>OY804575.1:33019102-33563243 GCA_963680875.1 Bathymodiolus brooksi
GAGTGAGTGAGTGAGTGAGTGAGTGAGTGAGTGAGTGAGTGAGTGAGTGAGTGAGTGAGTGAGTGAGTGAGTGAGTGAGTGAGTGAGTGAGTGAGTGAGTGAGTGAGTGAGTGAGTGAGTGAGTGAGTGAGTGAGTGAGTGAGTGAGTGAGTGAGTGAGTGAGTGAGTGAGTGAGTGAGTGAGTGAGTGAGTGAGTGAGTGAGTGAGTGAGTGAGTGAGTGAGTGAGTGAGTGAGTGAGTGAGTGAGTGAGTGAGTGAGTGAGTGAGTGAGTGAGTGAGTGAGTGAGTGAGTGAGTGAGTGAGTGAGTGAGTGAGTGAGTGAGTGAGTGAGTGAGTGAGTGAGTGAGTGAGTGAGTGAGTGAGTGAGTGAGTGAGTGAGTGAGTGAGTGAGTGAGTGAGTGAGTGAGTGAGTGAGTGAGTGAGTGAGTGAGTGAGTGAGTGAGTGTTGTTTAACGCCAATTCAGCAATTTTTCATCTCTATCATGGTGAGAACAAATTAATTTTCAATGAGATGATGATGACGTTCGCTTTGTTCTAGACCAACACGCTGAGTTGGATTTTTATAGTGCTAGTTCACTGAAACAACAGTCCGCAGGTAGATATGTCGCTCCACTCGGACACATTATTCTGATTCCGAACCAACCAGTATTTGCTCTTACTCCTTAATGGTGCGTGCTAAACGGAAAAGCAACAAATACCAATTGTATATTCTTTGGTTCGACCCGACCGGGGCTTGAACCCACAATCTATCGCACTCGATCCGAGAACGCTAACCATTACGCTATCGATACGAGAACGCTAACCATTACGCTATCGATACGAGCACACTAACCATTACGCTATCGATACGAGCACGCTAACCATTACGCTACCGATGCGAGCACGCTAACCATTACGCTACCGATGCGAGCACGCTAACCATTACGCTACCGATACGAGCACGCTACCGATGCGAGCACGCTAACCATTACGCTACCGATACGAGCACGCTAACCATTACGCTACCGATGCGAGCACGCTAACCATTACGCTACCGATGCGAGCCCGTTAACCATTACGCTACCGATACGAGCACGCTAACCATTACGCTACCGATACGAGCACGCTAACCATTACGCTACCGATACGAGCACGCTAACCATTACGCTACCGATGCGAGCACGCTAACCATTACGCTACCGATGCGAGCCCGTTAACCATTACGCTACCGATACGAGCACGCTAACCATTACGCTACCGATCCGAGCACGCTAACCATTACGCTACCGATGCGAGCACGCTAACCATTACACTACCGATACGAGCACGCTAACCATTACGCTACTGATGCGAGCACGCTAACCATTACGCTACCGATACGAGCACGTTAACCATTACGCTACCGATACGAGCACGCTAACCATTACACTACCGATACGAGCACGCTAACCATTACGCTACCGATACGAGCACGCTAACCATTACGCTACCGATACGAGCACGCTAACCATTACACTACCGATGCGAGCACGCTAACCATTATGCTACCGATACGAGAACGCTAACCATTACGCTACCGATACGAGCACGTTAACCATTACACTACCGATACGAGCACGCTAACCATTACGCTACCGATGCGAGCACGCTAACCATTACACTACCGATACGAGCACGCTAACCATTACGCTACTGATGCGAGCACGCTAACCATTACGCTACCGATACGAGCACGTTAACCATTACGCTACCGATACGAGCACGCTAACCATTACGCTACCGATACGAGCACGCTAACCATTACACTACCGATGCGAGCACGCTAACCATTACGCTACCGATACGAGCACGCTAACCATTACGCTACCGATACGAGCACGCTAACCATTACGCTACCGATACGAGCACGCTAACCATTACACTACCGATACGAGCACGCTAACCATTACGCTACCGATACGAGCACGCTAACCATTACGCTACCGATACGAGCACGCTAACCATTACACTACCGATGCGAGCACGCTAACCATTATGCTACCGATACGAGAACGCTAACCATTACGCTACCGATACGAGCACGTTAACCATTACACTACCGATACGAGCACGTTAACCATTACACTACCGATACGAGCACGTTAACCATTACACTACCGATACGAGCACGCTAACCATTACGCTACCGATGCGAGCCCGTTAACCATTACGCTACCGATACGAGCACGCTAACCATTACGCTACCGATCCGAGCACGCTAACCATTACGCTACCGATGCGAGCACGCTAACCATTACACTACCGATACGAGCACGCTAACCATTACGCTACTGATACGAGCACGCTAACCATTACACTACCGATACAAGCACGCTAACCATTACACTACCGATACGAGCACGTTAACCATTACGCTACCGATACGAGCACGCTAACCATTACGCTACCGATGCGAGCCCGTTAACCATTACGCTACCGATACGAGCACGCTAACCATTACGCTACCGATCCGAGCACGCTAACCATTACGCTACCGATGCGAGCACGCTAACCATTACACTACCGATACGAGCACGCTAACCATTACGCTACTGATACGAGCACGCTAACCATTACGCTACTGATACAAGCACGCTAACCATTACACTACCGATACGAGCACGCTAACCATTACACTACCGATACGAGCACGCTAACCATTACACTACCGATACGAGCACGCTAACCATTACACTACCGATACGAGCACGTTAACCATTACGCTACCGATACGAGCACGCTAACCATTACGCTACCGATCCGAGCACGCTAACCATTACGCTACCGATGCGAGCACGCTAACCATTACACTACCGATACGAGCACGCTAACCATTACGCTACTGATACGAGCACGCTAACCATTATGCTACTGATACAAGCACGCTAACCATTACACTACCGATACGAGCACGCTAACCATTACACTACCGATACGAGCACGCTAACCATTACGTTACTGATACGGTTCCCAATTTTTATTTTATTTTATCTTTTTTAATCAAAATTTCTTAGTGTCCTTCAATATATTATTTGAAAACAAAAATTATTCCAAAATAATAAGAGTTACTTGATATCAATAGTTGATGTTTTCACATGGACATCTTACACGTCTAATAATGGGTGGTATAGTTTTGTATGATTCCACATCATTTTAATAGAATTCAGATTTTTTGTTTTAAATAAATAGCAAAACATGATGTTAATGGAATAGGCTAAGTACTCGCGACATATATATAGCGTTATTTAATTTAAAAATGTTGAAAAGATACATCAGAGCTTTGTGAATATGGCGTACATTTTGCAACCTTTTCCACTTCTGAAACAATTTTCAGGCATTAAAATACAATTTATGAGCATATAAACAGTGAGAGTTTCTACTTTTGATCAAACACTCTTTAAGTATTGCAATAATCCAACTGCATAGCAAATAAAGAAAACATTACAAGTTCTATAAAAAAAATCATCACCATTCTGTCGAAGGTGACTTTGGGGAATGCCAATTCTGCACAAACCGTTTTTTTCTTTCTTTCTTTTAATGTTATACAAAGTATCCACATGTAAAATATTTTGTCTATGTGCTGTTGGGGTTTTTTTTCACAATTTTTATTCATTTAAGACAAATTTGTGGATTTTATGGATTAATATCGCTGACATATTTTTTGCATGGGGGGACTTTAAGGAGATTTTTTGTGATATTTATTTGGAATTACCATTATTCAACACAACTAAATCGTACGAAAGGTAGGAATTAAGTATAAATATGAAAATTATAGAATTGAAGTGAGGTGATATTTTAGTACCGCACATTGATAGTAGGGCTAAAATTATTGATAACGAAAGGCCGGAAGCAAGTCCCTGTGGTTAACCACAGAAACATATAGGTAAAAACAAACAAAAATCACCGATAACGACATCTTCTGGATTCAAGATATAATAATACTATATGATCATAATACTTACTTTTTGTCGTCGCCTGTATGTCAATCATGCCTAATTGACTTGTACCGGAAGCTGACGGAACATTTTCGACCGGAGCTCTTTGACGGCAGTGGATATGCTAACCTCTAACAACTACCTGTATGAGGTATGTCAGGTAAACTTTCATTCACCTTTAATCGTCCAATCGTAATTACGCAATGCAGTAATAAAAAATATAGACCTATCAGACAACAGTTCTCGGCGTGTGCTCAATTTAACGACTACCAACTAAGTGTGACAGAAAACCTACTTTCGCAAAAATACGGATCGGGCAATTTCAGTTTGAACAGATGAAAACACACATAACATACATGTGTTTAATTGGTTCGCACTGCCTAACGTGGAGTCGAACACATTTCAAACGTGACAAAGCGTCAAAAATGTGTGTTTTGTCCAGAGGCACTCATATCTTAGATTTTAATACTTCAAACTAGGGTAAACTTGTCGCTGATTTGTCGGTTTAACATATGACACCTGACCCGATTCGTGATATCGCGAGATGTTAGTATATCGATGCTAAAACAGACATAACAAACATCTAATATTCAGAATTAGATTGTAGAATGTGTAAGCCTACAAGTCTGCAAACATCTTAGATACCCAGTGGTGGATACAAAGCTCTCCCTATAAGAGGAGGTGAAGGAGAAAGACAATAGAGAGAACAACTAGCAACTTTTGAAAACGCAGTAGAAAAACATGAAATATATGCTTCAAATTATTAAAGAAAATCGTCTAAGCAGTTGCAAGACCCCTCACCTATTTTACTCCCATCTAACTTAAAAACTGGATCGCCCCTTCAGTTACTAGAGAGCAACTAGTAACAAAAACGTTACTAGTTGCTCTCTCTCTATTGTCTCTTCATACGCATTCGTCTTTTGGTAACCATTCACTTTGTTTCCATTGGGGGTGGGGGTATAACAGAAAGGATGGGAAAATGTTGCCTGACAATGGGCTCCAAGTCATAACAAATTTTCTCATTAGAGCTGCAGGGAATTTTCTTGTATGTGCGAGAAGCATGGCTTTCTCCATACATAAAGGCAATCATGTTATAAGTGTATACCAAGTGCACATGTACTTTGTTATTGAGTACATGTATTACATATTAAATCTGATTTAATATACACCTTCGTACAGACATTTATGACTTTTATCATTTTAGCACCATTTTGATCTAAACTAAATCTTTCTAAAATTGTATTTAAATGTGTCTACGGCTTCTTCATTTCCGGTTCATCAATTGTTAAATTTAAATCGACTAATGTGAAATGGCAAAGACATGTTGTACACCAGGTCCTATATTGATTGTTATCTCAACTTAAATCTTGTATTTATCCTCCAAAATATTTATATTATCCATGGGAAATTTGTCTGTAAATAAACACAAATGATTAGAAGTCGATTTGTACAAGAATGTCTATGGTTTGTTGATGTACTTGTCCCATTGTATTATTATTGTATCTGCTTAATACGGGTCTGTAGCCCTTTTCACAAAAATTCGTAACTATAGTCCTAACTTTTTCACTTAAGATTATCTTACGACAATTCCTAAGTCCTTTTCACAAAGATTATCTTACGACAAATTTTAATCTTACGACTAAAATTACACTTACGATAAAAAAATTCTTCCTTAGGTGTACTCGATACAACATTATGTGATAAAGTTTCTCAGTGATTAGCGACAGGTCAATGGTTTTCTCCGAGTACTCCAGTTTTCTCCACGAATAAAACTGACCGATATATTGTTGAAAGGGGCGTTAAACACCATAAACCAGCTTCCTTAGCAACCTAGTTTCATTTCCATAGCACAACAAAGCATTTTTTTTAATAAAATTATTCTATAAAATATCCCCGGCACTAATTTATAAGCAGTTTGTATGCTATGATGTGTTTGTATGTTTATATTTGAATTTTTATCTAATACAAAAAATGTATATGAATCGGTCACCAATAACTGCACAAAATATGAACGGGTATGATTTTCGTATAGAGGAACATTTCTAATGCATGTAAATTAAAATGATCTATAATAATTATCATTACTTGGAGTTGTGCGTCATCATCCACGCGTGGTTACTTTTGGTAGAAGTATTTTTTAAGGGAGTGCATCTGAAGTGTGAAAAAAACCCTATTCATATAATTCATTTTATCGGTTATTTGTCAGCAAAATATTTACCCCTTTTTTCCAATTAATCCCATCCCACATAAAATTAAACGCTTGTTCTTTTACTGATGAAAATTTATCCCGATTTTTCTGAGATAACCCAAATTAAGATGTGTTTATCATCTATCAATCATGAAGACGAATAAATATCCCTGTTATATATTAATGTTAATATAACAGAAGAATGTACACAAGTTTATGTATTGCCAGAGTGTTCGATGATCATCGAAGTTGCCAGAAATTAATAAATTATATTACTAATATAAAGGCAAAATCAAAACGATATCATTGGATCCAGAAAATTCCAGTCCTAACGCGGCTGTTCATACAAAACTTTTGTAAGCGAAGTAGATGTCTAGAAGAAAATCCCGTATTCCTGTTTTTATCAAAAAAAAAATGAAAAAAAAAAGAATTCTCCCCAAGTTTGCAAGCAGTCTTTTCAATTGTCGATCGTTCCCAATTTGAAATCTAAAATTAATGAGAATTATCCTGATTTTTTTGGTCATGTAAACGATACACTGCTGCATTGAAAAGGTAAATGTACGGAATGCATCGTTATAGACAGACTCTGTTATTAGTCACGCCAGAAAAAGGAGTAAACAACAATGCCATTTGTAGCGTCTGTATTAAACCATATTCATTTCAATAAACATTTATGAATATGTGTAAATAGGTTTGTCATACGGTCAGAGAAAATGCGCTAACGATGAATTGCTCTCTTATTTTCAAGTCGAAGCGCCAATACATCGTCCATCTTTTTTTCACTTACGATAAAAGATAAGACCAAAATTTCTCTTACGATCAAAATTTTACACTTAGGACAGGGTAGTTTTACACGTAAAGTTAGGACTATTTTTACACTTAAGATTATCGTAAGTATTTTTGTGAAACTCTTTTTAATCTTAGTTTTACACTTACGACAATTTTTTATCGTAAGAATTTTTGTGAAAAGGGCTACAGGTGTCAAAGGTTCAAATGCATAAAATGATAATGTCGAGTTGGCATTCTGTGTGGTAATTATACCCCGGAAGGCAAACGACCGATGGCATATAATTGGATCACTTGTACCACGATGCTGTGCGTGATACACAGAGGTGGTTTTTAATATTTCGAAGTTATGGTCTTTTCGGAATTCGTCCCTATCTTACTATAAAGAAAGATAAGTGCAGGATGTCCGACTACATATTATATCATCAGTACTAAATTATGTCATCAATAAATTTTAGGTTCTCATCTATATTTTATTCCCCATTCCACTCTATTCATTATCTTTCTCTGTGTCTTTTTGTTTTCTTAATTGAAATAATTGATACCGGGGTCGTTTTAATACTCTTATAAAACTACAGAAATCGACACGAAATGCCTTTTGTTTGTAGTTAATTTACTAATTTCTTGTTTGTTCTACATCTTTTCCATACGACTGTGTTGGTGTAAAAACACCAGTGACAGTTTACTACAACCAGCTTTAGCGAAAGGTTACTACAACCAGCTTCAGCGACAGGTTACAACAGCCAGCTTCCGTGAAAGTTTACTACAACCATCTTCAGTGAAAGTTTACTACAACCAGCTTCATTGAAAGTTTACTACAACCAGCTTCATTGAAAGTTTACTACAACCAGCTTCATTGAAGGGGTACCACAACCAGCTTCAGCGAAAGGTTACTACAACCAGCTTCATTGAAGGGGTGCCACAACCACTTCAGCAAAAGGATACTACAACCAGCTTCAGCGAAAGGATACTACAACCAGCTTCAGCAAAAGGTTACTACAACCAGCTTCGGCGAAAGGATACTACAACCAGCTTCAGCGAAAGGATACTATAACCAGCTTCAGCGAAAGGATATTACAACCAGCTTCATCGAAAGGGTACCATAACCAGCTTCAGCGAAAAGTTACTACAACCAGCTTCAGCGAAATGTTACTACAACCAGCTTCAGTGAAAGCTTACTACAACCAGCTTCAGCGAAAGGCTACTACAACCAGCTTCGGCGAAAGGATACTACAACCAACTTCAGCGAAAGGTTACAACCAGCTTCATTGAAGGGGTACCACAACCAGCTTCATCGAAATGGTACCATAACCAGCTTCAACAAAAGGTTACTACAACCAGCTTCAGCGAAAGGTTACTACAACCAGCTTCAGCGAAAGGTTACTACAACCAGCTTCATTGAAGGGGTGCCACAACCACTTCAGCAAAAGGTTACTACAACCAGCTTCAGCGAAAGATAACTACAACCAGCTTCAGCGAAAGGATACTACAACCAGCTTCATTGAAGGGGTGCCACAACCACTTCAGCAAAAGGATACTACAACCAGCTTCAGCGAAAGGATACTACAACCAGCTTCAGTGAAAGTTTACTACAACCAGCTTCAGTGAAAGTTTACTACAACCAGCTTCATTGAAAGTTTACTACAACCAGCTTCATTGAAGGGGTACCACAACCAGCTTCATCGAAAGGGTACCATAACCACCTTCATTGAAGGGGTACCACAACCAGCTTCATCGGAAGGGTACCATAACCAGCTTGAGCAAAAGGTTACTACAACCAGCTTCAGCGAAAGGTTACTACAACCAGCTTCAGCGAAAGGTTACTACAACCAGCTTCGGCGAAAGAATACTACAACCAGCTTCAGCGAAAGGATACTACAACCAGCTTCAGCGAAAGGTTACTAAAACCAGCTTCATCGAAAGGGTACCATAACCAGCTTCAGCGAAAGGTTACTACAACCAGCTTCAGCGAAACGTTACTACAACCAGCTTCAGTGAAAGCTTACTACAACCAGCTTCAGCAAAAGGTTACTACAACCAGCTTCGGCGAAAGGATACTACAACCAGCTTCAGCGAAAGGTAACTACAACCAGCTTCAGCGAAAGGATACTACAACCAGCTTCATTGAAGGGGTGCCACAACCACTTCAGCAAAAGGATACTACAACCAGCTTCAGTGAAAGCTTACTACAACCAGCTTCAGCGAAAGGTTACTATAACCAGCTTCGGCGAAAGGATACTACAACCAGCTTCAGCGAAAGGTTACTACAACCAGCTTCATTGAAGGGGTACCACAACCAGCTTCATCGAAATGGTACCATAACCAGCTTCAGCAAAAGGTTACTACAACCAGCTTCAGCGAAAGGTTACTACAACCAGCTTCAGCGAAAGGTTACTACAACCAGCTTCATTGAAGGGGTGCCACAACCACTTCAGCAAAAGGTTACTACAACCAGCTTCAGCGAAAGGTAACTACAACCAACTTCAGCGAAAGGATACTACAACCAGCTTCATTGAAGGGGTGCCACAACCACTTCAGCAAAAGGATACTACAACCAGCTTCAGCGAAAGGATACCATAACCAGCTTCAGCAAAAGGTTACTAC
The DNA here is from genome assembly GCA_963680875.1 of Bathymodiolus brooksi. Lineage (NCBI taxonomy): Eukaryota > Metazoa > Mollusca > Bivalvia > Mytilida > Modiolidae > Bathymodiolus > Bathymodiolus brooksi. Next base: position 33,028,634 of record OY804575.1, read on the forward strand.
AACCAGCTTCAGCGAAAGGTTACTACAACCAGCTTCAGCGAAAGGTTACTACAACCAGCTTCATTGAAGGGGTGCCACAACCACTTCAGCAAAAGGTTACTACAACCAGCTTCAGCGAAAGATAACTACAACCAGCTTCAGCGAAAGGATACTACAACCAGCTTCATTGAAGGGGTGCCACAACCACTTCAGCAAAAGGATACTACAACCAGCTTCAGCGAAAGGATACTACAACCAGCTTCAGTGAGAGTTTACTACAACCAGCTTCAGTGAAAGGTTACTACAACCAGCTTCAGCGAAAGGATACTACAACCAGCTTCAGTGAGAGTTTACTACAACCAGCTTCAGTGAGAGTTTACTACAACCAGCTTCATTGAAAGTTTACTACAACCAGCTTCATTGAAGGGGTACCACAACCAGCTTCATCGAAAGGGTACCATAACCACCTTCATTGAAGGGGTACCACAACCAGCTTCATCGGAAGGGTACCATAACCAGCTTGAGCAAAAGGTTACTACAACCAGCTTCAGCGAAAGGTTACTACAACCAGCTTCAGCGAAAGGTTACTACAACCAGCTTCGGCGAAAGGATACTACAACCAGCTTCAGCGAAAGGATACTACAACCAGCTTCAGCGAAAGGTTACTAAAACCAGCTTCATCGAAAGGGTACCATAACCAGCTTCAGCGAAAAGTTACTACAACCAGCTTCAGCGAAAAGTTACTACAACCAGCTTCAGTGAAAGCTTACTACAACCAGCTTCAGCGAAAGGTTACTACAACCAGCTTCGGCGAAAGGATACTACAACCAGCTTCAGCAAAAGGTTACTACAACCAGCTTCGGCGAAAGGATACTACAACCAGCTTCAGCGAAAGGTAACTACAACCACTTCAGCAAAAGGATACTACAACCAGCTTCAGCGAAAGGATACTACAACCAGTTTCAGTGAAAGTTTACTACAACCAGCTTCAGTGAAAGTTTACTACAACCAGCTTCATTGAAAGTTTACTACAACCAGCTTCATTGAAGGGGTACCACAACCAGCTTCATCGAAAGGGTACCATAACCACCTTCATTGAAGGGGTACCACAACCAGCTTCATCGGAAGGGTACCATAACCAACTTGAGCAAAAGGTTACTACAACCAGCTTCAGCGAAAGGTTACTACAACCAGCTTCAGCGAAAGGTTACTACAACCAGCTTCGGCGAAAGGATACTACAACCAGCTTCAGCGAAAGGATACTACAACCAGCTTCAGCGAAAGGTTACTAAAACCAGCTTCATCGAAAGGGTACCATAACCAGCTTCAGCGAAAGGTTACTACAACCAGCTTCAGCGAAACGTTACTACAACCAGCTTCAGTGAAAGCTTACTACAACCAGCTTCAGCAAAAGGTTACTACAACCAGCTTCGGCGAAAGGATACTACAACCAGCTTCAGCGAAAGGTAACTACAACCAGCTTCAGCGAAAGGATACTACAACCAGCTTCATTGAAGGGGTGCCACAACCACTTCAGCAAAAGGATACTACAAGCAGCTTCAGCGAAAGGATACTACAACCAGCTTCAGCGAAAGGTTACTACAACCAGCTTCAGCAAAAGGTTACTACAACCAGCTTCGGCGAAAGGATACTACAACCAGCTTCAGCGAAAGGATACTATAACCAGCTTCAGCGAAAGGTTACTACAACCAGCTTCATCGAAAGGGTACCATAACCAGCTTCAGCGAACGAAAAGTTACTACAACTAGCTTCAGCGAAAAGTTACAACCAGCTTCAGTGAAAGCTTACTACAACCAGCTTCAGCGAAAGGTTACTACAACCAGCTTCGGCGAAAGGATACTACAACCAGCTTCAGCAAAAGGTTACTACAACCAGCTTCGGCGAAAGGATACTACAACCAGCTTCAGCGAAAGGTAACTACAACCAGCTTCAGCGAAAGGATACTACAACCAGCTTCATTGAAGGGGTGCCACAACCACTTCAGCAAAAGGATACTACAACCAGCTTCAGCGAAAGGATACTACAACCAGCTTTAGCGAAAGGTTACTACAACCAGCTTCAGCAAAAGGTTACTACAACCAGCTTCGGCGAAAGGATACTACAACCAGCTTCGGCGAAAGGATACTACAACCAGCTTCAGCGAAAGGATACTATAACCAGCTTCAGCAAAAGGATACTACAACCAGCTTCGCGAAAGGTTACTACAACCAGCTTCATCGAAAGGGTACCATAACCAGCTTCAGCGAAAAGTTACTACAACCAGCTTCAGCGAAAAGTTACTACAACCAGCTTCAGTGAAAGCTTACTACAACCAGCTTCAGCGAAAGGTTACTACAACCAGCTACGGCGAAAGGATACTACAACCAGCTTCAGCGAAAGGTTACTACAACCAGCTTCATTGAAGGGGTACCACAACCAGCTTCATCGAAATGGTACCATAACCAGCTTCAGCAAAAGGTTACTACAACCAGCTTCAGCGAAAGGTTACTACAACCAGCTTCAGCGAAAGGTTACTACAACCAGCTTCATTGAAGGGGTGCCACAACCACTTCAGCAAAAGGTTACTACAACCAGCTTCAGCGAAAGGTAACTACAACCAGCTTCAGCGAAAGGATACTACAACCAGCTTCATTGAAGGGGTGCCACAACCACTTCAGCAAAAGGATACTACAACCAGCTTCAGCGAAAGGATACTACAACCAGCTTCAGCGAAAGGTTACTACAACCAGCTTCAGCGAAAGGATACTACAACCAGCTTCATCGAAAGGATACTACAACCAGATTCAGCGAAAGGTTGTTACAACCAGCTCCAGCTTCCTGTACTTTACGTAGTATGTGTAGTCGTAATTTGTAGTAGTAGGGTGATGTATAATATCTGATGCATCCCCTGGGAAACCACTCTTCAGACAGGGGTTCCACTACTTGTGCGGGACGTATAAAATACATAGCCGATTGAAAGTGCTTCGTGTATAAGAAATGTCACGTTTTTGCACTTTTAAGACAACTTGTAGCAATTAAGGATTGATCGCAATTTTTGTTCGGTTCATGAAGAAATAACCTCAATCAAGTTGTACACACCGTGTAACGTTACGCAAGGGTGTGTACAACCTGAGTGAGGTTATTTCGAATGAACCGAACAAATAATTTCGATCAATCCTTATAAATTAATTCAAACTTTTTTTGTTATGATATTGAAAAATATATTTATTTTTTCAAAATAAGGCAAATAATCGGAAATAAATTTATATAACCCAAAGGTGCCTCATTTAAAGAAAATCACCCGATGACAACGGCACGCGACGCCTTGAGAACGACATTTATTTTTATATTCCGTACATTGACAAATAAACTCAACTTTTTAAACCAATCAAAACACGTATAAAATGACATGTGATCCTAAGATTAATATATTCGTTAGTATTCCGTTCCAAGGCAATGTTTTCCTATTCATTATATCCCCCTGTCTGTGATAATCTAAGTTTCCGAACATAGGCCCATCACAGTGCCACGTTTCTGTTAAACAACAAACAATCAATCATCTGATGGGTCTAATCGGTTTGGTTTTTATGGTTTTATGGTGCTTAACGCCACTTTCAACAATATTTCAGCTATATCGTGGCGGTCAGTTTTATTGGTGGAGGAAACCGGAGTACCCAGAGAAAACCACAGACCTGTCACAAGTCACTAACAAACTTCATCACATAATGTTGTATAGAGTACACCTGGGTCTAATCGGTTTGGTTTTTCAAAACTTTGTGTAAATCAGCAGCAATAACCAAATACATGTACTAGGGAAACTGTTTTTAAAAGTAGAATGTTATTTTTAATAGGGACTTTAATATGTGTTTCTTTATTGCTTATTTCATTTGATTGGCCTTGGTCATCAAGCCTTTCAATTTTCACATTTCACAAATGTTGGTGACAGCCTAATATGTGTTATTTCTAGACTAGAGATATAATTCGCATAAACTATCAGTTGACATTATATATGGTTTATAAGCAAGAAAAGAGACTGTATGTCTTTTGGTTAATGAAGATGTTGTAATCTGCAGGTATTATATCATAATTCAATTAATTATCTTTCGTGCATTTCAATAAGAGGGGAGGTTTGGGCCCATAAAACTAGTTTATTTAAGTGCCTTTTAACAACACAGGGAAGTGACCCGTCATGTATTTGCATGTTAACTTGTGGTATAGATTTTTATGGTTTTTCTATTGGTTTTTTGAACAGTTCCAACCGTGTGGTATTTTTGGTTTCTGTTTGGGTTTTTTTCCGTTAAATGTATAACCACATAAATGTATTTAATATTCAACAAAAACAGTGGTACGAGGTCACCTCGTGTAACATTTCATTCACATCTGACCGCCAGTCATGTGTGAATGGAATGTGACCTGACATGACCCAATACCAGATGGTTTTTTATGTTAGTGGATGGCCACAAAATTTTATTTTATAACAATGTTATGTTTCCTTCATAATGATTAGTTTGCAATATTATACCGTTGTATTTTTTTGTAGAGGTCGATCATAAAATAAAAACTTTAAATTATTTGGTTTTCTAATATTACGATTTTCAGCCTAACTGTTGAAGTTTATTCCAGAAACGCCTCGTGCACACTAAATTTGATATCTACCTTGTTATAAAAAAAGAAAATGAAAAAAAAAGACAAAAACAAAACAAAACAAACAAAAGGAAACAAGACAAAACTGCTGACACACAGCGTTAAGGGTGAAGGGAAAAGACAAGCTTACTCAGAGACAGAATAATGTGTTCACGTACACTATATATACATGTGTATAAAACACATAACAGTGTATTTGTTAAAATAAGCATCAATATCACGTCTGTCTAAATAAATAAGGGCCGTGGTGGTCGTGTTCGTATGGTAGTTGGATTTACAACTACTTGTGTAATCAGTGCCTATCACCACCAACGTTTTAAGTTCGAGTCCCGCTCAGGCCAGGTGTACTCATACAACATTATGTGATAAAGTTTGTCAGTGACTTGCGGGAGGTCGGTGGTTTTCTTCGGGTACTCCGGGTGGCTCCACCAATAAAACTGACAGCCACGATATAGCTGAAATATTGTGAAAGTGGCGTTAAACACCATAGCCCTAAATAAATAATAAATAATACTATTTGCGCCGGCTATGATTATAAAAATCCTTACCGTTTTCTTTGGACTTCCTGTGGATCTACCAGAATCTTTCTAAAAAAAACAAGTATACAGAACTATTAAATCATATAAAGGATGATTAACTGTCATCATTTGGTAACATATAAACATGACTGTGCTATCTAACGTAAGTTTAAAGAAAGTATGAACCGGCCTCTTGGTAAATTTATTCCATATTGATTTTTTCTAATTTGATTTTTGGTGTTTAACGCCACTTTCAGCTATATCATGACGACCAGTTTGTGGTGGAAGAAGCCGGAGTACCCGGAGAGAACCACCGACCATGGGCAAGCAACTGGTAAACTTTATCACTTGCGGCTGCGAGTCGAGTGCACCCTTTTTTGTAATTATATATAGGCTTATATGAGTTGTTAGGTAATCCTACCACCTAACTCATTGAGCCACCCGGGCCCTCTATTTCATATTGAAGGTGGAAACCGTCCCATTTGGTCTATATATCAAATTGTAAGACTAAAAGTGGAAACCGTCCTATCAGTCGATTTATTTCCAATTGTAAAATTGAAGGTTTCAATCGGCATATTGATAGATTTGTTTCAAATAGTTTAATTGAAAATAAAAGTTAGTTGATAATTTCAAATGGTAAACATTTCTTTCTTGAGTTATCTCTCTTTTATTGGTGAATGGTATTTATGCTTACCCTTGGACGGCCACGTTTTCTCGTTGGTGTTTTGTCTTCTTTCTGTAAAAGTAAATGTTTTATTCTTATAAATATATATACAAATTGTACTTGACAGAACTCCATTTAAATGTGAGTGTTTACATTGTAATTTTCTATGAACTATATCTTTGAGAAGAACATTGTAATGTAAAGCAAGCAACATGTAGAGCTATAGTTCATAGTCCCTTGTCGGAGGTCAGAAATAAATGGTCCACAGTTATGTACATGTATGTGCGCATTTATATACATTTATATAGAAAATCAATACGATTCGATACAAATGATTTGACAAATGGGCTATTTGGTAGAATTAATAAAAAGGAATAATCATAAGAGGAAACGTAATATTTCATCCGGAAACAATTCATTTTGACATTTTTGGAACATAATATGGGAAACTTTGTTTTTAATTAAAATTATAGTCTAATTGATTTTTGTTTTCAATTCGTAGCCTTTAATCTTATATAGCACACAAGTTCTTCAATTAATTACCTCACAATTGTATTAAACGTTAATCGATGTCCTCAATTAATCAACACAATTCCTGTGATGAGGTCAAAGCATCCATTCCTCTTATGATATAAAACAAACTTAATGGACCATATGATCAATATATGGTCACTTTTTGCAGAAAAACCCTCCAACATGATGACCTTCACATGCTGGTTAATCTTCAGTTTAAATATAATGGGAAGGACATTGAAATAGTTAAAGATTTTAATTATCTTGGTATATATTTTTCTAGATCTGGTTCATTCTAAACATGTAAAAAAAAATCACCAGGCAGAGAAAGCTATTAAGGCTATGTACGAAGTTATAAAGGAAGGTAGAAAACATAAGTTATCTATAAGTTGTCAACTGGATCTTTTTGATAAGCTAGTGAAACCTTTTTATTGTACGGTTGTATGGGGATTTGCAAATAATGAAATTTTAGAACGTGTACAATTAAAATTGTGCAAGCTATTGCTTCATTTGAAAACAACGACACGAAACTGTATAGTATACGGTGAGCGAGGGCGATATCCAGTAGAAAATGACATCAAATTACGAATGATATCTTATTGGGGTAGATTAATGTCAGGGAAAGACTAAATTATCTTCAATATGCTATAGACTTTTGCATCAGCTCTCACTAGAATCAAACATTAACTCCAGTTGGTTAAAATACATAAAAAATATATTTGATGAATGTGGTCTGGTCTGTCTTATGTATGGATAAATCATTTTTTTTAAAATGATGTTTGGTTAAAAAGAAATTGTAAAAAAAACTCACTCCAGGATCAGATTAACTAAATAGCCATGTCTGGCTAGAAAATATTCAGAACAATTCAAAAACTTTAAATTATAGATTATTCAAAGATAAACTGGAATTTGAAAAATATTTTGATATCCTCGAAGATATAGACCTTTTCACATTTTGTCACTTTAGGACTGTTAATCATAAACTACCGATCGAATATGGGCGCTGGAACAATATACAAAGGGAAAACCGTGTTTGTAATTTATGTAATTCACAAGATCTTGGAGACGAGTTCCACTATTTACTGAAATGTAGTTTTTTGTCAGATATGAAAAATAATTGTATTAATAATAAATTTTTCAGAAATGCTAATATTTTAAAATTTTGAGAACTAATGAATCAAACTAAACTATCAAAACTTAAAAAACTATGTGTATTTATTAGATTTATTAATAACAATGTGTGTCCTCCTGGTTAACTTTGATATGCATAACTTCACCATGTTGTAAATAGTGTACATATTATATATTTATCAATGTATTTGTTTATTTATTGCATAGTCTGTACTCTGTATACCATTGTACTTACAAAGGTTTATCAGAAATAATATATATATACATATATTAATATAATATTGCAAATAAAACCCTTGGGGTAAAGCAATACAATACAATACAATACAACATTACAAAACATATATACATGAACAACATAAAGAAATATCATATATTCATAGTTCAAGTTATACATTGACCAATGTGAACCTCATTTTCGCAATTCTAACGATTGCTTTATATAGTCAACAACACTGGGCAAACATTCTTGATCAGGAATTAATATAATTTTTACTTGGGGAAAAAAAGTCCAGTTGGTCGAAATTAGCATGATACTTTTTAATATTATTTATTAAAACATTTCTAAGATTATTATTTATTTGGCATTGTAGAAAAAAAATGAATCTCATCATCTAGTACTTTACAAGTTTAACAGAGTCTTTGATGTCTGGGAATTTTCTTGTATCTACCTAGTTCAATTTCTAATGGATGATCACTGTTCTAAATTTAGTTAAAAGTTGTCGATTGTTAACAATTTTTGTTAGTTTTAAATAGTCTTCTAGTTTAATGTCTGTTTTTAATTTACTATATAGAAACAGTTTTGAACTATCATCTAAGTTTGATATTTTTTCAAGTATTTGTTCTTCATATTTTTCTTTTATAGTTTTTTTAAACGTATTTTTAAATGAATGAATGAATGAATGAATGAATGAATGAATGACAAGTAAAAAGGGTTTGTTAAAATCTTCAAAATTATTTTTATTAAGTTCTACTTCTTTAAATATTTCTGTGGCAAAGGTATTTTAATATAGTAAACAATCACTTTAATAAAGCACATTTTCCGTAGAATCAGCTGACTCAGGTGAGAAAGTAGGTCAATAGTACATTTACTAATTAAGTTTGTCGCTTCCGATAACGTCATTACAGATTATATTTAACCACAAATGCCGCACGATTTCAAGTGGACATACTTCTGTTTTTATCTGATTATTTCAGCCAGTTATTTAATTAGATCACTTTGTTTGTATCGGATGTTTATTGTTGAAAATTCAAATATATCAAAAATACAAGCTAGTAGGTATGAACTTATCTTTAATACAAGTTATTAGGTATATAGGTACGAGTGTTTATTGTGTCTAACGCCACTTTCAACAATATTTTAGTTATATAGTGGCGGTCAGTTTTATTGGTGGAGACAACTGGAGTATCCGACCTGTCGCAAGTCACTGACAAACTTGATCACATAATGTTGTATCGAGTACACCTCGCCATGAACGAGGTTCAAACTCACACCTTAAGTGGTGATAGGTATGATTGCACAGCCACGATGGCACCTATATATAGGTATGAACTTATCTTAAAAAATACGTGATTATAAAAGTCTGTCAACAAACTTTACTTTTAATTTGAATGGGTGACAAAATTGTCTCGCAAATTCAGAAGATTGTGGACGGTAAGTTCAGAAGGAGAAAAACATTTTTTTTGCTGCAAAGATTGTATATCTATCATATGCTGATTCACATGTACTTGCATTTTTCTGTATAAGCTCCCACTACTTAAACTCAAACTTTATTTCTAGTTTTAGTTCAAACTTTATTTCTAGTCGCCTTCAGTGCTAACTGAGTTTCTGCTTGCTTGATTAATTTGATACCGGACAATGTGTATTAATTGATACAACTTAAGACAAAGTTACGACTGTCGCTGGAACCATATCATTTGTTATCGAATGTTTTATAGTTGGTGAAGTATAGTAAACGTTAGAGAAAACCGAAGGTGCAATCAAAAATGGACAATCCAGAGTAACCAGCAACATAGGGTACACAAGACGAAGACAAACAAAACAAAAAACACAACATAATATTGGTTACTGTAACGCAGAGCGTTACAAATGTCCCCCAAACGAACAATACAAGTACTAGTGGTATGAATGAAGAATAGTGTGAGAACATAGCAAGTAATAATTAGAGCCCAGTTTTTGACTCTATCATGTCTATAGTAGGGCTTCTTTGTTATGTTATCCTACAATGTGCTACAATAAACTAGTAAGCAAAGCAAGAAAAAAATGGCTTCAATTGTCTGCCATCATCTACAACACCAGTAATGGAGATGTTAGAAGACTATATTATTAGCATGAAATCAAATGCAAAAGATGTTTGTCATACACTATTATATTAAGAAGCAAATATTAGATAGCTATTTGCATACTAAGTCTGAAAAGATATGGTTGTTATTCACCTTTGTGTTAAATTGGGTGTTTTTGCGGTTTCCATGGCAACGGCAGGCATTTTAAAATTGCCAAGCCTCAAAATCATTTATACACATGCCATACAATATTTCTATTAAGTTTCATCCAATTCCGAGCACTTTAAATTGTTCACGTTTTTTGTGGCAACGGCGGCCATTCTGAAATTTCTAAGCCTCAAAATTATGTGTACACATATCAGACAAAATTTCTGGAAAGTTTCATCCAATTCCGAGCACCATAGCAAACCAACGATGAAAATCAATTCGCAACATCATAATCTACTTCGAAACCAAATTTCGGCCAAATCGGAGGATTTTTGTATTTGGCGGCCATTTTATACCTTGGTTACCATGGCAACGGCCGCAATTTTGAATTTGTTCAACCCCCAAAAGCTGCCACATACTACGGTGGATATTCCTACAAAGTGGATCATAATATGGCTCCCAAACCATGGATATCAATTCCCAATATCAAAATCTACTTGGAAACCAAATTCGCCCAAATCGGAGGATTTTTGTATTTTGGCGGGCATTTTGGATTCAAAATGGCCGCCATAGCAAACCAACTATGGATATCAATTCGCAACATCATAATCTACTTGGAAACCAAATCGCCCAAATTGGAAGATTTTTGTATTTGGCGGCCATTTTGTACCTTGGTTACCATGGCAACGGCCGCCATTTTGAATTTTTTTCAACCCCCAAAAGCTGCCACACACTACGGTGGATATTCCTACAAATTTTCATGAAGTTTGATGAAAGGAATAAAAAAAAATTAATCCCCCCTTTTTTGTTTCCATGGCAACTGCGGCAAAGTTTGTCCACCCGATTCCGATTTTTTTTTTTTTACTTATCTCGTTTCATTAGATGTGGATGTTGTTCCTATCAAGTTTCATCAATTTCTGTTCGGCGAGTAACCTGCTATGATCATTTTTGTGCTTTTCAATTTTTTAGCATTTTGGCCGTTTTCATTGTACCGGAGGCCATTTTGAAAATTCCGAAAGTAGTCTGCACATCTACTCATAGTGCTTAACATTCCTGTGAAGTTTCATTGATTTCCGTTCAGTAGTCGCCGAGAAATGTGTCGAAAGAAAGAAAGAGAAAGAAAGAAAGAAAGAAAGAAAGAAAGAAAGAAAGAAAGAAAGAAAGAAAGAAAGAAAGAAAGAAAGAAAGAAAGAAAGAAAGAAAGAAAGAAAGAAAGAAAGAAAGAAAGAAAGAAAGAAAGAAAGAAAGAATAATAATAATAAGAAGAAGAAACGGAGCAAACACAATATGTCTCCCAAACTTCGTTTGGGGACATAAATATGTGTTGGCCACCACTATACGCAAACAAACATAAATAACGTAAAAAAGACATGACCCCTTCTACAAACAACTGGAGGTAAAGACGAACCGAACATCGTGTTCATGCAGAAATTGTAACGGACATCCATCACAACACGGAACGTAAAGACACATAATAGAACAATACAAAAAAAATATATATCTTTGAATTGTTTTTACGAGGTCACCAACAAATAATGCATTACAACATAGAACACTTGCAAGCTTATTTAATGATAAATGAGAAATGTTTTGGAACACGCGTAATGCTAAGCTTAGATGAGATTTACCATGGCTGTATGAGAATACAGTTTTAACACACAGCTCAAACATTGCGCTCCCATCTGAATTTGTGGCATGGAAATTAATAAAAAGTTAACCAAGGGTTACCAAAGTGCCTTTTTTACTTGGTGGTTTTGAAATATCCCCCCCCCCCACCACAAACACACTTTCCAGTACACCCATTGTCAGGTCAAATCCTAAAATGTCCCCCCCCCCAAACCACACTGTCCACTCATATGCCCCTGACAAATCATATTTTCATGATTGCATGTGCACGGAACGGCCAAGTTTTATTAATATAGTAAAAAATATACTTTCAGAGTTTTTTTTAGGAAATATACTGCCAATCTTTGTTTATACTAAGTTTATGACGTTAGTCGTCAACATATCTACCAATATATCAATTGCAAACAATTCAGAACAAAAAGGGAGATACTATATCAAACTAAAATAACTCATTTATTTTATATATTTTCATCTACGACAAAAGTTGTTCTCATTCTTGTACATAATTTGTTCATAGACAATACGTGTATCCCCCATCCTTTTAGCATGGTATGATATATATATATATATATATATATATATATATATATATATATTTATATATAACAGGGATATTACATGAGTCTTACTACAAGTAAGAAATCTCACAATCTTGTCGAAAAAGGGTAGTATTAAGTATGCTTAATTTTAAACTAGAACATTAATTTTAGTTTAATCTACTATGAATAAATCACAACTCCGAATGCAATAATATACGCCAGCTGTCGGTACCCTTGTTTGCATGCAGCTGAACCGTAGTGCACTAATTAAACAATGCTATAAAACCTTTTTTTAAATTTGAAATTTCGGGCAGATGTTTTGCCAGAAATAGGTTACTGGTTCAACGTCAACAACTTCGCTGTGTTATCCAACGTCAGATTTCAATTATAACAAATATTTAAATAATTCACGGCCTGGCTGCATTTTAATCTGATGTGTTATTTCAAACTTCAACATTTGTAGTTGTTAGACATAGTAGACACGGAGACAATAGTGACGATTAGACTCGTAAATATGTGAATAATTTAACAGAAGCAAAAAATGTTCATTTTATTTTATTTCTCATTGTTAAACACGAAAATAGGTTCATACCATATTGATTACAAAATTATAGCAGCAATAATCAAATAAATTATAATATTCCTAATTATATATGTTTATATTGTTAATGTATGTGTAGCTACAGTTGACTAAAATATGGACAAGTCATGAATTCGTCCAAAGTTGTTAATACTTAAACACATGTTAAAACAAAAAAATGTTCATAAAGTTTCGCAATTTGGTAATTGCATACAGATTTAGCGTGCATATACAATGTAATCATGTTTCAACAATCCGAAAAACGAAGATGGATGGCTATTAAAAAACCGGAAATACCGGGCATGTGGTAATACTTTAAAGACATTTCAACAACTAGAACGCATTCCCGAAATGACAAATCCCCGGGAAAAGAGGCGTTAAAATTACACAGAACAAACTTTAAAGTGGAGAAAATTTCTCACATTTATCACTATGTCTCCCACACACCAAAACTGAATGTTAGGTAAATCCTTTTTCTTTCATAAAATATATTTTGTTTTTTAAACCCACACATTATTGAAGTAAAAAACAGGTTGATCACACTGCTATTAAGTATAATACTAGTACTGATAAATAGTATAGATATGTTAATAGCCAGCATTTTACAGGACATGACTTATTTATACCTGTAATGTAAACAAATATATGATTTTGTGAAAGGTGTGTCAGCTTAGTTAACGAATAAAGCTGTCAAAAACTAGCATATATTTTTTAGCTTATCAGATGGATTTTTTAAACATCTTCAACATCTTTGGTAATGAAACCTTAGATATTTAACTTAGTGCATATGACGAGTTTCTGGAATAACCTTCATTAGGTACCCTCAAACTAAAAAGATTTGAAAGCTAAATAAAATCAAAGTATTTTGGAGCCTAAACAAGACAGCCAATTATAAGCTAACGTCACTTATGTTTATGAGGGAGAGAGTACCTTAGTTTTAATAATAAATAAATTGTTGAGGAACTGTAAGTTTTAATGATAAACCTATGTAATAAACCATGTAAGTACCGAAACACTGATTACTGGTAGGATGATACCTCCGGGAAACACTGACTACTGGTAGGATGATACTTCCGGGAAACACTGACTACTGGACCGATGATACCTCCGGGAAACACTGACTACTGGACCGATGATACCTCCGGGAAACACTGACTACTGGTAGGATGATACCTCCAGGGAAACACTGACTACTGGTAGGATGATACCTCCAGGGAAACACTGACTACTGGACCGATGATACCTCCAGGGAAACACTGACTACTGGACCGATGATACCTCCAAGGAAACACTGACTACTGGACCGATGATACCTCCGGGAAACACTGACTACTGGTAGGATGATACCTCCGGGAAACACTGACTACTGGACCGATGATACCTCCGGGAAACACTGACTACTGGTAGGATGATACCTCCAGGGAAACACTGACTACTGGTAGGATGATACCTCCAGGGAAACACTGACTACTGGACCGATGATACCTCCAGGGAAATACTGACTACTGGACCGATGATACCTCCAGGGAAACACTGACTACTGGACCAATGATACCTCCGGGAAACACTGACTACTGGTAGGATGATACCTCCGGGAAATCACTGACTACTGGTAGGATGATACCTCCGGGAAAACACTGACTACTGGTAGGATGATACCTCGAGGAAACACTGACTACTGGTAGAATGATACCTCCGGGAAACACTGACTACTGGTAGGATGATACCTCCAGGGAAACACTGACTACTGGTAGGATGATACCTCCAGGGAAACACTGAATACTGGACCGATGATACCTCCAGGGAAACACTGACTACTGGACCGATGATACCTCCAGGGAAACACTGACTACTGGACCGATGATACCTCCGGGAAACACTGACTACTGGTAGTATGATACCTCCGGGGAAACACTGACTACTGGTAGGATGATACCTCCGGGGAAACACTGACTACTGGTAGGATGATACCTCCGGGGAAACACTGACTACTGGTAGGATAATACCTCCGGGGAAACACTGACTACTGGTAGGATGATACCTCCGAGAATCACTGACTACTGGACCGATCATACCTCCGGGGAAACACTGACTACTGGTAGGATGATACCTCTGGGAAATCACTGACTACTGGTAGGATGATACCTCAGGGAAAAACTGACTACTGGTAGGATGAGACCTCCGGGAAACACTGACTACTGGTAGGATGATACCTCCGGGAAACACTGACTACTGGACCGATGATACCTCCGGGAAATACTGACTACTGGTAGGATGATACCTCCGGGAAACACTGACTACTGGTAGGATGATACCTCCGGGAAACACTGACTACTGGTAGGATGATTCCTCCGGAGAAACACTAACTACTGGTGGGATGATACCTCCGGGGAAACACTGACTACTGGTAGGATGATACCTCCGGGGAAACACTGACTACTGGTAGGATGATACCTACGGGAAACAATGACTACTGGTAGGATCATACCTCCGGGAAACACTGACTACTGGTAGGATGATACCTCCGGGAAACACTGACTACTGGACCGATGATACCTCCGGGATATACTGACTACTGGTAGGATGATACCTCCGGGAAACACTGACTACTGGTCGGATGATACCTCCGGGAAACACTGACTACTGGTAGGATGATACCTCCGGGAAACACTGACTACTGGTAGGATGATTCCTCCGGGGAAACACTGACTACTGGTAGGATGATACCTCAGGGAAATAATGACTACTGGTAGGATGATACCTCCGGGAAAACACTGATTACTGGGAGGATGATAACTCCGGGAAACACTGACTACTGGTAGGATGATACCTCCGGGAAACACTGACTACTGGTAGGATGATACCTCCGGGGAAACACTGACTACTGGTATGATGATACCTCCGGGAAACACTGACTACTGGTAGGATGATACCTCCGGGAAACACTGACTACTGGACCGATGATGCCTCCGGGAAATACTGACTACTGGCAGGATGCTACCTCCGCGAAACACTGACTACTGGTAGGATGATACCTCCGGGAAACACTGACTACTGGTAGGATGATTCCTCCGGGGAAACACTGACTACTGGTAGGATGATACCTCCGGGAAAACACTGACTACTGGTAGAATGATACCTCAGGGAAACACTGACTACTGGTAGGATGATACCTCCGAGAAACATTGACTACTGGGAGGATAATACCTCCGGGAAACACTGACTACTGGTAGGATGATACCTCCGAGGAAACACTGACTACTGGTAGGATGATACCTCCGGGAAACACTGACTACTGAAAGGATGATACCTCCGGGGAAACACTGACTACTGGACCGATGATACCTCCGGGAAAACACTGACTACTGGTAGGATGATATACCTCCGGGGAAACACTGACTACTGGTAGGATGATACCTCCGGGGAAACTGACTACTGGTAGGATGATACCTCCGGGGAACACTGACTACTGGTAGGATGATACCTCCGGGGAAACACTGACTACTGGTAGGATAATACCTCAGGGGAAACACATGATACCTCTGGGAAACACTGACTACTGGAACGATGATACCTCCGGGGAATTAATGACTACTGGTAGGATGATACCTCCGGGAAACACTGACTACTGAACCGATGATACCTCCGGGGAAACACTGACTACTGGTAGGATGATACCTCCGGGAAACACTGACTACTGGTAGGATGATACATCCGGGAAACACTGACTACTGGACCGATGATACCTCCGGGAAATACTGACTACTGGTAGGATGATTCCTCCGGGAAGCACTGACTACTGGTAGGATGATACCTCCGGGAAACACTGACTACAGGTAGGATAATACCTCCGGGGAATCACTGACTACTGTTAGGATGATACCTCAGGGAAACACTGACTACTGGTAGCATAATACCTCCTATAAACACTGACTACTGGTAGGATGATACCTCCGGGAAACACTGATTACTGGTATGATGATATCTCCGGGGACACACTAACTACTGGTAGGATGATACCTGCGGGGAAACAATGACTACTGGTAGGATGATACCTCCGGGAAACATTGACTACTGGACCGATGATACCTCCGGGGAAACACTTACTACTGGTAGGATAATACCTCCGGGAAACACTGACTACTGGTACGGTGATACCTCCGGAAAAACACTGACTACTGGTAGGATGATTCCTCCGGGAAAACACTGACTACTGGTAGGATGATTCCTCCGGGAAAACACTAACTACTGGTAGGATGATACCTCCGTGGAAACACAGACTACTGGTAGGATGATACCTCCGGGGAAACACTGACTACTGGTAGGATGATACCTCCGGAGAAACACTGACTACTGGTAGGATGATACCTCAGGGAAAAACTGACTACTGGACCGATGATACCTCCGTGAAAACACTGACTACTGGTAGGATGATTCCTCCGAGAAAACACTGACTACTGGTAGGATGATACCTCGGGGAAACACTGACTACTGGTAGGATGATACCTCCGGGAAACACTGACTACTGGACCGATGATACCTCCGGGGAAACACTGACTACTGGTAGAATGATACCTCAGGGAAACACTGACTACTGGTAGGATGATACCTCCGGGGAAACACTGACTACTGGTAGGATGATACCTCCGGGAAACACTGACTACTGGACCGATGATACCTCCGGGAAAACACTGACTACTGGTAGGATGATACCTCCGGGGAATCACTGACTACTGGTAGGATGATACCTCCGGAAAACACTGACTACTGGACCGATGTTACCTCCGGGGAAACACTGACTACTGGTAGAATGATACCTCAGGGAAACACTAACTACTGGTAGGATGATACCTCCGGGGAAACACTGACTACTGGTAGGATGATACCTCCGAGAAACACTGACTACTGGACCGATGATACCTCCGGGAAAACACTGACTACTGGTAGGATGATACCTCCGGGAAACACTGACTACTGGTAGGATGATGCCTAAGGGGAAACACTGACTACTGGTAGGATGATATATCTCCGGGGAAACACTGACTACTGGTAGGATGATATACCTCCAGGGAAACACTGACTACTGGACCGATGATACCTCCGGGAAACACTGACTACTGGTAGGATGATACCTCCGGGAAACACTGACTACTGGTAGGATGATACCTCCGGGGAAACACTGACTACTGGTAGGATGATACCTCCGGGGAAACACTGACTACTGGTAGGATGATACCTCCGGGTAACACTGACTACTGGACCGATGATTCCTCCGGGGAAACACTGACTACTGGTAGGATGATACCTCCGGGGAAACACTGACTACTGGTAGGATGATACCTCCGGGGAAACACTGACTACTGGTAGGATGATTCCTCCGGGAAAACAATGACTACTGGTAGGATGATTCCTCCGGGAAAACATTGACTACTGGTAGGATGATACCTCCGGGGAAACACAGACTACTGGTAGGATGATACCTCCGTGGAAACACTGACTACTGGTAGGATGATACCTCAGGGAAAAACTGACTACTGGACCGATGATACCTCCGAGAAAACACTGACTACTGGTAGGATGATACCTCCGGGGAAACACTGACTACTGGTAGGATGATACCTCCGGGAAACACTGACTACTGGACCGATGATACCTCCGGGAAACACTGACTACTGGTATGATGATACCTCCGGGAAACACTGACTGCTGGACCGATGATACCTCCGGGGAAACACTGACTACCGGTAGGATGATATACCTCCGGGGAAACACTGACTACTGGACCGATGATACCTCCGAGAAACACTGACTACTGGTAGGATGATACCTCCGGGAAACACTGACTACTGGTAGGATGATACCTCCGGGGAAACACTAACTACTGGTAGG
This sequence comes from Bathymodiolus brooksi, assembly GCA_963680875.1. Lineage (NCBI taxonomy): Eukaryota > Metazoa > Mollusca > Bivalvia > Mytilida > Modiolidae > Bathymodiolus > Bathymodiolus brooksi. Next base: position 33,047,147 of record OY804575.1, read on the forward strand.
ATGATACCTCCGGGAAACACTGACTACTGGACCGATGATACCTCCGGGAAAACACTGACTACTGGTAGAATGATACCTCAGGGAAACACTGACTACTGGTAGGATGATACCTCCGGGGAAACACTGACTACTGGTAGGATGATACCTCCGGGAAACACTGACTACTGGACCGATGATACCTCCGGGGAAACACTGACTACTGGTAGAATGATACCTCAGGGAAACACTAACTACTGGTAGGATGATACCTCCGGGGAAACACTGACTACTGGTAGGATGATACCTCCGAGAAACACTGACTACTGGACCGATGATACCTCCGGGAAAACACTGACTACTGGTAGGATGATACCTCCGGGAAACACTGACTACTGATATGATGATACCTCCGGGAAACACTGACTACTGGACCGATGATACCTCCGGGGAAACACTGACTACTGGTAGGATGATACCTCCGGGAAACACTGACTACTGGACCGATGATACATCCGGGGAAACACTGACTACTGGTAGGATGATATATCTCCGGGGAAACACTGACTACTGGTAGGATGATATACCTCCCGGGAAACACTGACTACTGGTAGGATGATACCTCCGGGAAACACTGACTACTGGTAGGATGATACCTCCGGGGAAACACTGACTACTGGTAGGATGATACCTCCGGGGAAACACTGACTACTGGTAGGATGATACCATCGGGTAACACTGACTACTGGACCGATGATACCTCCGGGAAAACACTGACTACTGGTAGAATGATACTTCAGGGAAAAACTAACTACTGGTAGGATGATACCTCCGGGAAACACTGACTACTGGTAGGATGATTCCTCCGGGGAAACACTGACTACTGGTAGGATGATACCTCCGGGGAAACACTGACTACTGGTAGGATGATACCTCCGGGGAAACACTGACTACTGGTAGGATGATTCCTCCGGGAAAACACGGACTACTGGTAGGATGATTCCTCCGGGAAAACACTGACTACTGGTAGGATGATACCTCCGGGTAACACTGACTACTGGACCGATGATACCTCCGGGAAAACACTGACTACTGGTAGAATGATACTTCAGGGAAACACTAACTACTGGTAGGATGATACCTCCGGGGGAAACACTGACTACTGGTAGGATGATTCCTCCGGGGAAACACTGACTACTGGTAGGATGATACCTCCGGGGAAACACTGACTACTGGTAGGATGATACCTCCGAGGAAACACTGACTACTGGTAGGATGATTCCTCCGGGAAAACACTGACTACTGGTAGGATGATTCCTCCGGGAAAACACTGACTACTGGTAGGATGATACCTCCGGGGAAACACAGACTACTGGTAGGATGATACCTCCGGGGAAACACTGACTACTGGTAGGATGATACCTCCGGGGAAACACTGACTACTGGTAGGATGATACCTCAGGGAAAAACTGACTACTGGACCGATGATACCTCCGACAAAACACTGACTACTGGTAGGATGATTCCTCCGGGAAAACACTGACTACTGGTAGGATGATACCTCTGGGGAAACACTGAATACTGGACCGATGATACCTCCGGGAAACACTGACTACTGGTATGATGATACCTCCGGGAAACACTGACTACTGGACCGATGATACCTCCGGGAAACACTGACTACTGGTAGGATGATACCTCCGGGGAAACACTAACTACTGGTAGGAAGATACCTCCGGGAAACACTGACTACTGGACCGATGATACCTCCGGGGAAACACTGACTACTGGTAGAATGATACCTCAGGGAAACACTGACTACTGGTAGGATGATACCTCCGGGGAAACACTGACTACTGGTAGGATGATACCTCCGGGAAACACTGACTACTGGACCGATGATACCTCCGGGAAAACACTGACTACTGGTAGAATGATACCTCAGGGAAACACTGACTACTGGTAGGATGATACCTCCGGGGAAACACTGACTACTGGTAGGATGATACCTCCGGGAAACACTGACTACTGGACCGATGATACCTCCGGGGAAACACTGACTACTGGTAGAATGATATCTCAGGGAAACACTAACTACTGGTAGGATGATACCTCCGGGGAAACACTGACTACTGGTAGGATGATACCTCCGAGAAACACTGACTACTGGACCGATGATACCTCCGGGAAAACACTGACTACTGGTAGGATGATACCTCCGGGAAACACTGACTACTGGTATGATGATACCTCCGGGAAACACTGACTACTGGACCGATGATACCTCCGGGGAAACACTGACTACTGGTAGAATGATACCTCAGGGAAACACTAACTACTGGTAGGATGATACCTCCGGGGAAACACTGACTACTGGTAGGATGATACCTCCGAGAAACACTGACTACTGGACCGATGATACCTCCGGGAAAACACTGACTACTGGTAGGATGATACCTCCGGGAAACACTGACTACTGGTATGATGATACCTCCGGGAAACACTGACTACTGGACCGATGATACCTCCGGGAAACACTGACTACTGGTAGGATGATACCTCCGGGAAACACTGACTACTGGTAGGATGATACCTCCGGGGAAACACTGACTACTGGTAGGATGATACCTCCGGGGAAACACTGACTACTGGTAGGATGATACCTCCGGGTAACACTGACTACTGGACCGATGATACCTCCGGGAAAACACTGACTACTGGTAGGATGATACCTCCGGGGAAACACTGACTACTGGTAGGATGATTCCTCCGGGGAAACACTGACTACTGGTAGGATGATACCTCCGGGGAAACACTGACTACTGGTAGGATGATACCTCCGGGAAAACACTGACTACTGGTAGGATGATTCCTCCGGGAAAACACTGACTACTGGTAGGATGATTCCTCCGGGAAAACACTGACTACTGGTAGGATGATACCTCCGGGGAAACACAGACTACTGGTAGGATGATACCTCCGGGGAAACACTGACTACTGGTAGGATGATACCTCCGGGGAAACACTGACTACTGGTAGGATGATACCTCAGGGAAAAACTGACTACTGGACCGATGATACCTCCGAGAAAACACTGACTACTGGTAGGATGATTCCTCCGGGAAAACACTGACTACTGGTAGGATGATACCTCCGGGGAAACACTGACTACTGGTAGGATGATACCTCCGGGAAACACTGACTACTGGACCGATGATACCTCCGGGAAACACTGACTACTGGTATGATGATACCTCCGGGAAACACTGACTACTGGACCGATGATACCTCCGGGGAAACACTGACTACTGGTAGGATGATATACCTCCGGGGAAACACTGACTACTGGACCGATGATACCTCCGGGAAACACTAACTACTGGTAGGATGATACCTCCGGGAAACACTGACTCCTGGTAGGATGATACCTCCGGGGAAACACTAACTACTGGTAGGATGATACCTCCGGGAAAACACTGACTACTGGTAGGATGATTCCTCCGGGAAAACACTGACTACTGGTAGGATGATACCTCCGGGGAAACACAGACTACTGGTAGGATGATACCTCCGGGGAAACACTGACTACTGGTAGGATGATACCTCCGGGGAAACACTGACTACTGGACCGATGATACCTCCGGGGAAACACTGACTACTGGTAGAATGATACCTCAGGGAAACACTGACTACTGGTAGGATGATACCTCCGGGGAAACACTGACTACTGGACCGATGATACCTCCGGGAATACACTGACTACTGGTAGAATGATACCTCAGGGAAACACTGACTACTGGTAGGATGATACCTCCGGGAAAACACTGACTACTGGTAGGATGATACCTGCGGGAAACACTGACTACTGGACCGATGATACCTCCGGGGAAACACTGACTACTGGTAGAATGATAACTCAGGGAAACACTAACTACTGGTAGGATGATACCTCCGGGGAAACACTGACTACTGGTAGGATGATACCTCCGAGAAACACTGACTACTGGACCGATGATACCTCCGGGGAAACACTGACTACTGGTAGGATGATACCTCCGGGAAACACTGACTACTGGTAGGATGATACCTCCGGGGAAACACTGACTACTGGTAGGATGATACCTCCGGGAAACACTGACTACTGGACCGATGATACCTCCGGGAAAACACTGACTACTGGTAGAATGATACTTCAGGGAAACACTGACTACTGGTAGGATGATACCTCCGGGGAAACACTGACTACTGGTAGGATGATTCCTTCGGGGAAACACTGACTACTGGTAGGATGATACCTCCGGGGAAACACTGACTACTGGTAGGATGATTCCTCCGGGAAAACACTGACTACTGGTAGGATGATTCCTCCGGGAAAACACTGACTACTAGTAGGATGATATCTCCGGGGAAACACAGACTACTGGTAGGATGATACCTCCGGGGAAACACTGACTACTGGTAGGATGATACCTCCGGGGAAACACTGACTACTGGTAGGATGATACCTCCGGGAAACACTGACTACTGGACCGATGATACCTACGGGAAACACTGACTACTGGTATGATGATACCTCCGGGAAACACTGACTACTGGACCGATGATACCTCCGGGGAAACACTGACTACTGGTAGGATGATACCTCCGGGAAACACTGACTACTGATGGGATGATACCTCCGGGGAAACACTGACTACTGGTAGGATGATATATCTCGGGGGAAACACTGACTACTGGTAGGATGATATACCTCCGGGGAAACACTGACTACTGGACCGATGATACCTCCGCGAAACACTGACTACTGGTAGGATGATACCTCCGGGAAACACTGACTACTGGTAGGATGATACCTCCGGGGAAACACTGACTACTGGTAGGATGATACCTCCGGGGAAACACTGACTATTGGTAGGATGATACCTCCGGGAAACACTGACTACTGGACCGATGATACCTCCGGGAAAACAATGACTACTGGTAGAATGATACTTCGGGGAACCACTGACTACTGGTAGGATGATACCTCCCGGGAAACACTGACTACTGGTAGGATGATTCCTCCGGGGAAACACTGACTACTGGTAGGATGATACCTCCTGGGAAACACTGACTACTGGTAGGATGATACCTCCGGGGAAACACTGACTACTGGTAGGATGATTCCTCCGGGAAAACACTGACTACTGGTAGGATGATTCCTCCAGGAAAACACTGACTACTGGTAGGATGATACCTCCGGGGAAACACAGACTACTGGTAGGATGATACCTCCGGGGAAACACTGACTACTGGTAGGATGATACCTCCGGGGAAACACTGACTACTGGTAGGATGATACCTCAGGGAAAAACTGACTACTGGACCGATGATACCTCCGAGAAAACACTGACTACTGGTAGGATGATTCCTCCGGGAAAACACTGACTACTGGTAGGATGATACCTCCGGGGAAACACTGACTACTGGTAGGATGATACCTCCGGGAAACAGTGACTACTGGACCGATGATACCTCCGGGAAACACTGACTACTGGTAGGATGATACCTCCGGGAAACACTGACTACTGGTAGGATGATACCTCCGGGGAAACACTGACTACTGGTAGGATGATACCTCCGGGGAAACACTGACTACTGGTAGGATGATACCTCCGGGAAACACTGACTACTGGTAGGATGATACCTCCGGGGAAACACTGACTACTGGTAGGATGATACCTCCGGGAAACACTGACTACTGGTAGGATGATACCTCCGGGGAAACACTGACTACTGGTAGGATGATTCCTTCGGGGAAACACTGACTACTGGTAGGATGATACCTCCGGGAAACACTGACTACTGGTAGGATGATTCCTCCGGGAAAACACTGACTACTGGTAGGATGATTCCTCCGGGAAAACACTGACTACTAGTAGGATGATATCTCCGGGGAAACACAGACTACTGGTAGGATGATACCTCCGGGGAAACACTGACTACTGGTAGGATGATACCTCCGGGGAAACACTGACTACTGGTAGGATGATACCTCCGGGAAACACTGACTACTGGACCGATGATACCTACGGGAAACACTGACTACTGGTATGATGATACCTCCGGGAAACACTGACTACTGGACCGATGATACCTCCGGGGAAACACTGACTACTGGTAGGATGATATACCTCCGGGGAAACACTGACTACTGGACCGATGATACCTCCGGGAAACACTAACTACTGGTAGGATGATACCTCCGGGAAACACTGACTCCTGGTAGGATGATACCTCCGGGGAAACACTAACTACTGGTAGGATGATACCTCCGGGAAAACACTGACTACTGGTAGGATGATTCCTCCGGGAAAACACTGACTACTGGTAGGATGATACCTCCGGGGAAACACAGACTACTGGTAGGATGATACCTCCGGGGAAACACTGACTACTGGTAGGATGATACCTCCGGGGAAACACTGACTACTGGACCGATGATACCTCCGGGGAAACACTGACTACTGGTAGAATGATACCTCAGGGAAACACTGACTACTGGTAGGATGATACCTCCGGGGAAACACTGACTACTGGACCGATGATACCTCCGGGAATACACTGACTACTGGTAGAATGATACCTCAGGGAAACACTGACTACTGGTAGGATGATACCTCCGGGAAAACACTGACTACTGGTAGGATGATACCTGCGGGAAACACTGACTACTGGACCGATGATACCTCCGGGGAAACACTGACTACTGGTAGAATGATAACTCAGGGAAACACTAACTACTGGTAGGATGATACCTCCGGGGAAACACTGACTACTGGTAGGATGATACCTCCGAGAAACACTGACTACTGGACCGATGATACCTCCGGGGAAACACTGACTACTGGTAGGATGATACCTCCGGGAAACACTGACTACTGGTAGGATGATACCTCCGGGGAAACACTGACTACTGGTAGGATGATACCTCCGGGAAACACTGACTACTGGACCGATGATACCTCCGGGAAAACACTGACTACTGGTAGAATGATACTTCAGGGAAACACTGACTACTGGTAGGATGATACCTCCGGGGAAACACTGACTACTGGTAGGATGATTCCTTCGGGGAAACACTGACTACTGGTAGGATGATACCTCCGGGGAAACACTGACTACTGGTAGGATGATTCCTCCGGGAAAACACTGACTACTGGTAGGATGATTCCTCCGGGAAAACACTGACTACTAGTAGGATGATATCTCCGGGGAAACACAGACTACTGGTAGGATGATACCTCCGGGGAAACACTGACTACTGGTAGGATGATACCTCCGGGGAAACACTGACTACTGGTAGGATGATACCTCCGGGAAACACTGACTACTGGACCGATGATACCTACGGGAAACACTGACTACTGGTATGATGATACCTCCGGGAAACACTGACTACTGGACCGATGATACCTCCGGGGAAACACTGACTACTGGTAGGATGATACCTCCGGGAAACACTGACTACTGATGGGATGATACCTCCGGGGAAACACTGACTACTGGTAGGATGATATATCTCGGGGGAAACACTGACTACTGGTAGGATGATATACCTCCGGGGAAACACTGACTACTGGACCGATGATACCTCCGCGAAACACTGACTACTGGTAGGATGATACCTCCGGGAAACACTGACTACTGGTAGGATGATACCTCCGGGGAAACACTGACTACTGGTAGGATGATACCTCCGGGGAAACACTGACTATTGGTAGGATGATACCTCCGGGAAACACTGACTACTGGACCGATGATACCTCCGGGAAAACAATGACTACTGGTAGAATGATACTTCGGGGAACCACTGACTACTGGTAGGATGATACCTCCCGGGAAACACTGACTACTGGTAGGATGATTCCTCCGGGGAAACACTGACTACTGGTAGGATGATACCTCCTGGGAAACACTGACTACTGGTAGGATGATACCTCCGGGGAAACACTGACTACTGGTAGGATGATTCCTCCGGGAAAACACTGACTACTGGTAGGATGATTCCTCCAGGAAAACACTGACTACTGGTAGGATGATACCTCCGGGGAAACACAGACTACTGGTAGGATGATACCTCCGGGGAAACACTGACTACTGGTAGGATGATACCTCCGGGGAAACACTGACTACTGGTAGGATGATACCTCAGGGAAAAACTGACTACTGGACCGATGATACCTCCGAGAAAACACTGACTACTGGTAGGATGATTCCTCCGGGAAAACACTGACTACTGGTAGGATGATACCTCCGGGGAAACACTGACTACTGGTAGGATGATACCTCCGGGAAACACTGACTACTGGACCGATGATACCTCCGGGAAACACTGACTACTGGTAGGATGATACCTCCGGGAAACACTGACTACTGGTAGGATGATACCTCCGGGGAAACACTGACTACTGGTAGGATGATACCTCCGGGGAAACACTGACTACTGGTAGGATGATACCTCCGGGAAACACTGACTACTGGTAGGATGATACCTCCGGGGAAACACTGACTACTGGTAGGATGATACCTCCGGGAAACACTGACTACTGGTAGGATGATACCTCCGGGGAAACACTGACTACTGGTAGGATGATTCCTTCGGGGAAACACTGACTACTGGTAGGATGATACCTCCGGGAAACACTGACTACTGGTAGGATGATTCCTCCGGGAAAACACTGACTACTGGTAGGATGATTCCTCCGGGAAAACACTGACTACTAGTAGGATGATATCTCCGGGGAAACACAGACTACTGGTAGGATGATACCTCCGGGGAAACACTGACTACTGGTAGGATGATACCTCCGGGGAAACACTGACTACTGGTAGGATGATACCTCCGGGAAACACTGACTACTGGACCGATGATACCTACGGGAAACACTGACTACTGGTATGATGATACCTCCGGGAAACACTGACTACTGGACCGATGATACCTCCGGGGAAACACTGACTACTGGTAGGATGATACCTCCGGGAAACACTGACTACTGATGGGATGATACCTCCGGGGAAACACTGACTACTGGTAGGATGATATATCTCGGGGGAAACACTGACTACTGGTAGGATGATGTACCTCCGGGGAAACACTGACTACTGGACCGATGATACCTCCGCGAAACACTGACTACTGGTAGGATGATACCTCCGGGAAACACTGACTACTGGTAGGATGATACCTCCGGGGAAACACTGACTACTGGTAGGATGATACCTCCGGGGAAACACTGACTATTGGTAGGATGATACCTCCGGGAAACACTGACTACTGGACCGATGATACCTCCGGGAAAACAATGACTACTGGTAGAATGATACTTCAGGGAACCACTGACTACTGGTAGGATGATACCTCCCGGGAAACACTGACTACTGGTAGGATGATTCCTCCGGGGAAACACTGACTACTGGTAGGATGATACCTCCTGGGAAACACTGACTACTGGTAGGATGATACCTCCGGGGAAACATTGACTACTGGTAGGATGATTCCTCCGGGAAAACACTGACTACTGGTAGGATGATTCCTCCATGAAAACACTGACTACTGGTAGGATGATACCTCCGGGGAAACACAGACTACTGGTAGGATGATACCTCCGGGGAAACACTGACTACTGGTAGGATGATACCTCCGGGGAAACACTGACTACTGGTAGGATGATACCTCAGGGAAAAACTGACTACTGGACCGATGATACCTCCGAGAAAACACTGACTACTGGTAGGATGATTCCTCCGGGAAAACACTGACTACTGGTAGGATGATACCTCCGGGGAAACACTGACTACTGGTAGGATGATACCTCCGGGAAACACTGACTACTGGACCGATGATACCTCCGGGAAACACTGACTACTGGTAGGATGATACCTCCGGGAAACACTGACTACTGGTAGGATGATACCTCCGGGGAAACACTGACTACTGGTAGGATGATACCTCCGGGGAAACACTGACTACTGGTAGGATGATACCTCCGGGAAACACTGACTACTGGACCGATGATACCTCCGGGAAACACTGACTACTGGTAGGATGATACCTCCGGGAAACACTGACTACTGGTAGGATGATACCTCCGGGGAAACACTGACTACTGGTAGGATGATACCTCCGGTGAAACACTGACTACTGGTAGGATGATACCTCCGGGAAACACTGACTACTGGACCGATGATACCTCCGGGAAAAAACTGACTACTGGTAGGATGATACCTCCGGGGAAACACTGACTACTGGTAGGATGATTCCTCAGGGGAAACACTGACTACTGGTAGGATGATACCTCCGGGGAAACACTGACTACTGGTAGGATGATACCTCCCGGGAAACACTGACTACTGGTAGGATGATTCCTCCGGGGAAACACTGACTACTGGTAGGATGATACCTCCTGGGAAACACTGACTACTGGTAGGATGATACCTCCGGGGAAACACTGACTACTGGTAGGATGATTCCTCCGGGAAAACACTGACTACTGGTAGGATGATTCCTCCATGAAAACACTGACTACTGGTAGGATGATACCTCCGGGGAAACACAGACTACTGGTAGGATGATACCTCCGGGGAAACACTGACTACTGGTAGGATGATACCTCCGGGGAAACACTGACTACTGGTAGGATGATACCTCAGGGAAAAACTGACTACTGGACCGATGATACCTCCGAGAAAACACTGACTACTGGTAGGATGATTCCTCCGGGAAAACACTGACTACTGGTAGGATGATACCTCCGGGGAAACACTGACTACTGGTAGGATGATACCTCCGGGAAACACTGACTACTGGACCGATGATACCTCCGGGAAACACTGACTACTGGTAGGATGATACCTCCGGGAAACACTGACTACTGGTAGGATGATACCTCCGGGGAAACACTGACTACTGGTAGGATGATACCTCCGGGGAAACACTGACTACTGGTAGGATGATACCTCCGGGAAACACTGACTACTGGACCGATGATACCTCCGGGAAACACTGACTACTGGTAGGATGATACCTCCGGGAAACACTGACTACTGGTAGGATGATACCTCCGGGGAAACACTGACTACTGGTAGGATGATACCTCCGGTGAAACACTGACTACTGGTAGGATGATACCTCCGGGAAACACTGACTACTGGACCGATGATACCTCCGGGAAAAAACTGACTACTGGTAGGATGATACCTCCGGGGAAACACTGACTACTGGTAGGATGATTCCTCAGGGGAAACACTGACTACTGGTAGGATGATACCTCCGGGGAAACACTGACTACTGGTAGGATGATACCTCCGGGGAACCACTGACTACTGGTAGGATGATTCCTCCAGGAAAACACTGACTACTGGTAGGATGATTCCTCCGGGAAAACACTGACTACTGGTAGGATGATACCTCCGGGGAAACACTGACTACTGGTAGGATGATACCTCCGGGGAAACACTGACTACTGGTAGGATGATACCTCAGGGAAAAACTGACAACTGGACCGATGATACCTCCGAGAAAACACTGACTACTGGTAGGATGATTCCTCCGGGAAAACACTGACTACTGGTAGGATGATACCTCCGGGGAAACACTCACTACTGGTAGGATGATATCTCCGAGAAACACTGACTACTGCACCGATGATACCTCCGGGAAAACACTGACTACTGGTAGGATGATACCTCCGGGAAACACTGACTACTGGTATGATGATACCTCCGGGAAACACTGACTACTGGACCGATGATACATCCGGGGAAACACTGACTACTGGTGGGATGATACCTCCGGGAAACACTGACTACTGGTAGGATGATACCTCCGAGGAAACACTGACTACTGGTAGGATGATATATCTCCGGGGAAACACTGACTACTGGTAGGATGATATACCTCCGGGGAAACACTGACTACTGGACCGATGATACCTCCGGGAAACACTGACTACTGGTAGGATGATACCTCCGGGAAACACTGACTACTGGTAGGATGATACCTCCGGGGAAACACTGACTACTGGTAGGATGATACCTCCGGGGAAACACTGACTACTGGTAGGATGATACCTCCGGGTAACACTGACTACTGGACCGATGATACCTCCGGGAAAACACTGACTACTGGTAGAATGATACTTCAGGGAAACACTGACTACTGGTAGGATGATACCTCCGGGGAAACACTGACTACTGGTAGGATGATTCCTCCGGGGAAACACTGACTACTGGTAGGATGATACCTCCGGGGAAACACTGACTACTGGTAGGATGATACCTCCGGGGAAACACTGACTACTGGTAGGATGATTCCTCCAGGAAAACACTGACTACTGGTAGGATGATTCCTCCGGGAAAACACTGACTACTGGTAGGATGATACCTCCGGGGAAACACTGACTACTGGTAGGATGATACCTCCGGGGAAACACTGATTACTGGTAGGATGATACCTCCGGGGAAACACTGACTACTGGTAGGATGATACCTCTGGGAAAAACTGACTACTGGACCGATGATACCTCCGGGAAACACTGACTACTGGTATGATGATACCTCCGGGAAACACTGACTACTGGACCGATGATACCTCCGGGGAAACACTGACTACTGGTAGGATGATATATCTCCGGGGAAACACTGACTACTGGACCGATGATACCTCCGGGAAACACTGACTACTGGTAGGATGATACCTCCGGGAAACACTGACTACTGGTAGGATGATACCTCCGGGGAAACACTGACTACTTGCAGGATGATACCTCCGGGAAACACTGACTACTGGACCGATGATACCTCCGGGAAAACACTGACTACTGGTAGAATGATACTTCAGGGAAACACTGACTACTGGTAGGATGATACCTCCGGGGAAACACTGACTACTGGTAGGATGATTCCTCCGGGGAAACACTGACTACTGGTAGGATGATACCTCCGGGGAAACACTGACTACTGGTAGGATGATACCTCCGGGGAAACACTGACTACTGGTAGGATGATTCCTCCGGGAAAACACTGACTACTTGTAGGATGATTCCTCCGGGAAAACACTGACTACGGGTAGGATGATACCTCCGGGGAAACACAGACTACTGGTAGGATGATACCTCCGGGGAAACACTGACTACTGGTAGGATGATACCTCCAGGGAAACACTGACTACTGGTAGGATGATACCTCCGGGAAACACTGACTACTGGTGGGATGATACCTCCGGGGAAACACTGACTACTGGTAGGATGATATATCTCCGGGGAAACACTGACTACTGGTAGGATGATATACCTCCGGGGAAACACTGACTACTGGACCGATGATACCTCCGGGAAACACTGACTACTGGTAGGATGATACCTTCGGGAAACACTGACTACTGGTAGGATGATACCTCCGGGGAAACACTGCCTACTGGTAGGATGATACCTCCGGGGAAACACTGACTACTGGTAGGATGATACCTCCGGGAAACACTGACTACTGGATCGATCATACCTCCGGGGAAATAATGACTACTGGTAGGATGATACCTCCGGGGAAACACTGACTACTGGTAGGATGATTCCTCCGGGAAAACACTGACTACTGGTAGGATGATTCCTCCGGGAAAACACTGACTACTGGTAGGATGATACCTCCAGGGAAACACTGACTACTGGTAGGATGATACCTCCGGGGAAACACTGACTACTGGTAGGATGATACCTCTGGGAAACACTGACTACTGGACCGATGATACCTCCGGGAAACACTGACTACTGGTATGATGATACCTCCGGGAAACACTGATTACTGGACCGATGATACCTCCGGGGAAACACTGACTACTGGTAGGATGATACCTCCGGGAAACACTGACTACTGGTAGGATGATACCTCCGGGGAAACACTGACTACTGGTAGGATGATATATCTCCGGGGAAACACTGACTACTGGTAGGATGATATACCTCCGGGGAAACACTGACTACTGGACCGATGATACCTCCGGGAAACACTGACTACTGGTAGGATGATACCTCCGGGAAACACTGACTACTGGTAGGATGATACCTCCGGGGAAACACTGACTACTGGTAGGATGATACCTCCGGGGAAACACTGACTACTGGTAGGATGATACCTCCGGGTAACACTGACTACTGGACCGATGATACCTCCGGGAAAACACTGACTACTGGTAGAATGATACTTCAGGGAAACACTGACTACTGGTAGGATGATACCTCCGGGGAAACACTGACTACTGGTAGGATGATTCCTCCGGGGAAACACTGACTACTGGTAGGATGATACCTCCGGGGAAACACTGACTACTGGTAGGATGATACCTCCGGGGAAAACTGACTACTGGTAGGATGATTCCTCCGGGAAAACACTGACTACTGGTAGGATGATTCCTCCGGGGAAACACTGACTACTGGTAGGATGATACCTCCGGGGAAACACTGACTACTGGTAGGATGATACCTCCGGGGAAACACTGACTACTGGTAGGATGATACCTCCGGGGAAACACTGACTACTGGTAGGATGATACCTCTGGGAAACACTGACTACTGGACCGATGATACCTCCGGGAAACACTGACTACTGGTATGATGATACCTCCGGGAAACACTGATTACTGGACCGATGATACCTCCGGGGAAACACTGACTACTGGTAGGATGATACCTCCGGGAAACACTGACTACTGGTAGGATGATACCTCCGGGGAAACACTGACTACTGGTAGGATGATATATCTCCGGGGAAACACTGACTACTGGTAGGATGATATACCTCCGGGGAAACACTGACTACTGGACCGATGATACCTCCGGGAAACACTGACTACTGGTAGGATGATACCTCCGGGAAACACTGACTACTGGTAGGATGATACCTCCGGGGAAACACTGACTACTGGTAGGATGATACCTCCGGGGAAACACTGACTACTGGTAGGATGATACCTCCGGGTAACACTGACTACTGGACCGATGATACCTCCGGGAAAACACTGACTACTGGTAGAATGATACTTCAGGGAAACACTGACTACTGGTAGGATGATACCTCCGGGGAAACACTGACTACTGGTAGGATGATTCCTCCGGGGAAACACTGACTACTGGTAGGATGATACCTCCGGGGAAACACTGACTACTGGTAGGATGATACCTCCGGGGAAAACTGACTACTGGTAGGATGATTCCTCCGGGAAAACACTGACTACTGGTAGGATGATTCCTCCGGGGAAACACTGACTACTGGTAGGATGATACCTCCGGGGAAACACTGACTACTGGTAGGATGATACCTCCGGGGAAACACTGACTACTGGTAGGATGATACCTCCGGGGAAACACTGACTACTGGTAGGATGATACCTCCAGGGAAAAACTGACTACTGGACCGATGATACCTCCGAGAAAACACTAACTACTGGTAGGATAATTCCTCCGGGAAAACACTGACTACTGGTAGGATGATACCTCCTGGGAAACACTGACTACTTGTAGGATGATACCTCCGGGAAACACTGACTACTGGACCGATGATACCTCCGGGAAACACTGACTACTGGTATGATGATACCTCCGGGAAACACTGACTACTGGTAGGATGATATACCTCCGGGGAAACACTGACTACTGGACCGATGATACCTCCGGGAAACACTGACTACTGGTAGGATGATACCTCCGGGAAACACTGACTACTGGTAGGATGATACCTACGGGGAAACACTGACTACTGGTAGGATGATACCTCCGGGGAAACACTGACTACTGGTAGGATGATACCTCCGGGTAACACTGACTACTGGACCGATGATACCTCCGGGAAAACACTGACTACTGGTAGAATGATACTTCAGGGAAACACTGACTACTGGTAGGATGATACCTCCGGGGAAACACTGACTACTGGTAGGATGATTCCTCCGGGGAAACACTGACTACTGGTAGGATGATACCTCCGGGGAAACACTGACTACTGGTAGGATGATACCTCCGGGGAAAACTGACTACTGGTAGGATGATTCCTCCGGGAAAACACTGACTACTGGTAGGATGATTCCTCCGGGGAAACACTGACTACTGGTAGGATGATACCTCCGGGGAAACACTGACTACTGGTAGGATGATACCTCCGGGGAAACACTGACTACTGGTAGGATGATACCTCCGGGGAAACACTGACTACTGGTAGGATGATACCTCAGGGAAAAACTGACTACTGGACCGATGATACCTCCGAGAAAACACTAACTACTGGTAGGATGATTCCTCCGGGAAAACACTGACTACTGGTAGGATGATACCTCCTGGGAAACACTGACTACTGGTAGGATGATACCTCCGGGAAACACTGACTACTGGACCGATGATACCTCCGGGAAACACTGACTACTGGTATGATGATACCTCCGGGAAACACTGACTACTGGACCGATGATACCTCCGGGGAAACACTGACTACTGGTAGGATGATATACCTCCGGGGAAACACTGACTACTGGACCGATGATACCTCCGGGAAACACTGACTACTGGTAGGATGATACCTCCGGGAAACACTGACTACTGGTAGGATGATACCTCCGGGGAAACACTGACTACTGGTAGGATGATACCTCCGGGAAACACTGACTACTGGACCGATGATACCTCCGGGAAAACACTGACTACTGGTAGAATGATACTTCAGGGAAACACTGACTACTGGTAGGATGATACCTCCGGGGAAACACTGACTACTGGTAGGATGATTCCTCCGGGGAAACACTGACTACTGGTAGGATGATACCTCCGGGGAAATACTGACTACTGGTAGGATGATACCTCCGGGGAAATACTGACTACTGGTAGGATGATACCTCCGGGGAAACACTGACTACTGGTAGGATGATACCTCCGGGAAACACTGACTACTGGACCGATGATACCTCCGGGAAAACACTGACTACTGGTAGAATGATACCTCCGGGGAAACACAGACTACTGGTAGGATGATACCTCCGGGGAAACACTTACTACTGGTAGGATGATACATCCGGGGAAACACTGACTACTGGTAGGATGATACCTCTGGGAAACACTGACTACTGGACCGATGATACCTCCGGGAAACACTGACTACTGGTATGATGATACCTCCGGGAAACACTGACTACTGGACCGATGATACCTCCGGGGAAACACTGACTACTGGTGGGATGATACCTCCGGGGAAACACTGACTACTGGTAGGATGATATATCTCCGGGGAAACACTGACTACTGGTAGGATGATATACCTGCGGGGAAACACTGACTACTGGACCGATGATACCTCCGGGAAACACTGACTACTGGTAGGATGATACCTCCGGGAAACACTGACTACTGGTAGGATGATACCTCCGGGGAAACACTGACTACTGGTAGGATGATACATCCGGGGAAACACCGACTACTGGTAGGATGATACCTCCGGGAAACACTGACTACTGGATCGATTATACCTCCGGGAAAACACTGACTACTGGTAGAATGATACTTCAGGGAAACACTGACTACTGGTAGGATGATTCCTCCGGGGAAACACTGACTACTGGTAGGATGATACCTCCTGGGAAACACTGACTACTGGTAGGATGATACCTCCGGGGAAACACTGACTACTGGTAGGATGATTCCTCCGGGAAAACACTGACTACTGGTAGGATGATTCCTCCGGGAAAACACTGACTACTGGTAGGATGATACCTCCGGGGGAACACAGACTACTGGTAGGATGATACCTCCGGGTAAACACTGACTACTGGACCGATGATACCTCCGAGAAAACACTGACTACTGGTAGGATGATTCCTCCGGGAAAACACTGACTACTGGTAGGATGATACCTCCGGGGAAACACTGACTACTGGTAGGATGATACCTCCGGGAAACACTGACTACTGGACCGATGATACCTCCGGGGAAACACTGACTACTGGTAGAATGATACCTCAGGGAAACACTGACTACTGGTAGGATGATACCTCCGGGGAAACACTGACTACTGGTAGGATGATATCTCTGGGAAACACTGACTACTGGACCGATGATACCTCCGGGAAAACACTGATTACTGGTAGAATGATACCTCAGGGAAACACTGACTACTGGTAGGATGATACCTCCGGGGAAACACTGACTACTGGTAGGATGATACCTCCGGGTAACACTGACTACTGGACCGATGATACCTCCGGGAAAACACTGACTACTGGTAGAATGATACTTCAGGGAAACACTGACTACTGGTAGGATGATACCTCCGGGGAAACACTGACTACTGGTAGGATGATTCCTCCGGGGAAACACTGACTACTGGTAGGATGATACCTCCGGGGAAACACTGACTACTGGTAGGATGATACCTCCGGGGAAAACTGACTACTGGTAGGATGATTCCTCCGGGAAAACACTGACTACTGGTAGGATGATTCCTCCGGGGAAACACTGACTACTGGTAGGATGATACCTCCGGGGAAACTCTGACTACTGGTAGGATGATACCTCCGGGGAAACACTGACTACTGGTAGGATGATACCTCCGGGGAAACACTGACTACTGGTAGGATGATACCTCAGGGAAAAACTGACTACTGGACCGATGATACCTCCGAGAAAACACTAACTACTGGTAGGATGATTCCTCCGGGAAAACACTGACTACTGGTAGGATGATACCTCCTGGGAAACACTGACTACTGGTAGGATGATACCTCCGGGAAACACTGACTACTGGACCGATGATACCTCCGGGAAACACTGACTACTGGACCGATGATACCTCCGGGGAAACACTGACTACTGGTAGGATGATATACCTCCGGGGAAACACTGTCTACTGGTAGGATGATACCTCAGGGAAAAACTGACTACTGGACCGATGATACCTCCGAGAAAACACTAACTACTGGTAGGATGATTCCTCCGGGAAAACACTGACTACTGGTAGGATGATACCTCCTGGGAAACACTGACTACTGGTAGGATGATACCTCCGGGAAACACTGACTACTGGACCGATGATACCTCCGGGAAACACTGACTACTGGACCGATGATACCTCCGGGGAAACACTGACTACTGGTAGGATGATATACCTCCGGGGAAACACTGACTACTGGACCGATGATACCTCCGGGAAACACTGACTACTGGTAGGATGATACCTCCGGGAAACACTGACTACTGGTAGGATGATACCTCCGGGGAAACACTGACTACTGGTAGGATGATACCTCCGGGAAACACTGACTACTGGACCGATGATACCTCCGGGAACACACTGACTACTGGTAGAATGATACTTCAGGGAAACACTGACTACTGGTAGGATGATACCTCCGGGGAAACACTGACTACTGGTAGGATGATTCCTCCGGGGAAACACTGACTACTGGTAGGATGATACCTCCGGGGAAATACTGACTACTGGTAGGATGATACCTCCGGGGAAACACTGACTACTGGTAGGATGATTCCTCCGGGAAAACACTGACTACTGGTAGGATGATTCCTCCGGGAAAACACTGACTACTGGTAGAATGATACTTCAGGGAAACACTGACTACTGGTAGGATGATACCTCCGGGGAAACACTGACTACTGGTAGGATGATTCCTCCGGGGAAACACTGACTACTGGTAGGATGATACCTCCGGGGAAACACTGACTACTGGTAGGATGATACCTCCGGGGAAAACTGACTACTGGTAGGATGATTCCTCCGGGAAAACACTGACTACTGGTAGGATGATTCCTCCGGGGAAACACTGACTACTGGTAGGATGATACCTCCGGGGAAACTCTGACTACTGGTAGGATGATACCTCCGGGGAAACACTGACTACTGGTAGGATGATACCTCCGGGGAAACACTGACTACTGGTAGGATGATACTCAGGGAAAAACTGACTACTGGACCGATGATACCTCCGAGAAAACACTGACTACTGGTAGGATGATACCTCCTGGGAAACACTGACTACTGGTAGGATGATACCTCCGGGAAACACTGACTACTGGACCGATGATACCTCCGGGAAACACTGACTACTGGTATGATGATACCTCCGGGAAACACTGACTACTGGACCGATGATACCTCCGGGGAAACACTGACTACTGGTAGGATGATATACCTCCGGGGAAACACTGACTACTGGACCGATGATACCTCCGGGAAACACTGACTACTGGTAGGATGATACCTCCGGGAAACACTGACTACTGGTAGGATGATACCTCCGGGGAAACACTGACTACTGGTAGGATGATACCTCCGGGAAACACTGACTACTGGACCGATGATACCTCCGGGAACACACTGACTACTGGTAGAATGATACTTCAGGGAAACACTGACTACTGGTAGGATGATACCTCCGGGGAAACACTGACTACTGGTAGGATGATTCCTCCGGGGAAACACTGACTACTGGTAGGATGATACCTCCGGGGAAATACTGACTACTGGTAGGATGATACCTCCGGGGAAACACTGACTACTGGTAGGATGATTCCTCCGGGAAAACACTGACTACTGGTAGGATGATTCCTCCGGGAAAACACTGACTACTGGTAGGATGATACCTCCGGGGAAACACTGACTACTGGTAGGATGATACCTCAGGGAAAAACTGACTACTGGACCGATGATACCTCCGAGAAAACACTAACTACTGGTAGGATGATTCCTCCGGGAAAACACTGACTACTGGTAGGATGATACCTCCTGGGAAACACTGACTACTGGTAGGATGATACCTCCGGGGAAACACAGACTACTGGTAGGATGATACCTCCGGGGAAACACTGACTACTGGTAGGATGATACCTCCGGGGAAACACTGACTACTGGTAGGATGATACCCCTGGGAAACACTGACTACTGGACCGATGATACCTCCGGGGAAACACTGACTACTGGACCGATGATACCTCCGGGAAACACTGACTACTGGTAGGATGATACCTCCGGGGAAACACTGACTACTGGTGGGATGATACCTCCGGGGAAACACTGACTACTGGTAGGATGATATATCTCCGGGGAAACACTGACTACTGGTAGGATGATATACCTGCGGGGAAACACTGACTACTGGACCGATGATACCTCCGGGAAACACTGACTACTGGTAGGATGATACCTCCGGGAAACACTGACTACTGGTAGGATGATACCTCCGGGGAAACACTGACTACTGGTAGGATGATACATCCGGGGAAACACCGACTACTGGTAGGATGATATCTCCGGGAAACACTGACTACTGGATCGATTATACCTCCGGGAAAACACTGACTACTGGTAGAATGATACTTCAGGGAAACACTGACTACTGGTAGGATGATTCCTCCGGGGAAACACTGACTACTGGTAGGATGATACCTCCGGGGAAACACTGACTACTGGTAGGATGATTCCTCCGGGAAAACACTGACTACTGTAGGATGATACCTCCGGGGAAACACAGACTACTGGTAGGATGATACCTCCGGGTAAACACTGACTACTGGACCGATGATACCTCCGAGAAAACACTGACTACTGGTAGGATGATTCCTCCGGGAAAACACTGACTACTGGTAGGATGATACCTCCGGGGAAACACTGACTACTGGTAGGATGATACCTCCGGGAAACACTGACTACTGGACCGATGATACCTCCGGGGAAACACTGACTACTGGTAGAATGATACCTCAGGGAAACACTGACTACTGGTAGGATGATACCTCCGGGGAAACACTGACTACTGGTAGGATGATATCTCTGGGAAACACTGACTACTGGACCGATGATACCTCCGGGAAAACACTGACTACTGGTAGAATGATACCTCAGGGAAACACTGACTACTGGTAGGATGATACCTCCGGGGAAACACTGACTACTGGTAGGATGATACCTCCAGGAAACACTGACTACTGGACCGATGATACCTCCGGGGAAACACTGACTACTGGTAGAATGATACCTCAGGGAAACACTAACTACTGGTAGGATGATACCTCCGGGGAAACACTGACTACTGGTAGGATGATACCTCCGAGAAACACTGACTACTGGACCGATGATACCTCCGGGAAAACACTGACTACTGGTAGGATGATACCTCCGGGGAAACACTGACTACTGGTAGGATGATACCTCCGGGGAAACTGACTACTGGTGGGATGATACCTCCGGGGAAACTGACTACTGGTAGGATGATACCTCCGGGGAAACACTGACTACTGGTAGGATAATACCTCCGGGGAAACACTGACTACTGGTAGGATAATACATCCGGGGAAACACATAATACCTCCGGGAAACACTGACTACTGGAACGATGATACCTCCGGGGAAACACTGACTACTGGTAGGATGATACCTCCGGGAAACACTGACTACTGGACCGATGATATCTCCGGGGAAACACTGACTACTGGTAGGATGATACATCCGGGAAACACTGACTACTGGACCGATGATACCTCCGGGAAATACTGACTACTGGTAGGATGATACCTCCGGGAAACACTGACTACTGGTAGGATGATACCTCCGGGAAACACTGACTACTGGTAGGATAATACCTCCGGGGAAACACTGACTACTGGTAGGATGATACCTCCGGGGAATCACTGACTACTAGTAGGATGATACCTCAGGGAAACACTGACTACTGGTAGGATGATACCTCCAAGAAACACTGACTACTGGTAGGATGATACCTCCGGGTAACACTGACTAGTGGTAGGATGATACCTCCGGGAAACACTGACTACTGGTATGATGATACCTCCGGGGAAATACTGACTACTGGTAGGATGATATACCTCCGGGAAACACTGACTACTGGTAGGATGATACCTCCGGGAAACACTGACTATTGGTAGGATGATACCTCCGGGAAACAATGACTACTGCACCGATGATACCTCCGGGGAAACAATGACTACTGGTAGGATGATACCTTCGGAAAACACTGACTACTGGACCGATGATACCTCCGGGGAAACACTGACTACTGGTAGGATAATACATCCGGGGAAACACATAATACCTCCGGGAAACACTGACTACTGGAACGATGATACCTCCGGGGAAACACTGACTACTGGTAGGATGATACCTCCGGGAAACACTGACTACTGGACCGATGATATCTCCGGGGAAACACTGACTACTGGTAGGATGATACATCCGGGAAACACTGACTACTGGACCGATGATACCTCCGGGAAATACTGACTACTGGTAGGATGATACCTCCGGGAAACACTGACTACTGGTAGGATGATACCTCCGGGAAACACTGACTACTGGTAGGATAATACCTCCGGGGAAACACTGACTACTGGTAGGATGATACCTCCGGGGAATCACTGACTACTAGTAGGATGATACCTCAGGGAAACACTGACTACTGGTAGGATGATACCTCCAAGAAACACTGACTACTGGTAGGATGATACCTCCGGGTAACACTGACTAGTGGTAGGATGATACCTCCGGGAAACACTGACTACTGGTATGATGATACCTCCGGGGAAATACTGACTACTGGTAGGATGATATACCTCCGGGAAACACTGACTACTGGTAGGATGATACCTCCGGGAAACACTGACTATTGGTAGGATGATACCTCCGGGAAACAATGACTACTGCACCGATGATACCTCCGGGGAAACAATGACTACTGGTAGGATGATACCTTCGGAAAACACTGACTACTGGACCGATGATACCTCCGGGGAAACACTGACTACTGGTAGGATAATACATCCGGGGAAACACATAATACCTCCGGGAAACACTGACTACTGGAACGATGATACCTCCGGGGAAACACTGACTACTGGTAGGATGATACCTCCGGGAAACACTGACTACTGGACCGATGATATCTCCGGGGAAACACTGACTACTGGTAGGATGATACATCCGGGAAACACTGACTACTGGACCGATGATACCTCCGGGAAATACTGACTACTGGTAGGATGATACCTCCGGGAAACACTGACTACTGGTAGGATGATACCTCCGGGAAACACTGACTACTGGTAGGATAATACCTCCGGGGAA
Source organism: Bathymodiolus brooksi (assembly GCA_963680875.1). Lineage (NCBI taxonomy): Eukaryota > Metazoa > Mollusca > Bivalvia > Mytilida > Modiolidae > Bathymodiolus > Bathymodiolus brooksi. The sequence goes on from OY804575.1 coordinate 33,071,285, forward strand.
ACACTGACTACTGGTAGGATGATACCTCCGGGGAATCACTGACTACTAGTAGGATGATACCTCAGGGAAACACTGACTACTGGTAGGATGATACCTCCAAGAAACACTGACTACTGGTAGGATGATACCTCCGGGTAACACTGACTAGTGGTAGGATGATACCTCCGGGAAACACTGACTACTGGTATGATGATACCTCCGGGGAAATACTGACTACTGGTAGGATGATATACCTCCGGGAAACACTGACTACTGGTAGGATGATACCTCCGGGAAACACTGACTATTGGTAGGATGATACCTCCGGGAAACAATGACTACTGCACCGATGATACCTCCGGGGAAACAATGACTACTGGTAGGATGATACCTTCGGAAAACACTGACTACTGGACCGATGATACCTCCGGGGAAACACTCTACTGGTAGGATGATACCTCCTGGGAAACACTGACTACTGGTAGGATGATACCTCCGGGGAAACATTGACTACTGGTAGGATGATATACCTCCGGGGAAACACTGACTACTGGTAGGATGATAACTCTGGGGAAACACAGACTACTGGTAGGATGATACCTCCGGGGAAACACATGATACCTCCGGAAAACACTGACTACTGGACCGATGATACCTCCGGGGAAACACTGACTACTGGTAGGATGATACCTCCGGAAAACACTGATTACTGGTAGGATTATACCTTCGGGAAACACTGACTACTGGACCGATGATACCTCCGGGAAATACTGACTACTGGACCGATGATACCTCCGGGGAAACACTGACTACTGGTAGGATGATACCTCCGGGGAAACACATGATACCTCCGGAAAACACTGACTATTGGACCGATGATACCTCCGGGGAAACACTGACTACTGGTAGGATGATACCTCCGGGAAACACTGACTATTGGTAGGATGATACCTCCGGGAAACACTGACTACTGGACCGATGATACCTCCGGGGAAACACTGACTACTGGTAGGATGATACCTCCGGGAAACACTGACTATTGGACCGATGATACCTCCGGGGAAACACTGACTACTGGTAGCATGATACCTCCGGGGAAACACTGACTACTGTTAGGATGATACCTCCGGGGAAACACTGACTACTGGTAGGATGATATACCTCCGGGGAAACACTGACTGCTGGTAGGATGATACCTCCGGGGAAACACTGACTACTGGTAGGATGATACCTCCGGGGAAACACATGATACCTCCGGGAAACACTGACTATTGGTAGGATGATACCTCTGGGAAACACTGACTACTGGACCGATGATACCTCCTGGAAATACTGACTACTGGTAGGATGATACCTCCGGGAAACACTGACTACTGGTAGGATGATACCTCCGGGAAACACTGACTACTGGTAGGATGATACCTCCGGGGAAACACTGACTACTGGTAGGATGATACCTCCGGGAAACACTGACTATTGGTAGGATGATACCTCCGGAAAACACTGACAACTGGTAGGATGATATTTCCGGGGAAACACTGACTACTGGTAGGATGATACCTCCGGGAAACACTGACTACTGGTAGGATAATACCTCCGGGAAACACTGACTACTGGTCGGATGATATTTCCGGGAACTATTATCAGCAAAGCTATCAAACCCAGTGACAGTAGGCCTAATAGAGCAACACGAACCCTCACTAAAACCGGGGATGCATTCATGTATTCATAAAAGGTATGCAGTTCCTGCTCGACGTGTGGCACGCGTCGTATTACTGTTTGTTACAAACCCGGTGATAAGTCATGAATGAGGAAAAGACCAGATTACGACAAACGGAACATATCAGTAATATATGATATATATGGGTACTGGTGAAGGTTCGCATGGCTCAAATCCACGGAGCTTCTCAGTGCGTTTCCCATGTGGCGGATAGGGAGGTGCCTTCTCGGTGGTGGGGGTTGTCATGTTATAATACGGAAAGCCTAACCATGCATCATAGTGGGTAACGTGTATGGAGAGGGCTACACACCCTTGCATGTACATGACCTCTTTAGGCAGACTTTGAAATAAAAGAGTAGACGCATTGTAGCGGCTACAAAATACTATTGTTTCGTCCCTGCCCAACTCGCCATACTTTCCAGACGGACAAAAATGGTTGCCCCGGTTGGGCCATCCTACCCTCGTTTCTAGTTTTTACACTTTTTGGAAATGCTGTTTTTGGTTATGAATTGTTTAATAATTAAAATTATAGTATACAATTCAGTCCATGTATCCCATTGTGGAAACAAGAATATGAAATTCTGCATACTAAAAAAATGAGAAAAACAAACTTTTTAACAGAATGGTATCTTATTTGTCAAATACATTTTATTTAAAGTATCTATTTTTTAAGGAGTGTTTATGAATATAACTTCAGTATGGTATCCTAAGAAAAATCCTAGGTAACTATAAGTTTAGAAGTTTTATCATTTTCCCAGGACCTTCCAAAATATTTAAACATTGAAGTTAACTGTAGTGGGCTTAAGAACAAGTATATTATATTGAAAATTTGTCATAACATGCTTAAAGATTACATTCATTCGAGTTATCGTTGGGAGTGTCAGAAAATTATCTCCGTGGTAAATGAAAAAAAAATCAAGTAAAATTGTTTGCAGACCCTCACTATCAAGTCTACTTATACAAGAAGGTAAGAATAATTTAGTAATCTACATGTGTATATTAAAATCATAATTGAAGGAACTCTACAAATATGTTCTTGGACCAAACGTATACATTTATGTATATCTTGTTGGCCCAAAATGTAAAACGCTAGTTATACCAGCACAATGAAAAAAACACATATCTTTTGTTGTGTGCGTTGGTGTTTTTTTAAGCAAAAATAAATAAAGCACGTGGCAGTTACGTTTTTGAATTTCAAATAGTAATCTGGACTTTGTTTTTAAAATAAAAATGGTTAAATAAAATTAAAGAGATATATTTTAACATGGTAGCCACCACATAGTCTCCATGGTGATTCCCCAAGTTAGGTCAATAAACTGGTCATCTAGATGAGAATTGTTACCTTTGTTGCAGGTTTCTTTGTGCTTCCCTTGGGTCTACCACGTGGTCTCTTTTGTGTAGGTTCATCTGGCTAGATAGAAAATCAAAGATAAGAGCAAATTAGTATACATTTGATTAATTTATCTGTATTCCAAAATTATATTACCACTGTAATTGGGGTCATAATGCGAACGATAAAATATTTTCCGATTTGTTCTTTGCACCGCATTTGAATATAAACTTGTGACGCTTTAGTCTAATTAAAATTATTTATTTGTATAAATTTCAAATAAAATAATTTGTCATTGTTTAAGCCATTTATCATCATAAAAATTTAGCGTATTATTTTTATATAATTTTAATACATATTTTTATTGCAAATTTGAAATTTGAAAAAGCAGTAGTAAAATTTTAAATGCAAATTGCATATTTTCATTTTTCTTTAACGAAGTTACTTTATTAAATTTTTCATGAATGAGCCCTGTGAACCACGTTGATCTTAAGGCTACATATATCGTGTAGATATTTAAATATTAAATTTAACATTTTTCATTTCTCTGAAACTCCCCCCCAAAAAGTAATAATACATCAAACCTCATCAGATTTTGGCTTTCTTGGACGTCCCCGTCCCCTTTTCACACCAGTATCGGAAACCTTTTGTTCTTCTGTATCCGACATTATTGTTGTAATCACTGTTCACTGTTTTGTCACGCGGACAATAAACAATTATTTGTAAACAACAAACAAGAAAAGTCACTCTGATCTTCCTAAATAAAAGTATCCTATTAAATATATCTGTAAGTCACGTTTGTAAATTATATATAATGCCTTTGTCCAGATTAGAGAAATATACGGCAATAAATCGATGAAACAAATTTTAACGATTGCAAAATTTTGTGAATGAGAATTTATGAATGAAAGCAATGCGATCAGCTGGGAAAATTGACCTAGTTAGAAACATTCGGAATATTTGTTACCACATGACAGTAGCCTCGAGCTGTAGGTAAAAAGTCGACAATTTCCGGAAGGGCCGTAACGCGCCAAATACCTTCTGAATATCCCACACACATTCCAAAACACAATTCAGGGCGGCCAGGTAGACAATTTAATAGGTTAAGTTTCAGTCGGAAAAGCCGTGATTTTTTGCAGGGTTTACAAACCGTTATAGATCAACAGTCTGCTTTCAATAATCCTGTTTACAACTGGGTCAGGGGATGACCTGTACCTAAAAACTTGAATACATTGAACGTTTATTTTTAAAATTTTAAATACCGACAAAATCGGTAAGTTGTTATTTTTACTTTTCACGTCCAGTTAACAAATAAAAAAATAGGATAAACAGTCAGCATTTTTTTCTTTCTCATTTATGACTATTATTTGAATCTCATAATCTTTGTTTCAAAGAAAGTAGCCAGACAGCACCAATACAACACAAATTATACACGTTTCTATATCCACAGTTTCAACCACCGAACGCCTGACGATAGACAAATATTGTGTTTCTTATCACTAGAACATTATGCATCTAAACATTTTATGAAGCTTTTGATTTTTTTTATTACCTACAAAAAGGGGGGAAGAAAATCAAACTTCCATTACCCACCCCATCTGTTTCCTGAGTTATCTATAAAAAAAAAATTAAAATTTGATGATACGTGGATTAAGTTTTGTTCCCAATTCATATCTAATTGGACTGAAGGTTATGTGAGCTGTTATTACCAGTTGGCGTCCGTCGTCCTTCGTCTGTACACTTTCTTTCCACGTTTCCATCTCTTCCAAAACCACTCTGGACCCATTGAACTAAATACGGATTAACTGTAGATGGTCCTACAAAATAGTTCACCATTCCGTTTCGTTCCGATATTTAATGTGTCTGTCATGGAAAAGAATTATTTCTGATTGATTGAATATTTAAAAAAAAACATATTTATATTATATGTCCGACTCAAACACCTGTGAGTGTTCCTCTACAAGATTTATCATATGGTTCCCATCATACATCTAATGTGACCGAAATGGAAATAATCATTCTTATTGACCTGATAAGAAAATAAGAGGTCAGTGTCTCGATATTTGGGGGGGGGGGGGGGGGGGGGGGGGGGGGCATCATATATTTCCTCAGCATGAAAATCATACGCATTCATACAGGGGTTATGGTTTATGGTGTTTAACGCCACTTTCAACAATATTTCAGTTATATCGTGGCGGTCAGTTTTATTGGTGGAGGAAGGACGTAGTACACCCGTTGAATATCACTGACCTGTCGTAGGTCACTGACAAACTTTATCATAAAGTTGTATCGAGTACACCTCACCATCAGTGGGATTCGAATTCACAACTTTAGTGGTCAGTCACTGATTAAATTATGTCTGCCAGTAAATCCCGTATATATTCTAAGCAAAAACCGTTAGAGAAAGCATAAATAAGAGAAAAATACGTATTTCATTCTAATGTAAGTCACGTCTCCATAGTAAGTAAGGAAGTAAGTAATTTTTATTGAAATAAAGACCAAACAGTGATCTATCATCAATCAATGAACAATTAAAAAAAAATATATAAACAATTCAATAAACAATACAATACAATACAATACAATACAATACAATATTTTTTTTATTCCAATTAGGGTCCCTCAAGGGGCAATAACAAATATACATTCATAATTATATCAACAGTTACAACAATACAGAATGGAGACATATGTTTTTAAACAAAACAATTCTAACTATTTAAATGGTACATTGTATATGTTACAAAAAATATATAAATAAATAAATAGGCCGTGTTCGGCAGCACGACCAGAGGAGAGGCAATGAGTAATGTATAGTTGCAGTGTATCATATGGTTGAAGAATGGACTACATGTATGCGATTACTTAGCTGGAGGAGACACCAGGGGACGATGCTTAAGAATTGTGTTTTGATTCTCCCCGTGTCTGATCCAGCAAAGCAAGCGGCTCAAGTAGTAAAACATCATGTGTTTGATGAAAGGACTGTGATTACTTAGCATGTTGGAATAAATGTAGTGTTTTTAGGAAGTGATAGAAACTGTGTGATGTATGTTTCATGAACACTATTTTCATTGCCCCATGAACATGTTTGTACCATTTTGACCTTCACATAATTATTAGGTGACCCGAAAATGTCAAGAGGGTAAGCAAGATATGTATACATTGTGGTCATTTTATACATTGTCATATTTTGTTGAATTCTGTATTATTTTTTAGCAGTTCATGACATTGTGACTATTACAAATGTTAGTGACACTCATACTCACTACAAAACATGAAAATAAATTATCTTAATTGTCTAATTTTAATATAATTCCACTGTTGCAAATGCTCAATTTCGTTGGTCAACACCATACCAGCTGAATTTTTGTATACATCTATATATAATAATGGCTATTTTCAAGGAATGTATGCATTGTGTAAACACACCATCTCACTCACAAATGTTACATCTTTTTCAGTTTGCAGATGAAATGTCAAATTCTCACATTTATAAATTCTCTCAAAATAACCTATATTCCTATAATATTATTGCTGACAGTTTGAGAAAGATTCATATTACAGAAAACAGAGAAAAAATAACTACAAAGATTGAAATACCAAGGTGTAAATTAATATTATGGTAGTAAAAAAAATGGAAAGCTATGTTTGGGGATTTTTTTTGTGTAATACTGACCCTTTCTGTAATGAATTAATCAAGTTGAGTAAACCTCAAACCACCCTCCCCCTCCTCAACCGACCTGAAAATAAAAAAGACAATTGCAGTAATTTGGTAATTTGGACATCCAATATGACAAATATAAGAATGCAAAAGTTGTTTATTATTGGTAACAAATAAAGAAACAGCAAAAGATGAGTGTGTAATAACTTTCCTCGACAATTTCATTTTTTCTGGGTGCCATCCATGAAAAACATAATTTTAAATATCTTAAAAATACGACGGTAAAAGTTTGTAAAATTTGGGGCAATGATGTCTATATGTATATTCTTTACTGTGACATTTTTGGGTAGAAATTAATCAACAGGATTTTTTTTAAGTCAGATTTTTAATACCAGGGTGGATATTAGGACATCCCCCTTTTTCCAATTTCAACTGCTTTGCACATGATTATCTCCAAACAGGATATTCATATATGCTAGATATTTCATAATTATTCAACAATAACACTTTCAAGTGTATTAAAGCCAAAATATTGCCTTTCAACCAGAAATAAATGTGTATATCTATTAGAAGCTTCCGAAACTAGTATTACTATCTGGCGTCAAGAATACTTCCAAAATTGCTATATTTAGGATGTACTATGGAGAAAACGGCATGGTGAAATTTCTTGAAACTTTGGCAGATAATGTATTTAGACATAACTATTCAATGATGCAAATTAAAAAAAAAATTGATCGATGGGAAAATGTTTGGGTTACCCAGGTCTACACCCTTAATTAATGTCAAGGAAACAAAAAGTGCATTACGAGAACCGCCGTACGTACGATGACCTCTGATGTGACCCCACTCGGCAGATGTTCGAAGCTGAATTCACACCACGTGTGTTGGTGATGTAAAGATGGCGGCGTTGCAGAAAGTCGACAAGGAGTGAGCGAGTGATTGTTGTTTTACGCCAACTCAGTAATTGTTCAACTATATCATGGCGAGAACAAGTTAATTTTCAAGGAAATGTTGATGAGGTCCGCTTTGTACTAGACCAACACGCTTAGTTGGATTTTTATAGTGCTAGCGCACTTAAACAACCGTCCACGGATAGACATGTCGCCCCCACTCAGATACATTATCCTAATTCCGAGCCAACCAGTCTGCTCTTTCTCCTTAATGATGCGTGCTTAGCGGAGAAGCAAAAAATACCAATTCTATAGTCTGGTTTTACCCGATCGGGGCTCGAACCCACGATCTACCGCATTCGAGGCGAACACGCTAACCACCACACCACCGATTCGGTTAAGTTGACAATGAGAAGAAAGCAGTTCTTTACTGATTTAGCATGAAAAAGAAGGACAAAAGATGTCAATTCATAAATAAATCAATCTCGGGTGTATATCGACGACCAGTAAATTATCTTTGAAAACGAAGACCGAAGTTCCATGCTCCGAAGCTGAATGCACAATGCGTGTGTTGATTATCATTCAAATTTGGTTAAATTGTCGTATGTATTCTGCACTTTCTTGTATTGTATGGCAAAATTTCGACATCAAATAAGACATTCTCTTTTAAAGCGCAAACATGATCAACGATAAACTGATTTTTGACCGAACTAGTAAATACATCTATTGTACCACCTGCTAATATGTAAGTGACCATGATGTATGCTGCCAACAATCGGTACGATACGTTCCATCTTAGACAGCGATTCATTTTTTTTTTTTTTTTAATTCAGTGTCTACTACATTCTTTAATCTTTTGGGAAATTTGCCTTGTAATTTCCATTAAAATGTAAGAAGAGTTGTGCATGTACACGTTTTATGATGAAATATTCCAAAATAGGTAAGAAATGCTTAAAAGCATATTGCAATAATTAAGCATGCATAGGTTTGATGATTTCCCATTTAAAATGTAAGAGTTCAGAACGACAGACAAAACAGGTTATATGATTATTATTAAAACTAAGGTCCCACCTTCAGCCATAGATGATCTTAGCTAATGTTTGCTAACATGTTTATACCCTTTGATGTTCTTGTTCAAAGTCTTTTATATTATTTGGAATTTGTATTAATTTGCTTTAACTCGGAAGAAATATGTGCATTTAAAGAAATCATGTACAAAACCAGAAATAAAAACACAAACGAGTATTCTTCGCAATAATCAATAACTACCATTCTTTTTAGCTTCAACTACGTCCCAGTGCAAATCTTTCAAATTCTCAATGTTATCAATGAACTTGTTTGTAAACAGATTACACGAGATTTAAACAATTGTCACCACCTTATTTATTTATCACATACTCACTGTAAAACTTTAAATTGATACTAGTATAGTTCACCTGGTCAAAGGTAATCACATTTTTTTGGCTTCCATCACCCATCCATTGGTATTTTTTTCTCATTCTCTTCACAAACCAACGAACCATTGGTGAACTGAAACTTTACTGGACTGGTTTATAGATGGTACGACAGACAAAATTAACACTAATCTGCTCTTTTGAACGCCGTTTCCAATAAAATGTCGAAGTTTCAAAATCCAATAGAACAATCGTAGAAAGGGGTAAATTCAATACCCCTAATACAGGACCGGTCACTTTCCTGGTATATTACAGGTACTTCTATCAAACAAAATAGTGCCGGGTTGTTCAACACATGTCTTACCTTTATGGCTAGTATGCTATTGTCCCTGCAGACAAGGCCCCTAATAATAGTGGGTAAATCATATTACATAGACTGACAAAGGATTTAGGTATTGATAATTTACTTGGCAAACCTACATATACTTACTAGAGTAAATCTGTTTTGTGTTCATTTGGGATTTCATTTTAAGATGGAGAACTCAATCTTCCGTCACTCCACTGGATACATAAATTGCCCAAATGCCTTTACAAACAGATTTATATAGATGAGTCTGCCAAATCCCCCAAGAAACCTCTTTCCAAATTATTGACATCTATTTTTATCAGCATTCAAAACCGGCTTATGAATTATTGTGACACTAGCCTTCAGGGTTGGTGAGAATCAGATGTGGATTCTGCAAAAATTGTCAATCAACGTCCTTTTCCTCATACAGTAGCATTAAAACATTTGACTTTACTACCATCTACATATTCTCCACTCAAAGCTAAGACAGATTCAAAGAATTAGTCCAACCTTGTTTTCTAAAAAAAAAATACAAGGGCAACGCAAAGCGTGGCGTATCCCCTCGCCTAAAAATTTGACCCGGTGACCTTGACCTTTGACCTTGAAAATCAATAGGGTTCAAGATTCTCTTAAGGACTAAGTGTGTACCAAGTTTGGTCAAAATCCATTGAAGGTTGTTGATTCTAGAGTGTTCACAAGGATATTACGGAAGGACGGTAGCGTTACTATATCCCTTCGCAACTTCGTTGGCGAGGGGATAATAATTGTTTTAGGAAAGGACAAATCTTATTTTGGGGAAAAAAAGATACAACACTTCTTCCGGACCCCTAGAGGAACAATTGTGGTTTGGTGGTTCTGAAGAGTGAGAGAGTGAGTGGTTGTTGTTAAACGCCAATTCAGCAATTTTTCAGCTATATCATGGCGAGAACAAGTTAATTTTCAATGGGATGGTGACGAGGTCCGGTAGACATGTCGTTCCACTCGGACAAATTATTCTGATTCCGTGCCAACCAGTCTTTGCTCTTTCTCCTTAATGCTGCATGCTTAGCGGAGAAGCAACAAATACCAATTTTATAGTCTTTGGTTTGACCCGACCGGGGCTCCAACCTACGATCTATCGCACTCGAGGTGAGCACGCTAACTATTACGCCACCAATGCAGTTTGGTTCTGAGGAAGGGGTTGAACATGTGAAACGTTTACGACAGACAATGGACACTTTTCGATCAGAAAACCTCAGCTGCGCCAAAATCAAAAACGTAATTGTTTTAATAGACCCACGTGATGAGTGGAGACAGTTGTGGGTTACTGACTTTGGGCCGATCTTGTTATTACATGTTCTGCTATATAGATGATGTCCTTGCACTAAATAATTCTAAGTTTGTTGATTAGTTATCACATCTATCCCACTAAACTTGAATTAAGAGGATACCACATATAAAGCAAGGTCTGCTATATACATTTATCTTCTCCTGGAAATTGACTGTGAATGCTGGTTAAGAACTAGTCTTTACCACAAAAGAGAGATTTCAAATTTCCCAGTGAACTTTCCATATGTATGTAGCAACATTCCAGCTGCATCTGTATATGGAGTATGCACCTTTCAGCTAATATGATATACCAGAGCTTATTGTTACGATTTCTTTGATAGAGGGTTAACAAGTTAGCTACTAAGTGAACCAATGGTTCCTAGTAGTTAAGGTTTATGGTTGCCATCATGACTTGGGTGAGGGAACTGTCATGGAATATTTGCGACACAAATGACCATAGATATATTACGCTTGCATTAATCATAATCCTGTCCTTAGTTCATAACTTGTCGCCTTATTTGTAACAAGATTAATATGATGCCCAGATGGGTACCGCTAGTGGAGCAGGAATTGCTTCCCATTCCAGAGCATATATTAAGTTCACTCCCTTTTTCAGTGTGGTTAGTGTTGCTCAATACAAACAGTTCAAATATGTTAAACAAATTAGAAGTCATCTTGGATTACTGATCAGCCCTAAAACTTGAAATCACTACACCATACTATAATCAAATGGCTGCTGTTGTATTAAGACTCTTGAATTAGAGGCTGCTGTTTCAGCCAGCTAGCACTATAAAAATCTATGTCTAGTACAAAGCAGGCACTATTATCATCTAATCAAAACAGTAAACTGATCACACCATCATGTTACTGAAAAATTGCTAATTTGGCATGAAACAACCACTCCCTCGTTTTAATGGGTATAAAAACCACTGATGGAACACTACATATGATATAAAATTAAAATAATTTCCTACACCATCAGATGTTTTAATAAAAACATCCTCCAATTGATGAGAATTATTATTGTCATTTAGATAACCAGATGTCAACATTTCAAGATATAGCATGTTTAGTGTAAATTGGTTCAAAAATTGTTTAGTGTAAATTGGTCCAAAACTTGTGTAGTGTAGATTGGTCCGAAAATTGTTTATTGTAAATTGGTCCAAAAATTGTTTAGTGTCAACTGGTCCAAGAATTGTTTAGTAAATTTGTTTTAGTGTAAATTGGTTCAAAAATTGTGTAGTGTTAATTAGTCCATTTTTTTTTTATAGCATAAATTGATCCAAAAATTATTTAGTGTCAATTGGTCCAAATCATGACAACCAATGTAAGTAAGCTGGGAAGAAATAAACTCCATTTTGCTCACAATATATATTCTTCAATTCAAAAATACAGTAATTCTGTAAAACATTCTGGGAACACATGCACAATAAACTGATATTATACAATTAGTCTTTTGTTGTGGTCAATACGAGTTTTTATGGACCTTAGAAATCAATATTCACCGAAGCCTTCAAGTTTTTATGGACCTTAACAACGATATTCACCGAAGCCTTTAGGCCGAGGTGAATATTGATTTCTAAGGTCCATAAAAACTCGTATTGACCGATACAAAAGACTGTAATTGTTTTATTACATTAAAATGAAAAAGATTCTTTTCATAGATTTCGTTAGAAAACGAAAGTGAAACCAAGTCAATACGAGTTTTAATCAAACAATATCAAATTTTACGGAATGTCAGGTGACAGCATGATAGCCAATAAAATTGCTTAAATAAAATCATTATGCAATAATCTATATTAGGGCTGTTCCATTAAAACATATGAGGTACCCGTGGACGGCAGTTAAAAAAAAATATATGGGTGGTTAGCCTAGCTGAGAAATCAATTCCGTGGTACGTGGTTGTCCTGCATAAATTGCTTCTATGGCTTGTTGGGTCAGGAAAAGCCTTGGTGTTTCATTTTTCCGCCAAACTAAGATATGAAGAAGATTTTTTTGAAAGAATTTCTAGAATACTTATTTTTTTGTAATGTTTTGGCACTCGAATCGTAATGTCGTCATCGTTTCCGATCAACCACGTTTGGCTCCATGTGTTAGTTATACATATAGAATTCAAGTTACCTCCCTTCGAAAACTATGGCGGATGTTGATGCTGTCACCCCTGTTGTCACGTGGAATCGGTGGCACTGTTTGTCCTCCAAACTAGGCCCTACATTTTCAGATGTGTTACTAAGTAAGGAGAAGTTATGAAATTAAAGAAACAAACAATCACTGAAACAATTCCAGCTCTTGTTTATTTTGTTCAGTGTCAGATTGTCAACACTACAACAGCCTTGTGAATTCCTTTATTCTTGCAGTTACCTAAAATAATTTCTATCAGTGGTTGTATTTTATTGAAAAATGCTTCTGTGGGTGGTCACCAGAATCAGTAAATTGCTTCTTTGGGTGGTTTTCCAAAAATTAAAGTGCCTTCCCCGGGTACCTCATATGTTTTATTGGAACAGCCCTTATTATTTTTTTACAGTTTTTATAACTTAGTTTAAACAAGATCATTGTTATTCTTTGATATGTCAATCCTTCATGTAAAACATTGTTGTTATTTACAATCAACACTACAAAAACTTTATTTATTCATTAAGATGATTAATAGGATTTTTTTTTTTAATGTATTTAAATATACATGGTTTTGTACTCTTGTTTATCAGCTGGTGTCAAGCTGATAAATATTTATCAAGCTTTAAAACAACACAGTTCAGAGCTTCTCCATGTAAACATCTTTCCATCCCATGAAATCATTGGGTTTTCTTCTTAAAAATACTTCTTTTTTAAAAAATTGGTATCCAGAAAAAATTCCGGGTAAATATCTACCAGTAATTGACCTCTGTGAGTGGCCCATTTTCACCAATGTCTGCCTTCCCTGCATTTATATGGAGGGATATGAAAATTGCTAAATGACCAAGTAATTTTCAAATTTCAAGAAGCATAAGTACAGGATTAGAAAGCAAAAATTGAAGCAAGAATCTAATTGTTAATATATTCTTAATTAATATGTTGTGTATGTCCTTCTCTTTACAACATGTACATTTTACTTTGTGTTAGTTCTCAGGTAATAAAGAATTTCTTCTTCATTTTTTTGTAAAACCCTTTAAATAAGATCAAAGTAGCATTTCATAGTAGATAAGTTTACATTTGTAATAAATATTTTCTGATCCCGACCAATGATAAGATGTATGAATACAGATGTCCCTCCTAGTACATGTATATCTGTTTATCTCTACTAGTACATGTATATCTGTTTATCTCTACTAGTACATGTATATCTGTTTATCTCTACTAGTACATGTATATCTGTTTATCCCTACTAGTACATGTATATCTGTTTATCCCTACTAGTACATGTATATCTGTTTATCTCTACTAGTACATGTATATCTGTTTATCCCTACTAGTACATCTCTTTACAAGACAATACAGTATTGATGTCCCTACTAGTACATGTATATCTGTTTAAAACAACATAGTACATCTCTTTACAAGACAATACAGTATTGATGTCCCTACAAGTACATGTATATCTGTTTATCTCTACTAGTACATGTATATCTGTTTATCTCTACTAGTACATGTATATCTGTTTATCTCTACTAGTACATGTATATCTGTTTATCTCTACTAGTACATGTATATCTGTTTATCTCTACTAGTACATGTATATCTGTTTATCCCTACTAGTACATCTCTTTACAAGACAATACAGTATTGATGTCCCTACTAGTACATGTATATCTGTTTAAAACAACATAGTACATCTCTTTACAAGACAATACAGTATTGATGTCCCTACTAGTACATGTATATCTGTTTATCCCTACTGGTACATGTATATCTGTTTAAAACAACATAGTACATCTCTTTACAAGACAATACAGCATTGATGTCCCTACTAGTACATGTATATCTGTTTATCCCTACTAGTACATGTATATCTGTTTATAACAACATAGTACATCTCTTTACAAGACATTTCCAGGTAATTTTATTTTTTTTAAACAACAAACAAAATGAAAGGATGTTAACTCTGTTTTCTTGTATCATCTTTAATACTAGCTTCGTAAGTACTGAATAAACCGAAACCTTCCCCTTATTGTCTCTAAGGAAAGGCTTTAAAGAATTCATACAGTATTTGCAGCATAATAAATGTCTTCTTCTAGAGAATTAGTCAACTTTTTTTAATTGAAATATCAAAAATATTAATTAGAAGTGAACAGTAAAGTATTTGACAAATAAGTGCAATTGGAATTTTTTTGATGAAAAATGTAAACAGTTTCTCCTAAATGTTGGTAGGCAGTCAATCCTCTGTTACAAGATGTCTAACTTGATTGTCACAAAATTAAGGAAGGGACATAACTCAGACACAAAATTCATAACAACAATTGTAATTCTGATGATGTAAATTGATGTGTTTTGTTAGTCATTTATTGATGTGTTTTATTAGTCATTTACCTTAACAATAAACTAACACATGGTTAAATAAAAACCATCAAACAGGACCTAATCATACAATATTTAGCACCATAGAACATTAAACAAATTAATAAATTACATAGACAAATAATTGTAGCACTATATAAGGTTTCAGGGGGAAAATCTCAATACCTTAAGAAAGACCTCCAGATAGTATCTGTATATTTAAATTTTCATTTTGGCATAAAGGATACATCTGACAATTAACCTTGTGTATCATATCAATGTGAAAATTTAAATAACTGTCTCAAAATTGAACCCTTTTTCTGTTTTTGCAATGCTCACAACAAGTAAATATAACTTAATGTACAGGTTTGTGATGCCTATTTACAAACCTTGAGACAATAAGTGTGTTCTGACAAATATTTACCAGCAAAAAATTATTACGAAAATCTGGGGGTTTTTTTCTTCCAATTTTGACTCTTAGTCTACATTACATACCAATTTAAATTAGTAGAGAATTAAAGCTGTCAATCAAATTGACATACAGACTCTACCAACAATGTATAAATTTGGTTAGCTGCTAAAATGACAGACTCTGATGCTGTCCATTATGAACATTATTGTAAAGTTTCTATCCATATGCTACAGTATTTTCAATCAAGATTTTAACATACAACAACGATATAGACAAATTGATCCTATTGGATAATAGCAATACATGTAAACATATGACAACGATAGACACAAAGTGATGCTATTAGATAATATACCAACACATGTAAACTGTATAGTATTTAAAAAAATAACTTTAAACATTTAACATTAATTAAACATTAAAATATATAACTTTTTACAAAAGAACAAATTCTACAATATAAAATATTTCCTTGAACTGGTATTTTTTAAAGTTTTTTTCTTTTACCTAGATTTCCATATACATATAACTTGAAACAGATGCATTTGCAATTAAAAATCCCTCATGTCACCACCTATTTTTTAAACTGTCATCAATTTTCTTTAAACATTTATTGATTTTTCTTTCCTCAATTTTCATCATATAAGTTGGAAGAGTAAATCTTCATCTAAATCATTGTCATCTTCATCGTCTTCACTTGTTCCTGCTACTGAAAATTCAATATCACTAGCATCATCATCATCCTCCATAAGATCTTCCTCATTGTCAAAATTTTCATTGTCTTCATCATCATCATCTTCCTCTTCACCTTTAAGAAATAACATAAGTAAGACCCTATTATCAGTCCTCACAATGAGCACCGGTCCTCAGGCCCAAAGACCAGTAAAACTTTGTAAATTTTTCAGTTTTTATTTAGAAGTATATAAAAAATAAATTCAGGACTTTGATTCGGACCAGTAAATTCAAATTTTCATTTTGATTTTTAATGATGATTTTTGATGTTTAACATCACTTTCAGCAATATTTCAGCTATATCATGGCAACCAGTTTTAGGGGTGGAAGAAACCTGAGTATCCGGAGAGAACCACCGACCATGGGCAAGCAACTGGTAAACTTTATCACTTGCAGCTGCGAGTTAAGTGCACCCTTTTTGTATTTTACAAAGCCTGGCGGGAACCCATGCCGTATTGGTGATAGGCTTGTATGAGTTGTTAGGTAATCCAACTACCTAACTCATTGAGCCACCAAGGTTCTTATTTCAATGACTGTATTATAATGTTTGACCACAAGTATGGTTGATAAAAGAAAAGCACTCTATATTTCACTATTTAACCTTGATATGTTAGATAAATTACAAAATATATTAAATATCCCATTATCATGTAGCTATAGTTCAAATTTCAGTTGATTCTAGCTTAATACAAAGCCATTTAAAGAAATTTCCATTTAGAGTAACAGCAGGTATATTGGATGAAGGGCTGTCCTAGCAACATTTGGTTTAATTTGGCTCAGTAGTTTCACAGGAGAAGATGAGAAGATTTTTTAAAAGTTTTCAGACAGCAACGACTTGTAAACACAAGATCTTTTATACTACATCGATTATAAATTTGTTTAAATAACACATGTTAACAATACCATCATTATCTTCATCATCTAATGAGTCGTCATAATCGTCTTCATCATTGTTACCCATGTCATCATCATCATCATCTACTTCTTCCTCTTCCTCCTGTAAATAAATTAAAAAAAATATGCAAAATTCTACAACAAATATTTTCTTATTAAAGATATAAGTATGTCATTTAGGTGTTTATTAGAATATAATACCACCGGTAATGGTTATTGGTGCTTAATGCCACTTTCAACAATATATCAGTTATATCATGATGACAGTTTTATTGGTGGAGAAAACTAGAGTACTAGGGAAAACCCACATACCTCCAGCAAGACATGGATAAACAAACTTTATCACATGATGTTGTATACCACACCACAAGTAGGAATCAGAGTCACAAATTTAGAAGTGATTTGAAAGTAGGTTTTGGTTTATGGTGTTTAATGCCACTTTCAAAAATATTTCAGTTATATCGTGGTGGTCAGTTTTATTGGTGGAGGAAACCAGAGTACCCGGAAAAAACCACCGACAAGTCACTGACAAACTTTATCACATAACATGATTCTAAGCATTGATTGCATCAGTAGATGCAAATCAAATATTATGTGATATTGTGATATGAGATTTTTGGTTATAGTTATAAATGTCTTGATAAAGTACTTTTCTCTAAAATCTGTGTCCATGAAGGGCACCTGCTCATATTCAAAACTTTTCTCAACTCCATCTTTTTACTAAACGTCATTATCTGTTAGATTTCATAATAACTAACATAATGTACATAATCTTAATACCTGATCATCCTCAGAATCTTTCAGTTTTCCTATTTCATATAATTTACAAACAAACTCGTCCAACGAAGTTTCACCAAATTGTTGACTTTGCTGAAATTAGAATCAGACATGTATTTGGATACCATTAACAGATTTAATAATCAACAGATGCAGAATCATCCTCGCCTCCCCCCCCCCCCCTCAATTAAAATAGTCCAACCCTTATTTGAAATTTGTTTTCCAGGATTGTTAAGTTCTAAGTAGCAAATATAATTTGGTTATCAGTAATAAACTACATTGAGAAGGTATATGTAAATTATCAAGTTTGTATCTAGGAAAATGCCCTCTTATGTAATGAAATACAGGGACAAAGTTCCTAAAAATGTGCACAATGGAAAAATTTATGTTCTCATTGTGTAAAATGGAGCACATTTTCTAATTAAAGGTGGATTTTCATAAATGCCCCCTCCAAGATGCTACCCTAACTTATATATAATATACAACTGTATTGTTGTATGAACGTTATCAACAGAAATAGCAATTATGAATAAAATAATTAATATTCATCTTCAGACACTGGTGATTTGATTTTGGTGTTTAATGCCACTTTCAGCAATATTTCAGCTACATCATGGCAAATCAGATACTGGTCAGATATACATGTTAATAAAGTACCACTTTTAAACAAGGGAGGTAATATCTTGTATATTCTTTAATTTCCCCTCCCATCATCTCAGTCATGTTTCCTTACTTTGGCCCCATTGCTAGGGATTTTTAAATAAATTTTTTGTCAGGTATATTTTTGACAAGGATCATACTAGCCAATGCTTTATGTGTCATTATACCCAGTGTCTTCAGAGAAGATTATTAAATGATTTTCTGTCAAATTATGACCAATTTAAATAATCAGCAAAATTACAAATCTTATAGAGGTGTACTACCACTAAACATGGGTACCAGTCGAAAAGAACGTATGGCAAAGTAGTACGTAAACAGAAAATGGATTCCTACATTGTTGGATAAAAAATAAACCCTATTAGATACTGCAAAATACTGAATGTCAGCAGACACCTACATATTTTAGGATAATTTTAAGCCCATATTTGATGTCCTTGTGGTTTTAAATAAAACATTGATTGCATTGGATAGATACCACCTGAATTTGTGTTAAATCGAAAGTGAAAGTAGGATTTTTGATGGTAGACATCTTCAGACTGACTGTTTTTTCTTATATGCCATTAAATGTATGTTGATTTTCGGACTTAAGCTTCCTATTAGGTACCCCTTCCGTGAAATATGAGTGTCACTTAGATTAAACTTAAGATGAATCCTGTATGAAAGCTCAATTTTTTTTTATTTAACATAGAAGGCTATGGAGAATTCTTTAGTGGTATTACACCTTTTAGGCAAAAAGCAAGAAACTTGTTTTTGATGGTACCACACTCAAATTGGCTTTGAACAGTCACAACAGACCCAGTTTGACATTTTCCACACCAAAATGTTACAAAATACATCAAGGTGTCATGTTACAGCTTCAATATGAATATTATGCAATATTTTGGAAAATATTCCCCATGCACTAGATGTACATGCACAGAGGGTATTGAAATATAATTTTATACTTATTTATGACTTTACAATTATTGTGACTGGTACATTTAATGTGTTTTTGTAGTAAAAGGGCAGATAATGTTGAAAAAGATTGCTAAAATTAAGAATTTTAACAATTTCATGTTGCGGCATTTAGTCGACTTCAAATACGGTATATGATGATACCGTTTTTGAACATTTTATAATCCTACTTGTTTTTTCTGATAAATTTTGGTAGTTATAGTTAGAACACATGTAAAATGTACAAATGAAAAAAATATAAGGCTATAGAAAGCAGCTTTATTTCAGAATTATGTACTTAAAACCAGGGAATTTTAGTGATCCCAGGAGAATTGTATTTGTCACTGGACATTTATTGTTAATTTTTCAAATTGTCAATGTGGATTTTATATTTTAGAATATAAATTGACTGTAAATGTACATTTGTGCATCCGTCTAACTTGAAACATAACAAAAGTTGTCAAGAAATATTCATTTATTGAGTTTTGAAGAAAATTACAGTTGCAGGTCACAAGAAATAACAGAAACCTGAAAATCAACAATCATAATTTTACATATTTTGGGCAATTTGAAATAATTTTTGCTTAATATCTAGGTATTAGGTCTTATTTAATGTCTTGCAATGCATAATTAATGGGAACATAGCATGAATTAACATAATTTAGTATATTGTGAGATCATTTCTAGGAGGCCAAAAAAAAAGGGGGGGTATGCTTAAAATAAAACATTTCATATTAATTAGATGTTAAATGTACAAATGAAGCATATATACATGTCATAAGATGCTTATTGTGTTGAAAATCAGCTTCATACTTGTAATATATTGAGATAAAAAGCCATTGTCATGTTATTTCACAATCTCAACTCAACAGCTGAAAAATCAGATTTTTTCATTAAAAGCTTCATGGAGGTACCTTTGTATATGGACATTAATTCTTTCAAATATTGGACTGCCATATACCTGATATAGTTTTTTTGACTGGATATTGATATAGGAATATAAATAAGGCAAAGAAAAGGTTAAAGAAACAAGTTTTTATTGCTCTTAGGTGTACTACCACTAAACATGGGTACCAGTCGAAAAGAACGTATGGGAAAGTAGTACGTAAACAGAAAATGGATTCCTACATTGTTGGATAAAAAATAAACCCTATTAGATACTGCAAAATACTGAATGTCAGCAGACACCTACATATTTTAGGATAATTTTAAGCCCATATTTGATGTCCTTGTGGTTTTAAATAAAACATTGATTGCATTGGATAGATACCACCTGAATTTGTGTTAAATCGAAAGTGAAAGTAGGATTTTTGATGGTAGACATCTTCAGACTGACTGTTTTTTCTTATATGCCATTAAATGTATGTTGATTTTCGGACTTAAGCTTCCTATTAGGTACCCCTTCCGTGAAATATGAGTGTCACTTAGATTAAACTTAAGATGAATCCTGTATGAAAGCTCAATTTTTTTTTATTTAACATAGAAGGCTATGGAGAATTCTTTAGTGGTATTACACCTAGAGCACATGGACTACCGGTATATGTTAAACAACTCAAAAATCATTATCTTAAATTTTAGCTCATTTCACCTTAAAATCTACAAATTTTTGCCATTTTAAAAACTTTAATGTGAAGCAATTGATAGTTGGTATGACTGACAAATACAATACAACCTCACAGTGTAGTTTCTTAGATACATTGGTGCAGAGAAGATAATTAAAATGGGAAAAGCCATGTATATCCTTCTTGATGACAAGAGCTCACCTGACCTTCGACCCAATGATATTTGGCCAGTAGAACAAACTAGAGGCTCAGCACTGAGCTGAGCCTGTGTCACTCACCTTTCATTCTGCTTTGAGGAAACTTAATACAGAACCTTCCATAGGTGCTTCCCACCAAATTTCGGCTCATTTTGGCAAAGCAGTTTCAGAGAAGAAGATTTTTAGAAATCGACCAATCTAAAACAAGAATTGCCTGTGGCAGCCATGTTTGTTAATGGGTCAAAACGTAATGAGCAATCTCTATAGAGGACCTTCCATAGATGCTTCTTACCAAGTTTCATATCATTTGGCAAGCAGTTTCAGAGGAAAAGCTGTTTTAGAAATCGACCAATAAGAAACAAGAATTGCCTATGACGTCCATGTTTGTTAACGGATCAAAACAGAATGAGCAATTCCCATAGATGCTTCCTACCATGTTTCGGTCCATTTGGCCAAGCTGTTTCGGAGAATATTTTTAGAAATCGACCAATCAGAAACAAGAATTGCCTGTGGTGGCCATGTTTGTTAATGGATCCGGACAAAATGATCAATATTTATAGAGAACCTTTCATAGATGCTTCCTACCAAGTTTCGGTTCATTTGGTAAAGCGGTATCAGAGAAGATTTTTTAGAAATCAACCAATCAGAAACAAGAATTGTCTGTGGTGGCCATGTTTGTTAATGGATCGGGACGAAATGAGCAATCATAACAGAGGACTTTCCATAGATGCTTCCTACCAAGTTTCGGTTCATTTGGCAAAACGGTTTCAGATGAGAAGAATCTAATAAATCAGCCAATCAGAAACAAGAATCGCATGTGGTGGCCATGTTTGTTAACGGATCGGGACGGAATGAGCAATCTTTATAGAGGACCTTCCATAGATGTTTCCTACCAAGTTTCGGATCATTTGGGAAGCGGTTTCAGAGGAGAAGATTTTTAGAAATCGACCAATCAGAAACAAGAATCGCATGTGGTGGCCATGTTTGTAAATGAATCGGGACGAAATGAGCACTCTTTATAGAGGACCGCCCATAGATCCTTCCTACCAAGTTTCGGTTCATTTGGGAAAGCGGTTTCAGAGGAGAAGATTTTTTAGAAATCAACCATTCAGAAACAAGAATGGCCTGTGGCGGCCATGTTTGATAATGGATCGGGACAAAATGAGCATTCTTTATAAAGGACCTTCCATAGATGCTTCCTACCAAGTCTCAGTTCATTTGGCTGAGGGGTTTCAGAGGAGAAGATTAAAATGTGAAAAGTTAACTGACGACGGACGATGGACGCCAAGTGATGGCAAAAGCTCATATTGCCTTTGGCAAGGTGAGCTAAAAAGCAATTGTTCACTTTAACATTTTCTCTTACATTTGCACAAAAACTATTTTTTTCATTGATAAGTGAAGTATATTTGTTTGCCATTCATAACTGTGTCTATATTTACCTCCACTAAAGCTAAATCATAACTGTGTCTATATTTACCTCCACTAAAGCTAAGTCATAACTGTGTCTATATTTACCTCCACTAAAGCTATGTCATAACTGTGTCTATATTTACCTCCACTAAAGCTAAATCATAACTGTCTTATATTTACCTCCACTAATTCTAAATCATAACTGTGTCTATATTTACCTCCACTAAAGCTAAATCATAACTGTGTCTATATTTACCTCCACTAAAGCTAAGTCATAACTGTGTCTATATTTACCTCCACTAAAGCTAAATCATAACTGTCTATATTTACCTCCACTAAAGCTAAATCATAACTGTGTCTATATTTATCTGCACTAAAGCTAAGTCATAACTGTGTCTATATTTACCTCCACTAAAGCTAAATCATAACTGTGTCTATATTTACCTCCACTAAAGCTAAGTCATAACTGTGTCTATATTTACCTCCACTAAAGCTAAATCATAACTGTGTCTATATTTACCTCCACTAAAGCTAAGTCATAACTGTGTCTATATTTACCTCCACTAAAGCTAAATCATAACTGTCTATATTTACCTCCACTAAAGCTAAATCATAACTGTGTCTATATTTACCTCCACTAAAGCTAAATCATAACTGTGTCTATATTTACCTCCACTAAAGCTAAATCATAACTGTGTCTATATTTACCTCCACTAAAGCTAAGTCATAACTGTCTATATTTACCTCCACTAAAGCTAAATCATAACTGTGTCTATATTTACCTCCACTAAAGCTAAGTCATAACTGTGTCTATATTTACCTCCACTAAAGCTATGTCATAACTGTGTCTATATTTACCTCCACTAAAGCTAAATCATAACTGTCTTATATTTACCTCCACTAAATCTAAATCATAACTGTGTCTATATTTACCTCCACTAAAGCTAAATCATAACTGTGTCTATATTTACCTCCACTAAAGCTAAGTCATAACTGTGTCTATATTTACCTCCACTAAAGCTAAATCATAACTGTCTATATTTACCTCCACTAAAGCTAAATCATAACTGTGTCTATATTTATCTGCACTAAAGCTAAATCATAACTGTGTCTATATTTACCTCCACTAAAGCTAAATCATAACTGTGTCTATATTTACCTCCACTAAAGCTAAGTCATAACTGTGTCTATATTTACCTCCACTAAAGCTAAATCATAACTGTGTCTATATTTACCTCCACTAAAGCTAAATCATAACTGTGTCTATATTTACCTCCACTAAAGCTAAATCATAACTGTGTCTATATTTACCTCCACTAAAGCTAAATCATACCTGTGTCTATATTTACCTCCACTAAAGCTAAATCATAACTGTGTCTATATTTACCTCCACTAAAGCTAAGTCATAACTGTGTCTATATTTACCTCCACTAAAGCTAAATCATAACTGTCTGTATTTACCTCCACTAAAGCTAAATCATAACTGTGTCTATATTTATCTGCACTAAAGCTAAGTCATAACTGTCTATATTTACCTCCACTAAAGCTAAATCATAACTGTGTCTATATTTACCTCCACTAAAGCTAAGTCATAACTGTCTATATTTACCTCCACTAAAGCTAAATCATAACTGTGTCTATATTTACCTCCACTAAAGCTAAGTCATAACTGTGTCTATATTTACCTCCACTAAAGCTAAATCATAACTGTGTCTATATTTACCTCCACTAAAGCTAAATCATAACTGTGTCTATATTTACCTCCACTAAAGCTAAGTCATAACTGTGTCTATATTTACCTCCACTAAAGCTAAGTCATAACTGTGTCTATATTTACCTCCACTAAAGCTATGTCATAACTGTGTCTATATTTACCTCCACTAAAGCTAAATCATAACTGTCTTATATTTACCTCCACTAAATCTAAATCATAACTGTGTCTATATTTACCTCCACTAAAGCTAAATCATAACTGTGTCTATATTTACCTCCACTAAAGCTAAGTCATAACTGTGTCTATATTTACCTCCACTAAAGCTAAATCATAACTGTCTATATTTACCTCCACTAAAGCTAAATCATAACTGTGTCTATATTTATCTGCACTAAAGCTAAGTCATAACTGTGTCTATATTTACCTCCACTAAAGCTAAATCATAACTGTGTCTATATTTACCTCCACTAAAGCTAAGTCATAACTGTGTCTATATTTACCTCCACTAAAGCTAAATCATAACTGTGTCTATATTTACCTCCACTAAAGCTAAGTCATAACTGTGTCTATATTTACCTCCACTAAAGCTAAATCATAACTGTCTATATTTACCTCCACTAAAGCTAAATCATAACTGTGTCTATATTTACCTCCACTAAAGCTAAATCATAACTGTTCTATATTTACCTCCACTAAAGCTGTCATAACTGTCTATATTTACCTCCACTAAAGCTAAATCATAACTGTGTCTATATTTACCTCCACTAAAGCTAAGTCATAACTGTGTCTATATTTACCTCCACTAAAGCTATGTCATAACTGTGTCTATATTTACCTCCACTAAAGCTAAATCATAACTGTCTTATATTTACCTCCACTAAATCTAAATCATAACTGTGTCTATATTTACCTCCACTAAAGCTAAATCATAACTGTGTCTATATTTACCTCCACTAAAGCTAAGTCATAACTGTGTCTATATTTACCTCCACTAAAGCTAAATCATAACTGTCTATATTTACCTCCACTAAAGCTAAATCATAACTGTGTCTATATTTATCTGCACTAAAGCTAAATCATAACTGTGTCTATATTTACCTCCACTAAAGCTAAATCATAACTGTGTCTATATTTACCTCCACTAAAGCTAAGTCATAACTGTGTCTATATTTACCTCCACTAAAGCTAAATCATAACTGTGTCTATATTTACCTCCACTAAAGCTAAATCATAACTGTGTCTATATTTACCTCCACTAAAGCTAAATCATAACTGTGTCTATATTTACCTCCACTAAAGCTAAATCATAACTGTGTCTATATTTACCTCCACTAAAGCTAAATCATAACTGTGTCTATATTTACCTCCACTAAAGCTAAGTCATAACTGTGTCTGTATTTACCTCCACTAAAGCTAAATCATAACTGTGTCTATATTTATCTGCACTAAAGCTAAGTCATAACTGTCTATATTTACCTCCACTAAAGCTAAATCATAACTGTGTCTATATTTACCTCCACTAAAGCTAAGTCATAACTGTGTCTATATTTACCTCCACTAAAGCTAAGTCATAACTGTCTATATTTACCTCCACTAAAGCTAAATCATAACTGTGTCTATATTTACCTCCACTAAAGCTAAGTCATAACTGTGTCTATATTTACCTCCACTAAAGCTAAATCATAACTGTGTCTATATTTACCTCCACTAAAGCTAAATCATAACTGTGTCTATATTTACCTCCACTAAAGCTAAATCATAACTGTGTCTATATTTACCTCCACTAAAGCTAAGTCATAACTGTGTCTATATTTACCTCCACTAAAGCTAAATCATAACTGTCTATATTTACCTCCACTAAAGCTAAATCATAACTGTGTCTATATTTATCTGCACTAAAGCTAAGTCATAACTGTCTATATTTACCTCCACTAAAGCTAAATCATAACTGTGTCTATATTTACCTCCACTAAAGCTAAGTCATAACTGTGTCTATATTTACCTCCACTAAAGCTAAGTCATAACTGTCTATATTTACCTCCACTAAAGCTAAATCATAACTGTGTCTATATTTACCTCCACTAAAGCTAAGTCATAACTGTGTCTATATTTACCTCCACTAAAGCTAAATCATAACTGTCTATATTTACCTCCACTAAAGCTAAATCATAACTGTGTCTATATTTACCTCCACTAAAGCTAAATCATAACTGTGTCTATATTTACCTCCACTAAAGCTAAATCATAACTGTGTCTATATTTACCTCCACTAAAGCTAAGCAGGAATCTGTGTTGTCTGTACATATATCACATATACTTTGAGCTTTGGTTTCAAATGTAGCTATTCAAAATAAAGTCAATGACACACAAATTGATACAGTAATACAATATATAAACATATTATAGTAAGTATTGCAAAATTTTACACAATTGAAAAACATCAAGATAAAAAAAATATCTGCTGCAAATGTTCTTTGATTTAACAAAAAAATAGAAGCACCTTGCATTTTACAGATCAATTCTTTAATTTTTTTTATTTTCACCGCATACATGTTCTAGCATTTTATGATGTTCATTTGAAACTGAAAGTTTCAGTGTAATAGTCATGTGGAGTTCATCAAAATAAAAAAAAGAGTTTCTCCTCATAAATCCTATAACAAAATCTAAAATTTTAACTGATTCGCTCAAAGCAAAATTATGTGGACATGTTTTGTAAATAAATTCATACAACTCTGGTTTGAAATATGGGGAAATCATTAAAATGAAATGGAAGCCTCCTCGCATTAAAATCAAAATGGGGGCTCCTGGCATCAATCTTAACAATGTTTGCAAATTTCAAATGATTCTGTCCAGACAAACTTAAGTTATCACATGACAGGAATAGTGGACTGACAGTGATTACTATAGGTGATCACTGATACTTATTCAGGCCCTTATTTAATGAACAGATATCTTGTATATTTTTCTAAGTAAACATTTATCGTATTATTTTATATTTCTTTAAAAGATAGATCAATAAAGGTCTGTATCATCTTGATCTTCTGTTAAATTACATGTTCTATCCAAGATGGTTGACTTGTCTTCTCATATGGTATTATGAAATTGTGACGTCTTATTTTCCTTCAGTGAGCGAGTGATTGTTTTTTTAACACCAAGTGAATGATTTTCCAGCTAAATCAAGTTACTTTTTGATAAAATGATAGTGATTTTGAAGATGATGAATGTACTCAGTTTGATTTTTAAGTGCTAGCTCACTTTATTAACAAGTCTACAGGTAAACATGGGACACACTATCCTAAACAAGTATTTGCTTACTCGTTCATGTTGCATTTTCAGCAGAGAAACAGCAAATAAACTTTATAGTCTTTCATTTGACCCAAAAGAAGATTGAACTCAATATCTACTGCATTTGAGGCCAGCACATTAACTATTACACAGTTAGGGGTCGTCATGCATGATCGTATGGTAGTTGGATTTGCAACTACCTGTGCAATCAGTTCCTATCACCACTTAAGTTGTGAGTTTGAACCCTGTTCATGGCGAGGTGTACTCGATACAATATGTGATAAAGTTTGTCAGTGACTTGTGACAGGTCGATGGTACTCCGGTTTCAGTCTTCACGAAGTATGTCGGTCCGTCAGTCAAAACGGATAAAATCTTACTGGGACCAGTAAAATGCCAAATATAGCCGGTCCGAAAGTCTGGCATTGCTTCAGTCTTTAGCCGATACCAAAACTGTAACACTACTCAGGTGGACGTCGTGTTGGGCATACAATTTGTTGAAGGGGCAATTCCTGAGAAAAAAGTCAAACGAAAAGCTGACACAGAGGACTCTGTGCTGCAGGGATACAAATTAATGGTCGCCCAGTTAGTGATTGAAATTTTTTCACTGCCAATGGAGTTTCTAGAACGACATTAAATTCTGTTTACAATTTTATTAAAGTCAGACAGAGACTTGGAATTTGTTTATTTATCCTGTCAGACGGTCACGTTCCCATTTGTAATTAATCAGAACTTCTCCTTCTTCTTCCTATACATATTGTAAGCATCCTTTAGTATGACCAAGTACCTTCAATTAAGTGAGGCATTAAAAATGAAATACATCACTGAACACAGGAATAAGTTGACTTCCACACTCCCCGAGTATCAATGATTGCTTATGTTTAATTTATTTTGTTTTGAGATGCTTATATATTGAAGATGGCAACAGATTCATGTTCTCAACTGAATTTAATTATGGATGAAACCGGAACATTGATGTAAAATATGGAACCGGATCGAAAAATTAGATACGTATTGTTGGCTATATCTGCCTTATCTTTTTAGATAACAACACACAGAACATTTAATTGAAAAATATTTGCATGAAAATTTATTGATACTAGCAACCCAAACTAAAGTGAATAGCTTGTATTTCAATTGCCAATGTACATTTTAATGTACATATTTATTTTTAATTGATGTCCTAAATTTTCCAAAAAGATGTGTATTAGACTTTTATACAGTTAATTTTTTATACCATACTGCAGAATATATTTTCAAATTTATAAACTTATGAAATATAAATTATCTGTCCCTTTTCCAAAACGAACACTTCGCTAGCAGGGTTTGCATGTCATGAACATAAAAAAAAAGTCTGTTTATATATAATATAAATTTTTATTATTCGGTCTGGTAAAATTTACTTTGATCCAGTGAAACTAGTTTTTCCACGGGACTGAATGTCCAACGAATCCTCAGGCAACTTCGTGAAGATTGCGGTTTCCTCCACCAATAAAACTGACTGTCACGATATAACTGAAATATTGTTGAAAGTGGCACTAAAATACCATAAACCAACCATTACGGTAGTTTTCTTCAGTTGGGTCTTATCCCTTTTCACAAGGATGATAATTTACAACAGTTAGACAGGTTTACCTATAGAATTATAATTTGTAGAATCAAACGTCCTAAGAGTAGAACTGTATGGACTTTTATTATTCTCATACATATCATTTTCTTCTTCTATGTGTATCGCTGAAAAAGTTAAAAGACGTTTAATATTTAATACAAATCAAATTAAAGCTTGTGGAAATAAAATATAAAATGAGTCAAAATTAAAAGCTGTTTTCGATGAAAAAACATATGTCTAACATTTTCTCATCTTTTGGTAAAAATACTATGCAAAAGCTATGTACAATCTGTAATCAGCTGAAAAAATGTATATATAAAACTGACACAATAAAATACTGGGCAATAACTCCTTCAAATATAGTCAAATCAATTATCGTAAAAATATGTGATTTATCTAATTTGATTATTTCTTTTGTAAATAAAAATAACTTTTATGATTATATACAAAATAATTGCTACTTAGAAATACAGAGTTATCTATCTTTGAAAGTTATCTCTCATTGGTGTTTATATTTCCAGTTAAGATATTCATGGTAAAAATCGCAAAGGAATAATGAACTACCTAATGAATTCATCAAATATACCTTTGATAAATTCACACAGTAAAGATTTTTCTGCAAGTATGTTAGATCTCCGACACCAAACTGTAACTACATTTGTGTGTGTATCTCAATATCAAGGTCACAGATAAGTTGATTATCATAACACGTGGACCAACATTCTTGAAAAAAAGAAGCAGCGACTCATATTAAACAATTTATGGTAAAAATTTAAAACATGAAATACTTAATTGATATGAACATGAACTTACAAGTACACTTTATCAACTTATATTGATGCATTTTCCTCCTTTTTAAACCAATTTTGTTAACCAAAAACTTACCGTAGATGATGTCTCCTGCATGACTGAATCTAATTTGGCACTGATCCAGAGCAGAAGCTGTGTGTAGGAGATGAAATGTACGTATGTCCCACTAATTAATAGTTAAGGATAATTTCTGATATAAAAAATAATGTCGATATCATTTTCTAATACTACCGATTCAAATCACAAAGGTACATTATCTACAGAGGTGTCAGGGTTAGGGGTATGGTGTTC
Organism: Bathymodiolus brooksi; assembly: GCA_963680875.1. NCBI lineage: Eukaryota > Metazoa > Mollusca > Bivalvia > Mytilida > Modiolidae > Bathymodiolus > Bathymodiolus brooksi. The sequence goes on from OY804575.1 coordinate 33,101,666, forward strand.
AGTGCAACATTCAACAAGGGCAATGCAAAGCGTGGCGTATCCCCTCGACTAAATATTTGACCTGGTGACCTTGACCTCTGACCTTGAAAATCAATAGGGTTCCGGATTCTCTTAAGGACTAAGTATGTACCAAGTTTGGTTAAAATACATTGAAGGATGTTGATTCTAGAGTGTTTACAAGAATGTTACATGGTAAAAATATGACCTGGTGACCTATGACCTTGAAAATCAATAGGGTTCCAGATTCTCTTAAGGACTAAGTATGTACCAAGTTTGGTCAAAATCCATTGAAGGATGTTGATTCTAGTGTTCACAAGGATGCTACAGAAGGCCGGACGGACGGTAGCGTTACTATATCCCTTCGCCACTTCGTTGGCAAGGGGATAACAATATTTCAGTTATATCGTGGCAATCAGTTTTATTGGTGGAGGAAATCAGTGTACCTCAAGAAAACCACAAACCTAATGCAAGTCACTAACAAATTTTATTACATAATGATGTATCCAGTACACCTCGTCATGAGCGGGATTCGAACTCACAACGTTAGTAGTGATAGACACTGATTGCACAGGTAGTTGTAGCATTATCTAAAGAGAGATATTACATATGACCCAAAAAATTTATTACATTTATACAAGTTCATCTTAAATTGTTATTTATATCCTAATGCATCAAGACATGAAACTAATATTTAATGGACTGATGCAGTAAATTCACAAACTTGGTCGTTTACTATGGCAACTTATGCTACGACTATCAAAACAAGTTATTTATAACATGTAGGATACTATTTCTGAATTAATGATGATTTCTAATCCCATTGGATGAAAGCTGCCACTTATATGTGGATTAAATTTGTCAAATTTATGTATTGATTTTCCACTCCGTACATCCCATAATACACCATCATTTAATACAAGATCATCTGAAGGATGGAATGTTGCCCTGTTGTCTTGGTAACTATTAACTTTGTCTGCATCATACAGTTTTAATATAGTATCACCTGTAGCTACATCTATTATCTGGAAAAAACAATATTTACATACAGCATAGTGTCTATAATGTCCTCGATATGATTTATAAGTACTAAAAGGTTTAAATGTCAAAATAAAATGTCTGCCACTAAATTGGTTTTGTAAAACAGCGAAAAAAAAATTGACACAGCAGATGCACTATACAACAATTAAAGACATAAAATTAGAGATACTTTCAACCCTTGCAAATAGATATGAAGCAAAGATTTTTTAAACAAAATCAAATTCATCTCTATTTTTGAATCGATAAAGAATAGTAGATTCAGAAAGGAATAAGTAAAATTTTAACTTGACCCATTTCTAAATTAAATTGAATGGGGGGAAAACGTAATTTATCAAATGATTAAGCATCATATCTACCAAACAAAATAAAACTAGACATTTATTATTAAATAATGGAGACCAAAATTTAAAAATTGTTTGTTTCCCGCACCCGACTGACCGTTGAGAAAACGTTGCGACTCAAAATATTTTTTGGGTGATTTGCGACAACTTTTTTTTTTTTTTTCATTACCGGAAATTGTGACCGGACGTTCCGATATTGTTCCAGAATTTACGTTCGGAACTGGTTTACACTTTTAAATGAACAAAATCCGTTGCTCGTCTTTGAAGGAACCAGATTTGTGAATTGAACTTTGAAAAAAAAAAATCCCCCTACCTACCGACCCATAGGTGAAATGGAGGGTCGGGTGTTTGAAACGAACATACTTTTAAGGGTGGCCTGATAACTTGACTTTCTTAATTTCCTACATAAAGGTATGAACACCAAAACAATTACTAGTATATCTTGTACGTAAAAAAATTTAATTATTTCATACCTCAAATATAAAGAAATCAGATAATAAAAGTAAATGTTTAGTTATAATTTTTTGATTGACTATACAAAAAGATACTTACATATGCTTTCTCAGCTTCTGTACTAATAATTCTGTCCTCCACCATTTTACTGAACTCTGCGTAATGCCCATTTATAGCATATCTTTAATAAAAAGAGAAACAGAAAATTCACCCAGGATTATTTATATTGCTTGAAATATTAAACATATGAAAAAAGATGTACGATATATACTCTATATATCAATGGTAAAGAAAACCATTAGTCCATTTTTTGCAACAGTAACGAAATTTTTCAGGTAAAAAAAAACAGGAAAAAAACACAAATATTGTAATAAATACAATAAATCAGCATCATTTTGATAACTTAAGAACGGTTCCTCTATTTGTTGATTTTATTTTTTCCTAATTATGAGTTGTAGAGCTATGTACAGATATCGTGTTTTTTGATGTGTGAAGTATGTAATAAGCTTTGTTGTAAATGAAACACTCCTGCCTTTATATAACTGTTGATACATATCTACAGCACTGATAGACATTAATCAACCTGTTTCTGTGGTAAGTTCACTAATCCAACACAGTTTGTAAAACATTAAATCTCACATTTGTTTTTGCATTATAGTACATTATGTTTTATTATTCTGTATTAATTGTATCTGATGGTTAACTTTTTTCTGTCGTAAGGGCTGTTCCAGAAAAAAATGTTGGAAGGCACACTTTTTCCAAAACCCACCACCCATACAATTTCAAAAAGAAACCGAGTTGTATTATATTGTCAAAAGTTGCTACGAACCCATCGCTCAAGTATTATCTTTATGAAGTGCCATCCAACCCTCTCCCCTATATAATTTTCCTGGAATAAGCCCAAGTTCACACACACAATTTCCATTTTACATTCACACACATCACCTGGTTTTAAAACAGGAAAGCTGATATTGCCAAAATAAGTTTATAAACATAATAATTAGATTTTCAGTTTTACTCAGTTTTTATACAAATTAAAGGAGTGTGAAGACAATTCTATACAACTAAACAAAATACTGCATACATTAATATAAAATAAAATAATCCATTTCTTTAGAGGATATAGTTGTTTTTTTAACAAGTAGACAAATGAGCTGTGTAATGACAAACCTTTCAGTTAATGTTGTCCCATCTCCTACAGCCCACAGTGCTGAAGCAGAGGAGGCATCTGTCCACGACATGGCAAATGAGGTTAATAATTGGTTTCCATCCTGTAATAAATATGTTTATATATCAACAAGAGGCTCATCTGTGTCTATATCTCTTACCTGGTTATTCAATACATTTTATATTCAATCAAGTCTAGATTTTGAATTAAAAAATATTTCACATTGGGTTCTATGCTCAACTTTAATCAATTTAAATAGGACTTGAAATAAAATAAAATTTTTAGGCATTGTTCCATTTTCAATCTCATTTATCTCTGAAATGGTCAAAGCTACAATAAATCTCTTGGAACACTTCAGACACAAATTTTACACAAATAATTACTGGAAAAAAATGCATACAAATCAGTTTAATATAAAAAAAAGTTATAATTTTGGGTGTTGGTCCAATTTGGCTGCCATTGACTCCTTTTATCTCAGAAACCATAAGAGCTAATTCAAATCTCTCTCAAAACACAAAAGGGAATTTCATAATGAACCCAAAGAAAAAAAACGACAAACATCATTTGGTGTTATCCTACTTTGACTCCATTGAAAACAGTAAGTCCCATACAAAATCAGGTGGTATGCTACATTAAGATTATCTTGTAAAGAACATAACAAAAAAAAGGGCTATGCAGGACAGCAAAAATTGTGCACTTTCCAAAATATGAAAAAATCAACATGGTAAAAAATATATTCCATGAAGCCTAGTTTATACACAGCAGTCTAGTGCAGGCTTGTCTGTATACTTAGATTATTTCATACCTACCTTAGAAGGTTGTATATTTGTGACTGTGTTGTTATGACACTGATTTGATGATATTTCCTGTCAAACAGAACAAAATACAGACATATATTTTTTCTCTCACATTTTCATCTTTCAAGATCTGACTAAATACCATCTATAGGACAATGTCACAAAAGAAAACACCAATGAAAGAGATACATGTTTAGCCAATAAATGTAAACAAAAATTATTAATTGAAATTTTCACTAAAATTCACTAAAATATATTCTAAAGGAATGCTAAACAGATGAAGAATTGGTCTGACTGTATGTCAGAATAATGCTTCATCTTTACTGCAAACTGTCAACTTTTGTGAATCATCATTATAAAAATCCAGTTGTGTGCCAGTCCAGTACACATTCATGGGCGAGTGTTTTTTTGGACAAATACTGAAAATGTTCTACTATTAAATGTTGGTCATACTATGTCTCCTGTGAGGGTTGCAGAGTGATCATGAAACTTGCTAAAGGATAAATTGTCGTAAAACATGCACAAACAAACGAACTGTATGTATTTTTTTTTTTTTTTTTTATTAAAAACAGTTTATGAAACACAGCTTATATATAATGAGGATCTTCTCAAAATTTTTAATTTCTTAGTCAAAAATGGGAACCTCACCTCCCTAAAAAAAACCTCATCAAATTTACACGAATCTCAAGAACTGTCTGGACCTTTGCCAATTATTGAAAACTGAAATCAGTCAAAATACTGAAAACTTTCACCCATGCACATTCAAAATATGTATTCCCAAAAATGATTTTACTCATTTTGAGCTAAACAATACTAACTTGGTAAACACATCTATTTAATCTCTGTATGTTAAATTAAACATTTGAACAGGAGTAGATATTGCTGATCAATGTGTAAATTATCTCATACATTCTCCCCCTAATTTAGAGTAAAACATTCACTTTCCGTGTATAAACCATGTTACTGCCATATAATATTTCCTACAACACCACCATCCTACTACATTATACTAGACATTAACTTACATCTCCTGTATATACACTGAGACATTTGACATCACCTGAGTGTGTACCTAGAAGTAAATATTGCTGATCAATCTGGAAAAAAAAAGACTTGATATGAAGAGAGTTTTAGTTTAGTTAGGTTTATGGTGCTTAATGCTACTTTCAACAATATTTCAGTTATATCGAGGTGGTCAGTTTTATTGGTGGAGGAAATCGGGAGTACCTTGAGAAAAACCACTGACCTGCCACAAGTCACTGACAAACTTGATCACATAATGTTGTATCGAGTACACCTCGTCAATGTTAGTGGTGATAGGCACTGCTTGCACAGATATTTGTATGAACCTAGAGGAGTACCTATCTTAATGGAGATGTGTTGGTCAGATGAGAACCTTTATTATAGTTGACTTCCTCATTTAACTTATTCTTAATTATGTGGTTTACATCATTAGTAGTTGGTCAATGGAGAGTCTAGAATATTCTAAAAAGATCTTAGCTTTAATATCAGATTAAGAAAATGCTGGTTCAGGGTCAAAACTCAAGAGTTGCTCAAGTCAAACTGATAGTTTGTCGTTCAAATGGAAATCTAGTCTGTAATCTCTCGCACTTTGGTATCCTGCACATGCATCCGTTTTTCTAATATTTGTCAACCAAGTTCCTTTGGGTCATGTTAAATTAAAGTAAATTAAAGGTTCTAATTGATCAGTGAAAACTGTAAATGGTACGAAATGCTTGGAAAACCATCAAGCTTTAGGAAAGATTGTTGTCCATGTAGACATTTGGCTTTACACAATGGCATCTGAATTTGTCCAATTTCTTAAATTCACAAAATTCACTCATCAAATTTGACAAAAAATATGCCTGAGAAACACATATTCAAACAACCATTCAAGGCCTAATAAAATATAATCATTGGTAAAACCAAGCTGTCTTATTGGAACACTGATCAATGACAACATGATTACAGTTATGGTGTAGACATAAAACACAAGATATGTACTAGTATATGCAATTGAAAATCAACTTATTAGAACATTTCACTCTGTAAAAACACACAGAACCTGAGTGTTATATTGGGTCATTTTGAGGAGAAGCCACTTTGGTACTCTTACTCTCAATGGGTCATTTTGAGTAGAAGCCACTTTGGTACTCTTACTCTCAATGGGTCATTTTGAGTAGAAGCCACTTTGGTACTCTTACTCTCAATGGGTCATTTTGAGTAGAAGCCACTTTGGTACTCTTACTCTCAATGGGTCATTTTGAGTAGAAGCCACTTTGGTACTCTTACTCTCAATGGGTCATTTTGAGGAGAAGCCACTTTGGTACTCTTACTCTCAATGGGTCATTTTGAGTAGAAGCCACTTTGGTACTCTTACTCTCAATGGGGCATTTTGAAGAGAAGCCACTTTGGTACTCTTACTCTCAATGGGTCATTTTGAAGGTTAAGTACAAACAATCGTAGGTGACTGTCTTGTTGTTTTACCAGGTTCATTCAGATATATAGTGAGTGATTGTTGTTTAACACCAATTCAGCAATTTTTCAGTTATATCATGGCGAGAACAAGTTAATTTTCCATGAGATGATGATGAGGTCTGCTTTGTTCTAGACCAACACATTGAGTTGGATTTTTATAGTGCTAGCTCACTGAAACACCATTTCGCGGGTAGACATGTCGCTCCACTCTGACACATTATTCTGATTCCGAGCCAACCAGTCTTTGCTCTTTCTCCTTAATGCTGCGCGCTTAGCGGAGAAGCAACAAATACTAATTTTATACTCTTTGGTTTGACCCGACCGATGCTCTAACCCACGATCTACCACACTCGAGGCGAGCACGCTAACCATTACGCCATGCGGTTTTCAGATATATAGTAAAGAACATTAATGAAAATCCCTCTGGATGTCAGTTAACACTTTTATTGTTGATAGTTGGAGAAAACATTGACTAAATAAAGAATACTAAGATCTAATTGATTTAAACTCACAGCAAATGCACAACATGAGAATCCATTTTCATCTGCATCTTTATATGTTCTGGCAGGTCGAAATCTAATAAACACAATCAACATCATAAAAAGAATAAAAAGATATTTAATCACAGTATTTTGATTGGTGTTCCATCAAATTCTAATCAAAACATTATCATTTTAATATGGATTTCCACCCCAAGACACAGTTTAAGTAACTGTTGCATCAATTGTTATGTATTATCTGTGCAATATTTAAAGGTAATCAAATACTCATATATCTATTTCATAACAGTTTGCATTACATAAACTGTAATACATAAAATAAAAATAAAATACAGGAAAATAAACTTGATTGTTCTTTCTTCAGATTTTCTAATCTCGTATAGTCTCATATACATGAAAAACAAAAATACAGTATAATAAAACTTGATTAAAATGACACTTCTTTGTGTTTGAGTTTTCCAATCTCTAGTAGATTCATATTTGTAGAGAGTTCTTCACTGGTAATTGGGTTTTATTATGTTTCTTACTGACCTCGAAAATAGCAAAAATAAAAACAATACAAATATTAATACTTTTACAATATGCCCTCCTCTATGCTTAAAAATCATATTGCAACAATGAACATTTCCATCAAGCATAATATTTTATTTTATATAATTATCTCTCAAGACTGTTCCCAACATATTAGTTCTCATCAAAATTATCTTCAAATGGAAGTAATTGGAAATGAAAGAATCCACAAGTTCGTACAGATTCTGGTATTTTAGTTGTTTAATTGTAACAAAGATTACGTTGCACGATTTCCCTTACAAACTAAATGTGTATCACAGCCGTGGCATACCTGCTGTATATAAATTTTCTGTTTGCACATGCACCATCTAATCCACCATGTGGAGGTACAATCTAGAGAAAAATAAAGAAATCTATGTAATAATATGAAATCAAGTTCGATAATACTCAGGATCACTGAGGGATGAACTTTATTGGAAGAAGAAGAATTAAATTCAATAATGGGCATTTTACAATGTCAATCATATTGTGGTGGGCATTTTTATTAATAGAGGAAACCATTGTATCTAGGTCTTGAGCATGACTATTGTACTGGTGTTCCAAAGACAGCCAATCAGAAAACTGTTTTCAATGTTTATAGAGTTCTGATTGGACGATTTTGGAGTATGAGCATGGAGTCTTAATACCACAAGATCCAGGTGGGAGTCAAACTTACAAACTCATGAGATGATATGTACAGACTACATGTGTAGATGTTGATCCAACTTATCATATGATCATGACATCATATCAAGTGCTATACTTTTGAAGTCTGCTACAGAAAAATCACAAATAAAATAATACAACATTGCAAATGAATGTAATAAGAATTTCATATAATTAATCATCAGTTGATTCCATTAAAACATGCATGGCATCCAGGTATGATACTTTTAAGCCATTTAGACTTACCCTATTGTCGAAGTGCCATCCTTTCAGTACCATGTATGTTCAAATAGAATAACCGTTAGCACAATTTCATTAAACAATTTATGTTATATGAAGTATGCAATGTTGTTTTATAATATCTTGTGTCCCATCATTGGCTTTGTTTATAGTGTCCCTTAAAAATACAATTATAGAATCAGGAAAGAAAGTATAAATCACATGGATCAGTTATTGATTTCCCTTCATATCCCTGCCATTCACTTCCTTTCCTACCCTTACCCATCATGCCCTTCCATGGGAATATTTGTTAATTGAGCCTGCATTAACACAAAAACTTGTCTATTCTGAACACAAAAGTTGATCCCAAATGAGGTTCAGTTTAGACAAGTTTAACTGTATAAACAAGTGCTATCATATGTAAAATATACTACAATGAGTTATATACAGCCGATATATACAGTTCAACCTGCCCATGCGGTCACCTCTATTAAGTAGTCACCTGTATTAAAAGGTCACCTTTTTCTTGTCCTGTCATAGATAATTTTATATGAATTGAACCTCTTTTAAAGAGGTCACCTATCTTATAAAGCCACTTTGTCTTGGTCCCAAGGGTGACCTCTTAATACAGGTTTGACTGTATATTATATAAACCATTTATATAGTCAATGGATACACTAGCTGAAGGGTAAAAAAAGTCCTATTTGAACTAAAACAGTAACATTTTCTTCTAAAATGACATACAGATCTACTGGATAGTCTAGATGTTATGTTGAGAGATGCAAATTTACTTCCTCTAGGTTCTGGACATCTATGTGGTCTAAAATGAATAAATCATAAACAATTATTTTATTTTTACTATTAAAAAAATATATCATAACAAATGGTGAAATTAGTTATTTTTAAAAAATCAATAAAACAATTTTTATTTTTATCATAATTTCTAATTTATGTTACACTATAATAAAAAAAAACTTACGAAAATAGTGACATTGATGGACATGTTGATACAGGGTTCCGACATAAAGCATGTTGTTTCCTTAAATACTCTGTTACAATTTTATCTAATGTCATATCATGTTCTCCTTGAGATCTGGCAGTAAAATTTCTACATTTCACCCCTGGACTAGAAAATACACTGTCCCTTTCTCGCATGAATTTGGTTTTCGAATAGCTAGATTTTGGTGTGTTTGTTGGCGAGGACTGAGACTGTCTGTTAATACTGAATCTGATTGGTCCAGGAGTACATGGGGTAGAACTTGATTGGTTGGTGGCAGAAGGAGTAGGAAGAATGGGAGCACTAGAGCTAGATATAACAGCGTGAGTTGTCGAGTTAAACTGTCTAGGCTGAAAATAAATTACAATACAGCATTATTAAAAAGTTCATTTTTAACAAATAATATTTTCAATTATTGCTAATTCTACAAAATCACATGGTTTGTGACAATTGACTCATTTCATTTCTAAATATTTTGTTTATACAGAAAAGTGTGAAGACAATAAATAGGCATTTAGAAGCCATATATTGAAAGGCAGACAATACAAAAAGAATTGGTGGGTTGGTTTTATGGTGCTTAACGCCACTTACAACAATATTTCAGTTATATCGTGGCGTACAGTTATATTGGTGGAGGAAACCGGAGGACCAGGAGATAACCACCGATCTGCCGCAAGTCACTGACAAACTTTATCACATAACGTTGTACACCTCGCCATGAGCAGGAGTCAGTGGTGATAGGCAGCGATTGCATAGGTAGTTGTAAATCGAACTACCATACGATCACAGCCACAATGGCCCCTCAATACAAATGGAAGAACAAAACAACAAACAATGATCAACAAAAACCTTACACAGAAACCTTGAGATTGAACAGACCCTACTTACATCAAGGTTGAACGTCGGTGCTTCTGAAGGGGAAGAATTTCCTGCTCCACTAGTGGCACCCATCATTTTACTCTTGTGCTGAATATGCATAAAATATCAAGCTACTTTGCTGGATTGATTGATTGATTGAATGTTTAACATCATGTGAGCAGCATTCACAAATATTTATCAGAACAAAACAATAAACAATACATCTTTCAGGTAAAAAGATGAAACTGTCAATGGGTAATGATTGCCGAAAGGAAAATGAGTTGATGGATACGATCTTAAAATTTTGTCTTTGAACGAGCCACCAATGACCACTACCAACAAACTGCTACTCAAAGCTATGTCTTTATGTCCCTTATCTGTACAAATGTATAGAAAGTAATGGACAAAACAAACTGTGGATATAACATGTACATATTGGAGCTGATATATAAAAAATGTTTTCTGTATGAAAAAATGTTCTCCTTACAAACAGTGTTTGAAATGGTCTTAAGCAAATCATGGAGAAATTTTATCAACTTGAAAATATTGCTAATTTAACAAAGGCCAAACTATAATGGTTCAGATCAGAACAAACCTTGCCTTCAAGGATGTTTTTGTTTTGTTTTTACCCATTACTTTAAGATCATCACAATTTTACATAATTTGTAATTTCATACTAATTCATTCATTCATATTGGAAAAAAATATAAAGTTGATACCACTCTGCTAGGTGTTGCCTGAGGGGTCATATATAGCTGAGGACTAGCAGGGTGTATCATGGGAGGAGTTGAACATCGAGGTAGATTTCCTTCTCGTTGTAGAATACTGGCAGTTTCAGACAGACCTGAAACATACACAAAATATATATATATATATATATATAGCTTTGTAAGATGATGGGCTAGTATGCCAAAATTGAACAAATTTAAATGAAAGACTGCTAATTTTTTTCTTTTTGTGGCAGAAGACAAATAGTCATATTTGGCAATGACTTTTTAAAATTATTTCATTAATCTACAAAAAAGATTTGCATATCCTTATAATAGAATAAGCAACATGAAAGGTTTTTATGTTTTTTGTTTGTTTGTTTGATGGTGTTTAATGCCACTTTCAACAATATTTCAGTTATATCGTGGCGGTCAGTTTTATTGGTGGAGGAAACCGAAGGACCCGGAGAAAACCTCCGACCTGTCGCAAGTCACTGACAAACTTTATCACATAATGTTCATATTGTTGTACACTTCGCCCTGATCGAGATTCAAACTCACAACATCAGTGGTGATAGGCACTGATTGCATAGGTAGTTGTAAACCCATATACCATATGATCACGGCCACGACAGTCCCTGGTTTTTATGGAAGGCAATAGATTGATAGATATCAAATTTAGTTTGCACAACCCGTTTCTGTAATAACCTTCATCAGGTACGCTAAAAATCGAAAGATTGGAAAGCCAAATAATTTTTGGGAACAATAATACCAAAGGATAGCCAAAATCGGTTTATTGCTCAACAGCAGTGAGCAGTATTTCATCTATACTGAGGACGAGAACAAGTTCAATAATATTTAACTAGAACTGTGAGTGACCTCACTGAGTGATACCCCCCGCTTGCAATACTATGATGTTCAAACTTTGGAATACAGGTATATTAGCAAGTTACCTATGAAAAATGAACGGATATGGAGTTATGTCAAGGAGACAACATCCCATCTCCAAAATAAACTAATCAAGAACATACATCTAGGGGTACACGACCCCCCTTTTCGTGAAAGTATAAGTTGAATTATCACCCCTTCTAAATTTTAGACAGCAACGGTATTCCTTCATGCACATCTGCAGGATGTGTACTACAACTGTGTAAAGTTTCATAAAAATTCAATAAGCAGTTTAGTAGGAGTTGCGCTTACAAGGTATATGCCCCCCCCCCCCCTTTTCGTGAAAGTATAAGTTGAATTATCTCCCCTTTTAAATTATGGACAGCAACCATATTCCTTCATGCACATCTGCAGGTAGTGTACTACAACTGTGTAAAGTTTCACAAAACTCTAATAAGCAGATTAGGAGGAGTTGCGCTTACAAGGTACACAGCCCCCCTTTTCGTGAAAGTATAAGTTGAATTATCTCCCCTTCTAAATTTTAGACAGCAACGGTATTCCTTCATGCACATCTGCAGGTTGTGTACTACAACTGTGTAAAGTTTCATAAAAATTCAATAAGCAGTTTAGTAGGAGTTGTGCTTACAAGGTACATGCCCCCCCCTTTTTCGTGAAAGTATAAGTTAAATTATCTCCCCTTTTAAATTTTGGACAGCAACCATATTCCTTCATGCACATCTGCAGGTAGTGTACTACAAATGTGTAAAGTTTCATAAAAATCCAATAAGTCGCTTAGGAGGAGTTGCGCTTACAAGACACACGACCCCCCTTTTCGTGAAAGTATAAGTGGAATTATCTCCCCTTCTAAATTTTAGACAGAAACGGTATTCCTTCATGCACATCTGCAGGTTGTGTACTACAACTGTGCAAAGTTTCATAAAAATTCAATAAGCAGTTTAGTAGGAGTTGCACTTACAAGGTACATGCCTCCCCCTTTTCGTGAAAGAATAAGTTGAATTATCTCCTCTTTTAAATTTTGGACAGCAACCATATTCCTTCATGCACATCTGCAGGTAGTGTACTACAAATGTGTAAAGTTTCATAAAAATCCCATAAGCGGTTTAGGAGGAGTTGCGCTTACAAGGTACATGGACGGACGGACGGGGTGATTCCTATATACCCCCAAACTTTGTTTGCGGGGGGCATAAAAACCACATACATGAAGAAATGAGGAAGATATGGGCCAACCATTTTTGACTGCCCCTGGAAATATATGGAACTTTGGATATGTATAAAAATTTAAGTCTTTTGTAGCAGCTACAAAGTGCCACCTCTTTTATTAAATCTACGTACAAATGAGGTCTTCAACTTGCAGGGAGCGTGGCACTCTCCCAAGAGGTTAACGACTACTGTCTGTATTATAATCTGAACCCATCCTCCATCTGTGGGCCAGAGCTCTGGGAACCTTGGCATGTACATGACTTCCTGTGTAGTAAGAATTTATTTGGAGAAAGAAAGATTTGCTTTTTTATTAAAATTCTTCCTTGATCTGAACCGTGTTAATTTATTTTTTATTTCAACGGGCAATCCACAATCCCTTTTATATCCTCTGTTGCTGATTTAATAACTAGAGGCTCAGTGGGCTGAGCCTGTGTCGCTCACCTTTCATTCTGCTTTGAGGAAACTTAATACAGAACCTTCCATACATGTAGATGCTTCATACCAAGTTTCGGTTCATATGGCTAAGCAGTTTCAAAGGAGAAGATTTTTTCAGAAATCGACCAATCAGAAACAAGAATTGCATGTGATGGCCATGTTTGCAAACCGATTGGGACGAAATGAGCAATCTTCATAGAGGACATTCCATAGATGCTTCCTACCAAGTTTCGGTGGTAGCCATGTTTGCTAACCGATCGGGACAAAATTAGCAATTTTCATAGAGGACATTCCATAGAAGATTCCTACCAAGTTTCGGTGGTAGCCATGTTTGTTAACAGATCGGGACGAAATGAGCAATCTTCATAGAGGACATTCCATAGATGCTTTCTACCAAGTTTCGGTTCATTTGGCCAAGCAGTTTCAGAGGAGAAGATTTAAAAAAATCGGCCAATCAGAAACATGAATTGCCTGTGGCGGCCATGTTTGGTAATGGATCATAACAACATGTGCACTCTTTAGAGAGGACCTTCCACAGATGGTACCTACCAAGTTTCAGTTCATTTGGCTGAGGGTTTTCAGAGGAGAAGATTAAAATGTGACAAGTAAACGGATGACAGACGACGGACACCAAGTGATGGCAAAAGCTCATATTGCCTTTGGCAAGGTTTGCTAAAAAGAATATTAAAATGTGAATAACTACTTGTAATGTATAGAATAAACAAGTTACACTATATCAGTATTAGTTAATTTCTAAGGGAGATAATGGCAAGAGTTATCTTTCTTTTAACAGACGAGAAGATTTTTTAGAAATCAACCAATCAGAAACAAGAATTGCCTGTGGTGGCCATGTTTGTTAACCGATCAGGACAAAATGAGCAATCTTTATAGAGGACCTTCTATAGATGCTTCCTACCAAGTTTCAGTTCGCTTGGCTGAGAGGTTTCAGAGGAGAAGATTAAAATGTGAAAAGTTAACGGACGACAGACGCCAAGTGATGGCAAAAGCTCAACTTGCCTTTGGCAAGGTGAGCTAAAAATGAAGATGAGGATATATAGCGTGGAAATCTTTACACCTTTAATTCTTTGGACCAGGAGTATTGATTGATTGGTGTTTAATGCCAACTTTAACAGTATTTCAGCTATATCATGGGGTGACCAGGAGCATAATAATGTGTCTTCCTATAGAATGAATACATAAACTAGTCTCATATCCTTACCAAGTAGCTCAGAATTCATAAAAACTGATAACATCAACAAAAATTGTAATATTACACATAAAATAATCCAAGAATTTCAACCTACCATTTTTATGTAAATGATCGTGTATAAGTCTAAGTAATTCTTTCTCTGAGTATCTTATTTTAGTTTTAGCAACAATATCAGCCTGAAAAAGAATTAAACTTCAACTTTACAATTCTCCACTTTCTAATGTAGCTGATTAATTCATTTAATTAAACCACATATCTTTAGATTTGTTTATTTAACTGTTGGAATCCCATGAACTAGTTTAATCACTCGATTTTTTTTTTGTGTCTATCCTAAGCCAGGACATAGATTTTAATCAGCTTATGTCCTTGTCCTTTCTGTGTTGAGAAATTGTGATGCTTAACAGATGGGTTTATGGGTTATGATGGTGTTAACGCCAATTTCAACAATGCTTCAGCTATATCATGATGGTCAGTTTTATTGATGGAGGAAAACACAGTACCCTGAGAAAACCACTGACCTGCCTCAAGCCACTGATAAACTTCATTACACAATGTTGTATCGAGTACACCTCACAATGAGCGGGATTCAAACTCACAATTACGGGTCACATGTGAGTGAGTGAGTGATTGTTGCTTAATGCCAACTCAGCAATTTTTCAGATATCATGGCGAGAACAAGTTAATTTATGTAAATATGTTTAACTTGAGAAGGGTTAACAATTTGTATTGAAATAACACTATAAACAAATCAATTTTCTAAATAAAGATCATGTGTATTAACAAACAAAAACAAATCCTACCCTTCTTATTTCATCCAATGAAGCATCAAAGTTAGCACTAGTCATTTTTCCTGATACTCTTTCTAATAATTCACTGGCGTAGCGACAAAATTTGACAAATTCTTGTTGTTTATCTTGTAAAACTGGTTCCTTCATCAAATCTGTAAGAAAACAACAAGAGTTACAACACTCAAGAACCTAACATGATACAGTTTCTATGGAAACAATTATTACAAACTATATGAAATGTCATTGTTAAACTGATTGTCGTAACGGTTTCAGTAGATGTAATTCAACCTTTGCTTGGTTTTATGATATTTAATATTTATAAATTCAATTAAAATATGCAGCAATACATTTGAAATTCATTGACCACAAAATTACAGAGAGTTAGGGTTATGGTGTTTAATGCCACTTTCAACAATATTTCAGTTATTTCATGGCAGTCAGGTTTTTTGTTGGAGGAAACTGGAATACCAGGAGAAAACCACCGACCTGTTGCAAGTCACTGACAAACTTTATGACATAAAGTTGCTTTGATTACACCTCACCATGAGCAGAATTCGAACTCACAACCATATTACATTGCAAACAATAACAAATACATGTATATTGTACTCCTGTAATCAAAACACACAACTTTGAAACTGACTTTCTTTATCCAACAACTATTACAATTAGAATGATATGTAATACATTTACCAATTTCAGTATGATTTATATACACATGAAATCAAAACCATTATAATTTTATTCTGCTGCTTGGTTCTTACATAAAAACTTACATTGTAATTGTCCATTAGTAAATAATGGTAATTTACTAATTATCTGTCTTACAGTTTCTGATCTTGATAGTCCAAGTAAAGCCTTTAAAACAAAAATATGAACATCATAAATATATATTATTATATAGATATTGATGAAATACCGTGATTTCTGAGTTAAATAAAAACGATATTACCATTTTTATTTCACTCTCGCTATATTTCGCGCCATTTCGTTGTCGACGTCATATGAAGACTTCCAGTTTGAAATGTAAAAATTAGACGTTATTTGGCTTCGTGTACGCTTCAATTTGGATCAAATTTAACTAAAATAATATTTCAAGGTAAGCATTTTAATTATTTTATTGTCATGGGTGGGTGGGTGGCGTCATGTTTTTTTAAGCGATACACATTATAGTATATCCCTACGCTACACACGTAATATAGTGCAATTAAACTCATTTTATATTAAATTTGATTCTATATAATATATACTATAACTAATTGACGAGTTTCATTATCAAAAATATGTCACTCATGATCAAATAACGTTGTAACTCACTCATGTGCTGTGCGCATTCATGAGTTACTGTGTTATTTGGTCATTCATGACATATTTTTGATAATGAAACTCATCAATTAGTTATAGTATAAATATCTAATCAATGTAATGGTAATAATATTATATTATAATGTAGTACAGTAGTCTGTCTCCCTCTTATAAGGCCACTCCCACTAAATGTACCCCTCTTATCAGGCCACTCCCACTAAAGGTACCCCTCGTATAAGGCCACTCCCACTAAAGGTACCCCTCTTACAAGGCCACTCCCACTAAAGGTACCCCTCTTATAAGGCCACTCCCACTAAAGGTACCCCTCTTATCATGCCACTCCCACTAAAGGTACCCCTCTTATAAAGCCACTCCCACTAAAGGTACCCCTCTTATCAGGCCACTCCCACTAAAGGTACCCCTTGTATAAGGCCACTCCCGCTAAAACTACCCCTCTTATAAGGCCACTCCCACTAAAGGTACCCCTCTTATCAGGCCACTCCCACTAAAGGTACCCCTCATTTCAGGCCACTCCCACTAAAGGTACCCCTCTTATAAGGCCACTCCCACTAAAGGTACCTCTCTTATAAGGGCACTCCCACTAAAGGTACCCCTCTTATAAGGCCACTCCCACTAAAGGTACCCCTCTTATAAGGCCACTCCCACTAAAGGTATCCTCTTATAAGGCCACTCCCACTAAAGGTACCCTCTTATAAGACCACTCCCACTAAAGGTACCCTCTTATAAGGCCACTCCCACTAAAGGTACCCTCTTATAAGGCCACTTCCACTAAAGCTACCCCTCTTATAAGGCCACTCCCACTAAAGGTACCTCTCTTATAAGGGCACTCCCACTAAAGGTACCCCTCTTATAAGGCCACTCCCACTAAAGGTACCCTCTTATAAGACCACTCCCACTAAAGGTACCCTCTTATAAGGCCACTCCCACTAAAGGTACCCTCTTATAAGGCCACTTCCACTAAAGCTACCCCTCTTATAAGGCCACTCCCACTAAAGGTACCTCTCTTATAAGGGCACTCCCACTAAAGGTACCCCTCTTATAAGGCCACTCCCACTAAAGGTACCCCTCTTATAAGGCCACTCCCACTAAAGGTATCCTCTTATAAGGCCACTCCCACTAAAGGTACCCTCTTATAAGACCACTCCCACTAAAGGTACCCTCTTATAAGGCCACTCCCACTAAAGGTACCCTCTTATAAGGCCACTTCCACTAAAGCTACCCCTCTTATAAGGCCACTCCCACTAAAGGTACCCTCTTATAAGGCCACTCCCACTAAAGGTACCCCTCTTATAAGGCCACTCCCACTAAAGGTACCCTCTTATAAGGCCACTCCCACTAAAGGTACCCCTCTTATAAGGCCACTCCCACTAAAGGTACCCTCTTATAAGGCCACTCCCACTAAATGTACCCTCTTATAAGGCCACTCCCACTAAAGCTACCCCTCTTATAAGGCCACTCCCACTAAAGGTACCCTCTTATAAGGCCACTCCCACTAAAGCTACCCCTCTTATCAAGCCAATACACTAAGATAGTAAAATACTATAAATTGTCTCACTCAAGAAAGACCATCCCTCTTATAAGGCCACTCCACACACCAAAGGCTACCCCCTCTTATCAGACTAGATTTCAGATGCACCAAGATAGTAAAATACTACTAAATTGTCCCACTCTCAGGAGAGACTAGCTTTTTCAATGCAAAAGTGGTGATCTTATATGAAGGGAACTACTGTAGTTCATTCTTATTTTTTTTATTATTAACATTTCAAACAAATACATGTATTAACTCCTATTGATACACCTATAAGAAGAGTTTGAAGATATCAATGGGGTAATCAGAAAATCATATATCGAAGAAGAACAGACAACACAATGGCCAAAAAAACTAGAGGATCAGTGGGCTGAGCCTGTGTCGCTCACCTTTCATTCTGCTTTGAGGAAACTTAATACAGAACCTTCCATAGAAGCTTCCCAATAAATTCTGGTTCATTTGGCTAAGCAGTTTCAGAGAAGAAGATTTTTAGAAATCGACCAATCAGAAAAATGAATTGACTGTGGCAGTCATGTATGTAAATGAATCGGAACAAAATTAGCAATCTTTATAGAGGACCGCCCATAGATGCCTCCTACCAAGTATCGGTTCATTTGGTAAAGCGATTTCAGAGAAGAATTTTAAAAATTGGCCAATCAGAAACAAGAATCACCTGTGGTGGCCATGTTTGATAACGGATCGGGACCAAATGAGCAATCTTTATAGAGGACCTTCCATAGATACTTCTTACCAAGTTTTGATTCATTTGGCAAAGCGATTTCAGAGAAGAAGATTTTTAGAAATCGACCAATCAGAAACAAGAATGGCCTGTGGCGGCCATATTTGTAAACAGATCGGGACAAAATGAGCAATCTTTATAGAGGACCTTCCATAGATGCTTCCTACCAAGTTTTGGTTCATTTGGCATAGCAGTTTCAGAGAAGAATTTTAAAAATCTGCCAATCAGAAACAAGAATCGCCTGTGGTGGCCATGTTTGTTAACGGATCGGGACAAAATGAGCAATCTTTATAGAGGACCTTCCATAGATCCTTCCTACCAAGTTTCGGTTCATTTGGCAAAGCGATTTCAGCAGAGAAGATTTTTAGAAATCGACCAATCAGAAACAAGAACTGCCTGTGGTGGCCATGTTTGTTAACAGATCAGGACCAAATGAGCAATCTATATAGAGGACCTTCCACAGATGCTTCCTATCTAGTTTCGGTTCATTTGGGCTAGCGGTTTCAGAGGAGACGACTTTAAAAAATCGGCCAATCAGAAACAAGAATCACCTGTGGTGGCCATGTTTGTTAGCGAATCGGAACAAAATGAATGGTCTTTATAGAGGACCTTCCATAGATGCTTCCTACCAAGTTTCAGTTCATTTGGCATAGCAGTTTCAGAGGAGAAGATTTTAAAAAATCGGCCAATCAGAAACAAGAATCGCCTGTGGCGGCCATGTTTGTAAACGGATCGGGACGAAATGAGCACTCTTTATAGAGGACCTTCCATAGATGATTCCTATCAAGTTTCAGTTCATTTGGCCTGGCGGTTTCAGAGGAGAAGATTTTTAGAAATCGGCCAATCAGAAACAAGAATTGACTGTGGCGGCCATATTTGTTAACAAATCGAAAGGAAATGAGCAATCTTCATAGAGGACCGCCCATAGATACTACCTACCATGTTTCGGTTCATTTGGCCAAGCGGTTTCTGAGGAGAAGATTTAAAAAAATCGGCCAATCAGAAACAAGAATTGCTTGTGGCGGCCACATTTGTTAACGGATCGGGACGAAATGAGCAATCTTTATAGAAGACCTTCCATAGATGCTTCCTCCCAAGTTTCAGTTCATTTGGCTGAGGGGTTTCAGAGGAGAAGATTAAAATGTGAAAAGTTAACGGACGACGGACACCAAGTGATGGCAAAAGCTCCCTTTGCCTTTGGCAAGGTGAGCTAAAAAGTACAAAAGGACAAACAATGATCTACAAAACATACCTATAAATCTAAAGATCGAGTAACACATGTCTGTACAGAGAATGGTTGCAAGTTTTTATCATGTACTTAGTACTAGATACAGGTTAATTTAATATGTAATACAAACAAACAAGATCGATCCCAATTTCAATATCAGTCACTGTAACACATTTTTTTGACCATTTTAAATATAGAACTAGGAAGAACTGTTTTAGATACCTAAAACTTATGTCTCCCCTTAATGCGGCCATCTGTACAACAATAAGTTACACATTATGAGTTGAACGATACTATTTGATCTTGAGGTCAAAGGTCAAGGTCCCACGAAGGTCATTACGGTACGCAACAAACCGCCTTATGGCCATGCACCCACATACCAAATATCATTGACCTATCTCGAAAGACAAAAATGTTATGGCCCAGACAAGAAAATACTATTTAAAAAACAATTATTTGACCTTGAGGTCAAAGGTCAAGGTTCCACGAAGGTCATTACAGTACACGACACATCGCCTTATGGTCATGCACCCACATACCAAATATCATTGACCTATTTGGAAAGACAAAAAAGTTATAGTCCGGACAAGCTTCGCTGAGAAGAAGCAGAAGAAGAAGCATAAGTGGAAGAAGAAGTGGAAGCGGAAGAAGAAGAAGAAAAAATCAGGCTAAAACAATATGTCTCCCTTCGTTCGAAGGGGAGACATAATTAATAGTACATGACCTGACTTTTTCAACATCACATCATTATCAAGCCTCAATCAAAGCTCTTAGGATTACATTGGTGTCTCTGGTGATATAGGTGTGATATTGAAGAAACCATGTACTATTCTCTATATAAAATATATATACAATATTGGTGTATTGACGGTAAATATAGAATTTATGTGGTGAGGCCTAGAAACGGGGAAAAGACAAGCTTTAACGAGTCTTTCCATACCTTTCAAACCGAGTCACATAAATTCTATATTTACCGTCAATACACCAATATTGTATTTATCCTGCAAAAAAATTGTTATTCAATTTAATTTGTTTAAAAGATAACAGAAACCCCATTGATACCTCAATAGTACTTTCGGTAAGGGGTGTGGCTAAATAGTTTTATTAGGCTAATGTGAAAAATGTTATAATGACAGGGGTGTGGCTTAATAGCTTTATTAGGTTAATGTGAAAAGTGTTATTGTGAAACTGTCATAATAAAGCAACAGTTTATTTCAACCAATTTGACAAAAAATAACCTAATTGCAGGATAAAAATGTATTATGTACAGGGTGTTTATAATTGTTATATATAGGATGTGTATTCGTGCTTTATTAAACATTATATGTAAAGGGAGTAAATATATATTTGCTACACACATTATTCTGATTCAGAACCCACCAGACCTTCCTGTATTTTTCTTTATTTCAGAATTAAATGCAATTTGTTGTAGTTTTATTGGTTAGTAAAAGTGTTGACCAAAGTATATTTTGTATGAAGCCCTGCTCCTTTCATCCTTTTTATTTTGGAAACCATTAGAAGCTAGGTCAACTCTGTTTCAAAATGTAAGGAAGGAGTATTCATAACGAATCTACAAAAAAATGCTGTCAAAATTATAATTAAAATAAAAATTCAAAATTCTGAGTGACCCCTTTGTATCTTGAAAAAATATAGTGTCTAAAAACAGAAAATATATATCATAATATGATCACAAAAACATTTGCCATGATATAAAAAGTGATAAGATTGAATAAAGTGTAAATAAGTTTGGTTATCAAGACAAATGAGGTAGCTGAAATAGGAGCTGATAAATGTTAACAAAGACTGAACTTAATCCACTAACCTTACAAGCCAAAGCCTTTATACTTGACTGAACTGAATCCACTAACCTTACAAGCCAAAGCCTTTATACTTGATTGAACTTAATCCACTAACCTTACAAGCCAAAGCTTTTATACTTGATTGAACTGAATCCACTAACCTTACAAGCCAAAGCCTTTATACTTGACTGAACTTAATCCACTAACCTTACAAGCCAAAGCCTTTATACTTGACTGAACTTAATCCACTAACCTTACAAGCCAAAGCTTTTATACTTGACTGAACTTAATCCACTAACCTTACAAGCCAAAGCTTTTATACTTGATTGAACTTAATCCACTAACCTTACAAGCCAGTCTTTATACTTCACTGAACTTAATCCACTAACCTTACAAGCCAAAGCTTTTATACTTGATTGAACTGAATCCACTAACCTTACAAGCCAAAGCCTTTATATTTGACTGAACTTAATCCACTAACCTTACAAGCCAAAGCTTTTATACTTGATTGAACTGAATCCACTAACCTTATAAGCCAAAGCCTTTATACTTGACTGAACTGAATCCACTAACCTTACAAGCCAAAGCTTTTATACTTGATTGAACTGAATCCACTAACCTTACAAGCCAAAGCCTTTATACTTGACTGAACTTAATCCACTAACCTTACAAGCCAAAGCCTTTATACTTGACTGAACTTAATCCACTAATCTTACAAGCCAAAGCCTTTATACTTGATTGAACTTAATCCACTAACCTTACAAGCCAAAGCTTTTATACTTGACTGAACTGAATCCACTAACCTTACAAGCCAAAGCCTTTATACTTGACTGAACTTAATCCACTAATCTTACAAGCCAAAGCCTTTATACTTGATTGAACTGAATCCACTAACCTTACAAGCCAAAGCTTTTATACTTTATTGAACTTAATCCACTAACCTTACAAGCCAAAGCCTTTATACTTGACTGAACTTAATCCACTAATCTTACAAGCCAAAGCCTTTATACTTGATTGATCTTAATCCACTAACCTTACAAGCCAAAGCTTTTATACTTGACTGAACTGAATCCACTAACCTTACAAGCCAAAGCCTTTATACTTGACTGAACTTAATCCACTAACCTTACAAGCCAAAGTCTTTATAGAGTCAGCATCTGTTATAGGTGTTTTGGTGGACATCAGCTTTAGAAGTACCTGAAATACATAATATCTTGTCTTCATATGCTGTAAACTTTTCGTTGTTTGTTTGTTTGATGGTTTTAACTCCACTTTCAACAATATTTCAGCTATATCGTGGCAGTCAGTTTTATTGGTGGGGGAAACCGGAATACCTGGAGAAAACCACCAACCTGTCGCAAGTCACTGACAAACTTTATCACATAATGTTGTACACCTCACCCTGATCGAGATTCGAACTCACAACATCAGTGGTGATAGGCACTGATTGCATAGGTAGTTGTGAATCCAACTACCATACGATCACGGCCACTACGGCCCCATGAACTTTTTGTGTTTTCCAATTATAAATATTTAGTTTGGTTGTACATGTAATTTACATACATCTACCTTAATTTATTGTACTTTGTATACATATGATAAAAGTTTCCATTCTTTATTCTCTAATGCTGTAATGATACAAGTATATAAAATGATATTTACATTTAACATTATCTTCTGTTATTTTCCAACTACAAACTAACACAAGAGGTGATATTTTTATGTAAGATATCATCTTCCTTATTCTCTTTTGTTATTTTATATGGTCTCTGTGACCATGTAGGATTTATCTCAGGCTACACAATCAGTGCCTATCAACACTATAGTTTACCATTGGAAAGGTGTACCAATACCATCTTATGTAATCAAGTTTAAAAGAGAAAACCTCCATAATTCCTGCTTTAATCTTCAATAAAAACGACTGCTGTTTTTTGTTTTTTTATGGTTTTAAATGCCACTTTCAACAATATTTCAGCTATATCGTGGCAGTCAGTTTTATTGGTGGAGGAAAACGGAGGACCCAGAGAAAACCACTGATCTGTCGCAAGTCACTGCAAAGATATAACTGAACTATTGTTGAAAGTGACATTTATAATTTCAAATATTTTTTTTAACCCATTGGTAATCCAAATTTCTCTTACTGTAATTCTCACCTTATGGTAAGTATCAAGACTGGACAATTACTCTACTTAATTCCTAACTACTTACCATAATGCCATTATTAACTCTAATACCATTCCACATTTTACTAAGAATATCTTCCCCTGTCTTAGATGTTATCCTCTTCCTGCTGCCTACACTCATGTATCTACCTACTCCAGCACCATACTGTCAAATACAATAAATTTATACTAATATTATCGTTGCTAGATTTTTTGATGCAATGTCCATTTTAAGCAAACATATCAAAGATATCATGTTTATTGAGAATTTTTATCCCTTAGCTACACATCAAAATCAATAATAAATATTGTTATTACATGACTGTAATTTAGCTTGCATATAATTGGCTTAAAACTGATTAAGAGGTTTTGAGTACTTGCGATATCACCCTCTCAGCTAAAAATAGATCCTGACAGGTGTCTGGAAAGTGATATCACCCTCGCAAGGTATAAAAATAGATGGGGAAAAACAGAACTTTTACTGTCCTTCCAAATTGGTTCTTTCGTTGTTCAATAACCATGAAATTGCATTTAACATTTGTTTTTCGGCTGAATCATAAACAAATGCTCAAAACTTTTATTTGTATGACGATGAAGTTGTTAGTAGATAACAATAAAACAATCATTGACTTAGGAATAGATTGCTTTCTGGTTTATCAACATTTAAAAACGTATATTCACATTTTTTCAGGTTGATAAATCCAGATAGCAACCTATTCCAAAGTCAATGATTGTATAATGTCACCCTTTTCACTTGATTACATCTATTATCGAACATTATGTAACTTTTCCTTTGAAATTAAAGAAAGTAGCCCGTTTGATACTAGGTTTCTGATACAAGATGTTGCAGGGTTCGACATTAACGGCTGTCCGATTGCCCGGGACAAGTGAAATGCGTCTTCGGGCAAGAGAAAATAGCACCCAACTCGTCCGATCGGGCAAGTGAAAATGATTCTGATTGATTGATTGATTGGTATTTAACGTCCAGCGAGCAATTTTTCAGCTATATTCAGGACGATTCTGTGATATGTTCAATTCCTGAAGAGCAAAATGATTAATATTTAATTATTCAGTGTTGGAAGTCGCTGCGAATTTTACCTAAACATCGCGTCGTATGTATCATGTATTTTACGCCATTTTGTTTTATTTTGTTGACTACGGAATTCCCCTTTCTCATATAAAGAACGTGTTATTTATATTAGCCAATCGCGAATGCCTAATTAGGTGGCAGCGCTGCATCAACATCGTATTTATTTTCGCCGGTCAATGAAAAGCTAGAGCTATTTGCGGTGTTCTAATTTTAGAAAATTATCCAGGGATGTCATTAGAAGCCGACAACCGACGAAAATCTCCGGTAACTCTAGCTGCCACCGCCGGTTACTTTTTCTCTTAAAAAAAAATAATGAGAGAAAATTTATCTAGTATCAGCAATACAGTACAGTGCATGTATCTACTGATCAGCATGTTTACGTTTGCAGATCTTTACAAATAAACATCGCTACATATCCTCTAACCCGAATAGTATCAGTCGTTATTTCCCGCTCATCGGAGATGAAATCGTAGACGGAGAGGGACTGAATTATTCGGGTTACATATTCTCGGTTTTTTTCTATTTTTTTTTAGGTATATTGCGATGAGTTCCGAATGACGCATTACAAAATTATAACTGTTTCTCCTATACAGGAACACCCTTATCAAACACGCTATATCTTAATACATCGTTGTAGTCAACAAATTGAAGTGCCTGAATCACTGCCACAATATAATCAAAAGTAGTAAAAAAAGGGTCTTTTATTTTGAACAATTGCTGAAAATATGAGAAAAATAGTACAAAAAAATGAAGTTTCAATAATAAAATTAAGTGCCAGGAGAGGCCTAGAATGCAGGATTTTTCACCATTTATCCCAGACCATCGGCTGTAAAGGGCACCGAGTAAGCTTCAATTTGCCTGCTACTTTTCAATATCCTCCTGCTACTTCAAAATCTATTGACATCCCTGTTATCCCTGATGTGTATTGCCTTTGCGATCAAAATATTGAAAGCGTGATAGATTACTGGAATAAAAATTCAAACAAACTATACAGTTGTTGTCAGTCTATGATAAGGAATAATTATATTTAAATTTTCTAACAAAAATATTTCAGAAATCCTCATCAATCATCCGTATTTATAAAACTGTCATATTCCCGCAAATTGATAGAGACGTCTACGAAAACACAGACCTAAATTTGATGGGGAGGGGGCAAATCATGTCACTGAGGATGAACTGTTAAATTTCATGTTGAATGTAGTTTAAACAAAAACAGACTGCCAGTAATAAGTTTTAACTATTTTTGTTCATCTAGTTTTAATGTTTGGATTAAAACAATAATTGAATTTCAAATTTGTTGATTTGAACTGATCATAAGCATGACTATAATCATAACTTACTGCAATTATAAATATGAGTATTTTAATTATATAGCCAAATGATGCACTAACACTATGCCCACATCATAAGGTGTAAATAATTAATATGAGGGGTTATTCTACTCTATGAACGGTCATTGTAGATTGCATAGTCCTGCACTACATGCAGGCTAGTAGTTTACAGTTTTGGGCAAGTAAAATCAATATGGCACTTGCCCGAATGGACAAGTTGGTCAAAAAGTTAATGTCGAACCCTGTGTTGTATTACCACACTAGTGATAATAGAATGACATGACTGCCAACTTCTTTTTCATGATGTCATAGCATTGGAATGTGGGAAAGAAGAGCAATGTAAACAAAGAGACTGTTCCATCTTCATTCATTAGTATCTGTTTGTTTTTATTCCACAAATTAATGTATTACAAATTCATTGCCAATTCCAAGGCCAAGGTTTGAATGTTTCCAGGTGTGTGGTCCAGTGCAGTATGATATGGTGGCTTACAATCAGCCTATCACCATTAAATTTGTTAGTTTGAATATTACCTGTGGTGGGGTGGACTTTATATAATTCTATGCCATAAAATTTGTCAGTAATTTCTCTCGTCTCCCAGTTTCTTCCCCCAATAAAACTGACTCCCATAATATAAAAAAGCCTGAGCAAAGTTTTATAATACAATTAATCCATTTGTTTTAATTATTTAATAATAATAAATTATTAATTTAATTAATAAACAATTATCTAATAAATATAATTTTATCATTTCATATTTCTTTAACAAGGTATAATTTACTTTAAAAAATTTAAAAATCTACAATGTTCCTTTTTCCACATTTTTTAATTAACTTTCAGTATCTTATACTTACCCTTTCAATAGGACCACAGACACAATTTATAAGAACATTTAATGCTGATTTTTGTACTTCTGGTTCTGCTAAAGGTTCACCATCAGCTAAACCAATAAACACACTAAAATACAAACAACTACACTTATAGTTGTTGGATATAAAGTTCCCTCCCCTTTTTCCCCAATCAAAGAGATGTAATCCAAATTAATTAACTTTCAGACTTCTAATGCAGACAATTCTCCATGAGAGGGAGAACATTTTTTTCACTTTATGGAAGAAGTGGACAATTTTAGAAAAAAAATTATCAGTGGGGAACGTGTTAAATTCTAAATATTCAAATATGTAAATTGAGTGCATGTAGCTCATAACATACAGTTCAAATATTCTGCTATTTGACATTAAAAATAAGTTTTGGATTACCTTCCCTTTTATATAAGATCTAATATATATCTGCATCTAACACAATAGTTGAGAAAAAATATGATTAAATATGTGACAGACTGGCGGGATGAAATATTTAGAAAAATACCATTTCTATTGCGAGACTGGCAGGATGAAACATTTAGAAAAATACCATCTGTATGTGACAGACTGGCGGGATGAAATATTTAGAAAAATATCATCTCTATGTGACAGACTGGCGGGATGAAATATTTAGAAAAATACCATCTCTATGTGACAGACTGGCGGGATGAAATATTTAGAAAAATACCATTTCTATGTGACAGACTGGCGGGATGAAATATTTAGAAGAATACCATCTCTATGTGACAGCCTGGCGGGATGAAATATTAAGAAGAATACCATCTCTATGTGACAGGCTGGCGGGATGAAATATTTAGAAAAATACCATCTCTATGTGACAGACTGGCGGGATGAAATATTTAGAAAAATACCATCTCTATGTGACAGACTGGCGGGATGAAATATTTAGAAAAATACCATCTCTATGTGACAGACTGGCGGGATGAAATATTTAGAAAAATACCATCTGTATGCGACAGACTGGCGGGATGAAATATTTAGAAAAATACCAATTCTATGTGACAGACTGTCGGGATGAAATATTTAGAAGAATACCATCTCTATGTGACAGCCTGGCGGGATGAAATATTTTGAAGAATACCATCTCTATGTGACAGGCTGGCGGGATGAAATATTTAGAAAAATACCATCTCTATGTGACAGCCTGGCGGGATGAAATATTTAGAAAAATACCATCTCTATGTGACAGCCTGGCGGGATGAAATATTTAGAAGAATAACATTTCTATGGGACAGACTGGCGGGATGAAATATTTAGAAAAATAACATCTCTATGTGACAGCCTGGCGGGATGAAATATTTAGAAGAATACCATCTCTATGTGACAGCCTGGCGGGATGAAATATTTAGAAGAATATCATTTCTATGTAACAGCCTGGCGGGATGAAATATTTAGAAGAATGCCATCTCTATGCGACAGCCTGGCGGGATGAAATATTTAGAAAAATAGCATCTTTATGTGACAGCCTGGCGGGATGAAATATTTGGAAGAATAGCATCTCTATGTGACAGCCTGGCGGGATGAAATATTTCGAAAAATAGCATCTCTATGTGACAGCCTGGCGGGATGAAATATTTAGAAAAATACCATCTCTATGTGACAGCCTGGCGGGATGAAATATTTAGAAGAATACCATCTCTATGTGACAGACTGGCGGGATGAAATATTTAGAAGAATACCATCTCTATGTGACAGACTGGCGGGATGAAATATTTAGAAAAATACCATCTCTATGTGACAGCCTGGCGGGATGAAATATTTAGAAAAATATCATCTCTATGTGACAGACTGGCGGGATGAAATATTTAGAAAAATACCATTTCTATGCGACAGCCTGGCGGGATGAAATATTTAGAAGAATACCATCTCTATGTGACAGCCTGGCGGGATGAAATATTTAGAAGAATACCATCTCTATGTGACAGCCTGGCGGGATGAAATATTTAGAAGATTACCATCTCTGTGTGACAGACTGGCGGGTTGAAATATTTAGAAGAATACCATCTCTATGTGACAGACTGGCGGGATGAAATATTTAGAAAAATACCATTTCTATGTGACAGCCTGTCTGGATGAAATATTTAGAAGAATACCATCTCTATGTGACAGACTGGCAGGATGAAATATTTAGAAAAATACCATTTCTATGTGACAGCCTGGCTGGATGTAATATTTAGAAAAATACTATTTCTATGTGACGGCCTGGCGGGATGAAATATTTAGAAGAATACCATCTCTATGTGACAGACTGGCGGGATGAAATATTTAGAAAAATATCATTTCTATGAGACAGCCTGGCGGGATGAAATATTTAGAAGAATACCATCTCTATGTGACAGCCTGGCGGGATGAAATATTTAGAAGAATATCATCTCTATGTGACAGACTGGCGGGTTGAAATATTTAGAAGAATACCATCTCTATGTGACAGACTGGCGGGATGAAATATTTAGAAAAATACCATTTCTATGTGACAGCCTGGCTGGATGAAATATTTAGAAGAATACCATCTCTATGTGACAGACTGGCAGAATGAAATATTTAGAAAAATACCATTTCTATGTGACAGCCTGGCTGGATGAAATATTTAGAAAAATACTATTTCTATGTGACGGCCTGGCGGGATGAAATATTTAGAAGAATACCATCTCTATGTGACAGCCTGGCAGGATGAAATATTTAGAAGAATATCATTTCTATGTAACAGCCTGGCGGGATGAAATATTTAGAAGAATGCCATCTCTATGCGACAGCCTGGCGGGATGAAATATTTAGAAAAATAGCATCTTTATGTGACAGCCTGGCGGGATGAAATATTTGGAAGAATAGCATCTTCTATGTGACAGCCTGGCGGGATGAAATATTTAGAAAAATAGCATCTCTATGTGACAGCCTGGCGGGACGAAATATTTAGAAAAATACCATCTCTATGTGACAGCCTGGCGGGATGAAATATTTAGAAGAATACCATCTCTATGTGACAGACTGGCGTGATGAAATATTTAGAAGAATACCATCTCTATGTGACAGACTGGCGGGATGAAATATTTAGAAAAATACCATCTCTATGTGACAGCCTGGCGGGATGAAATATTTAGAAGAATACCATCTCTATGTGACAGCCTGGCTGGATGAAATATTTAGAAAAATACTATTTCTATGTGACGGCCTGGCGGGATGAAATATTTAGAAGAATACCATCTCTATGTGACAGACTGGCGGGATGAAATATTTAGAAAAATATCATTTCTATGAGACAGACTGGCGGGATGAAATATTTAGAAGAATACCATCTCTATGTGACAGCCTGGCGGGATGAAATATTTAGAAGAATATCATCTCTATGTGACAGACTGGCGGGTTGAAATATTTAGAAGAATACCATCTCTATGTGACAGACTGGCGGGATGAAATATTTAGAAAAATACCATTTCTATGTGACAGCCTGGCTGGATGAAATATTTAGAAGAATACCATCTCTATGTGACAGACTGGCAGGATGAAATATTTAGAAAAATACCATTTCTATGTGACAGCCTGGCTGGATGAAATATTTAGAAAAATACTATTTCTATGTGACGGCCTGGCGGGATGAAATATTTAGAAGAATACCATCTCTATGTGACAGACTGGCGGGATGAAATATTTAGAAAAATATCATTTCTATGAGACAGCCTGGCGGGATGAAATATTTAGAAGAATACCATCTCTATGTGACAGCCTGGCGGGATGAAATATTTAGAAGAATATCATCTCTATGTGACAGCCTGGCCGGATGAAATATTTAGAAAAATACCATCTCTATGTGACAGCCTGGCGGGATGAAATATTTAGAAGAATATCATCTCTATGTGACAGACTGGCGGGATGAAATATTTAGAAGAATACCATTTCTATGTGACAGCCTGGCGGGATGAAATATTTAGAAGAATACCATTTCTATGTGACAGCCTGGCAGGATGAAATATTTAGAAGAATACCATCTCCATCATATACTAGAACTAAGATAGAAAAACAACTATCTCTGTGTATCAGCTAATATGACAGGTAGAAATGTTTCAGGATAACCAGAACATATAAACATTCTCAGACATTAATTTTATCACATAAAAATATGTCTTATCGTTGAGTATGAAGCATCTAATTCTGCTGTTTTTTCAACTACATGTAGACAATTTAGGTCAAGAGCTGACCAAAATTACTATTAAAATCAAATGTAAAGAATTTTAAACGAACCTGACAGCTGGATACATCATGTTATCTGGTACACTTATATTATGTAGTAATGCTAGCTGTGTCTTAGGCGTTACAGTACATACAGTAAATACATCTAAAGTATTCTTTATTGTCTCAGATCTACAATACAAAAATATATCTTGTGGATTTAAATATAACATGTTTTAGCAAAGAGGTTAAGGTTAGGGGTGTTATATACCACCTTCAACAATATTGTGGAACTCAATTCTTTAAGGTTAGGAAACTGGACACCCTGAGAAATAAGTTGTATTAAGAACACCTGACCATGGGAAGGTATCAAACTCACAATTTCTGTGGCAATAGACACCTATCACATAGGTAGATATGAATTGAACTACCCTATAATCTTGGCCATGAAGGCTGTGCTGTGGCAATAGACACCTATCACATAGGTAGATATGAATTGAACTACCCTATAATCTTGGCCATGAAGGCTGTGCTGTGGCAATAGACACCTATCACATAGGTAGATATGAATTGAACTACCCTATAATCTTGGCCATGAAGGCTGTGCTTAGTTAAGAGTAAAACACAGTAAATAAATATCCTTGACATGTTACATTTTCAAACAACATTTGTATTTTTCATACAAAGGTATACTTGTACTAACAGTAACTTATATTGCTTTCTTTGACAAAATCACGAGTAAATATAAAAACAACCTATGGTTTTGTCTAAAGATATACCATTTAGAGAACAGTCAAATTTGTGTTGAATCAAATAATACCCTACTGAGGAGAGGGTTGACATCAACATTTTCAGAGTATTATTTTTTTAATTCAGGAATTTTAATGGTATACACCTGCACAGTTTTGTTTAACACCTGGAACAAAGTTTTCTGTACATTTGCATAATATTGTGCTTTTATAATGGTCCTGTGATAATGTTTTCTTATCCACAACTGTATTTTATATACAATGATTAAAGTCTACATACACAATCAACAGTTTTTTTTATAAAACACCAGCAATAACTTGCACTATCATTCTTTAATATGATTTTTTTAAACAAAACCTTAACAAATATAGCAGGAAGTATAATACACGTAAAGTTATTTGATCAATTGTGTTGTTAGTTGCTGCAACTCATATTACAACAAAGAGAAGGATCTTTGCTGCTTTGACAATAGTAAATAATCAAAGGAAAAACAGCTCATAATTGATACAAATTTTTGTGATAATGATATTTAAAATCAAACATAAAATTCATACATCCAGCAGCAAATAATAACAATGATTGGTTGGTTGGATTTATGGTGCTCAACTCAACTTTCAACAATATTTTAGTTATATCGTGGTGGTCAGTTTTATTGATGGAGGAAACCGGAGTAACAGGAGAAAACCATTGACCTGTTGCAAGTCATTGACAAACTTTATCACATACTGTTGTATCGAGTACACCTCACCTGGGTGGAATTCGATCTCACAGCATTGGTAGTTGTAAATCCAACTACCATACGATCACGGCCATGATGGCCCCACTCATATTTGATACAAATTTTTGTGTCAATGATATTTAAAATCAAACATAAAATTCATACATTCAGCAGCAAATGATAACAATGAAAGTCAACAGATTGTAAACAATGATATGACCTAGTATACAACAGTAATCTGTTTCTAAAGATTCAAATAATACAATATTCTATGTGATCCAAAATACCACAGTTCAAGTCACATTATTCAAAATATACTTGATGTACAATTTTTAATGGGGAGAGGGTCAAAAAGCGGGTTCTTTGTATGCTCTGGGTAAAGGTTGAAAATTATAAATTACCCCTAAATGTGGTCTATCAACTGTGTAGGGTTATAACCTTATTGGAGAGGTAAATATCAAAATACCCAATAAACAAGTAAACTAAATTTTCAAACCTACTTTCCTGTGTAGTTGCCCCATGATGGTACTAAGGCCAATAACTTAGTCAACAACACAACACCTCCCAATTTATGGAATAATATTTCTGGAGCCCAGTGAAGTCTAACAGGCATTAATTCCATCATCAATTCAATATTATCTTGTACAACATCACCAGATGACTTGATTGGCTAAAAATATACACATTTTCTTCTCATTCAAGGCATTTCTCCATATTTTTGACATGTTAAATGTCAACTGGTTAATTGTTGAAGATTAAAGGTCTTTGAGACTTAGAGTTACATGTAGTACTTTAAATAGCTTTGAAAGTTACAATTTTCAACACTCGAGATCTACACAGTAAAAAGTAATATTTTTAAATCTATACAATTTTAACTATAAAGCATAGCCTCTTGATATTTTGGCACTGAACTTTATCAAGCTGATTAAAGCTTTGTGATGTATTTTTACTTTTTATTGTAATTTATTTTAAGAGAAATCTACTGTACTAACTTTATATGCTGGAGTCTCCTGTACTGGTGAGCCACCGTCATTTCTCACATGAGATCTACGTATCTCATCAGCCTTTAGGGACAGGTGTACCTCAAAATAACGCTTCATAGCAAAGGTAACATGTCGGACCATTTGTCTCATAGTATATATCTGGTCATCATTCAACGTATTGTGTACCTGCTCGTCATTCTCATTTAAAATCTCCAACGTACTTATCTGTAAATTAAAAAATGATTTCTTTCTTCTTGTTTCCTTAAAATTTAAATCTCTTAAAAATATTCATTATATAGATAGCTGTGAATTACAGAATTTTTCGAGTTAAATAAAAACAACAATTGTACAGTGAAATTATTGTTTTTATTTCACTCTCGCTATATTTAGTGCCATTTCATTGTAAGATCTACTTTTCTGTATGCTTTAGTTACATCTCTTTGACCGTTTCATATGGTTTTACAGTTAAGTGCATTTGACTGTTTCATATGGTTTTACAGTTAAGTGCATTTGACCGTTTCATATGGTTTTACAGTTAAGTGCATTTGACCGTTTCATATGGTTTTACAGCTAAGTGCATTTGACCGTTTCATATGGTTTTACAGTTAAGTGCATTTGATCGTTTCGAAAGTAAAAACAAACTAATTGCAAATGCAGAAACAGCAACATGACTATTGTCATTATAAAAAATGTTAAAAGTTATCAATTTAAAACAATAAATCCATGTGTATTTAACATTTTGTTCTCATAGAATAAACATCATTTGCTTCCATTGTCACATCCTTGGTGGGTCCTTACACACACAAATGAAATGGTCTATTCATTCATCGTGAATCGAAAATGTCTAGACTAAGTGGGTCAGATATTATGCACACTTATTGGAGGTGTTTCTTGTGATATATGTTTTAAACATAACATACCACATTTACTAATCTTCGTAGACCATCTTTCTTGTCAAACAATTCAAGTATGACTCTGAATGTGAAGGCCTGTCCTAGAAACATGGCAGCATGACTTCTACTTGAGTTATGGGAACATTCTAACAGCCATAGGATATAACTTAAAATAGATAAATTAGGTAAGTGTAATAGTGAAATGTTACAAGTCCCCCAAACACATAGGATTCTATTGTCCACCCCATTTCTGGACCTTTAAAAATATATCTTTAGTAGCTCAACACAAAAACAGAATATCTTAGGACCAACAAAACATACCAGGATTAAACACACTTTAAAACCTCGAGTACATATGACTTTCGGTTTCTAAAAAGGGCCCTGGACAAATTGATGTATATTTTTTAATAAGATATAGACAAAAACAATGTATCAAATCATCTATTCAGATAATTATAAATATGACTTAAGAATGATTCAAATGATAAAAGTCTGTCCTTAAAACTTGACAGCATGGATACAATCAAAACTATGGGAGAAATGAATCACTATAAAACATATCAAAATTTTGGGTAAACTTTTGTCTAAAACAATTTTTTTTTCTTGTTCCCTTTTTCAATAATTAATAGTCAAACCTGTCTATAGCGACCATTGAAGGGAATTCTGAAAAAGGTCGCATAAGACAGGGAGTCTTTATATAGAGGTTATGATATTTGCTCCCAAAATCTCGAGAGGAAAAAAACCTAGTTCGGGTATATAATCTGTATCAACTTTTAACCCGTTCGTGTGGAGGACAAATGCATGAATAGAGCTTATATTCTGGCAAGGATTTGTATAATAGAATAAATACTACTATACAAATCCTTGATTCTGGTAAGAAAATAATGAAATAAAAAACGTGTTCAATTATCGTTAAATTTTTTCCGTCCTTTGTGGGTGAAATTTAGAAGAAAAAAAGAATAATTATATTAAATGATCGACTTTATACTTTCTTTCAACAGCTATTGTTATCGTAATTACAAATAAACATTATGATCAGAAGAATGAAATTTACTGACAAAACGTTTTCAACTTCAATCACTCGCCGATAGCTATAAATAGCCTAATCACACAATCAGCCTGTGTTTACCTTGATCTGTTACCGCACTTTAAACAATGTTAACAGAAATATTTCCCGGGATCCAGTACTTCATAATTCAATAATTTTCAAAAACACGATTATTTATTTATTAAAGTGAAAGATTAAAATGGTATTTTCTATAGTAAGCAATTTTAAATATTTGATACAAATAAGAAATAAACCCTAAAAAGCCCAAAACAACAATAATAAATCATCACGTGTACAACTTACCTGTAAAAAAACAGCGGTCTTAAACAATAACGCTAATCATTACTTCATTTAATATGAAAAATCTATTATTATGAACTAGTAACTTGTAAACATGTACTTTCGGGAGTGAGGGTTAAGGAAACAGATGTTGTCAGTAGATCATGCAAATATCGGCTAGAGGGATAGTGGCAACAATCGCTGAATCAGCTGGGCAAAATGGAAATAAAATCTTACTTATTTTATTAATATAAATATAAATTGTTCCAAAGTCAGGACTGTGTTTGTTTATTTATTATCTAACTTCTGGTTTGATAATAATCTTCTAATAGTCGTTATATGTAGGATTTTCACATAAAGAACACGGTCGTTAGACGTGTTAGACAGTGGGTCGTTATATAAAGGTCAAATGCACGGGAAAACGCTGGGGAGGAGTAAATAAGGTCGGATAACAAAGGAAGTCGTTATACGGAGGAGGTCGCTAAGACAAGTTTGACTGTACTGTTGAAATCATATTTAACATGTTTGCAGTTCAAATTCACTGCTGTCAACAATGCATTAGATAAATATCTTTGACAGGAAGTACATGTATTTACCTTACTACTTTAGACAGTATATGTTCAGGTAACAAACACACCTGAAAATAAAAGGTAAAAATAACAACAAACATTTAATAATTTTAATTAATAAACTTTTACAATTTTAATTAATAAAATTAATTAAAGTAGATAAATTTCCTATGATCCACAATTACAAATCTTAAATCATAGATTTAATTTCCCAATATCTGCTTTCTCTCTGGGTTTGACTTATTTCAACAGGGAAAATGTATATAAGATTTTAAATTTGATTATGTTTCTACATCAACATATTTGTAATGCAACAGTTTAATTCCACGATTTTCATAATTCTTCTCCTATAAGCTAACATATTTACCCTTTCCATAGCGTCTTCAAAGTATGAGAGGTAATAGAGACATAGAGAGACACCCACAGCAGATATTGATGGTCTATACACATCTAATAACTTATGTACTCCATTCATCTGCAGGAACTCTACAGAAAACTTCTTGTGGCAAAGTAAAGTAGCTAGATACTGAAATGTAAGAACAATATATTCACAAATTACCAATTATGTTAATACATTATTTGATTTATTGTGCTTAACGCCACTTTCAGCAATATTTAAGCTATATCATGGCAACCAGTTTTAGTGGTGGAAGAAGCCAGAGTACCCGGATAGAACCACCGACTATGGGCAAGCAACTGGTAAACTTTATCACTTGAGATTGCGAGTCGAGTGCACCCTTTTTTGTCATTTACAAAGCTGGGCACGAACCCACGCCGTATTGGTGATAGGCTTGCACGAGTTGTTAGGTAATCCAACTATCTAACTCATTGAGTTACTCGGGCACTATAGGTTAATACAGATTCAATAACAAGATGAACTGTGAGCTAATGCTCACCTATGATACCCCCGCTCTTCGGCAAACAGGAAATAGGAATCTGACGGGTCGAAAAACGCTTCCCACGATATGGGGTACCTATATGAAGCTTGTGACCAAATATCAGATTTCTGCCATCAATAGTTGCTGTGAAAAATGCAACGAAAAATGAGCATATATG
Organism: Bathymodiolus brooksi; assembly: GCA_963680875.1. Lineage (NCBI taxonomy): Eukaryota > Metazoa > Mollusca > Bivalvia > Mytilida > Modiolidae > Bathymodiolus > Bathymodiolus brooksi. The sequence goes on from OY804575.1 coordinate 33,139,521, forward strand.
TTCAATGTGTATAAAAATCAACAAAGTCGGCAAACAGGAAGTAGGAATCTGATGGGTCCAAAAACGCTTCCCACGATATGGGGTACCTATATGAAGCTTGTGACCAAATATCAGATCTCTGCCATCAATAGTTGCTGAAAAAAATGTGACGAAAAATGTGCATATATGTTCAATGTGTATAGAAACCAACTAAGTCGGCAAACAGGAAGTAGGAATCTGGCGGGTCCAAAAACGCTACCCACAATATGGTATACCTATATGATGCTTGTGACCAAATATCAGATTTCTGCCATCAACAGTTACTGAGAAAAATGCGACAAAAAATATCTTGGGACGGACGGAAGGACAGAGGTAAAACAGTATACCCCCCTCACCCTTCGGGGAGCGGGGGTATAATTATGGAAATAAACTTTAAATCAGTGATGCTTAAAAATTCAACCAACATCAACAAAACAAACAACTACCTCTAACCACCAAGCATTGAACATAAAAAAGACCAAATTGTCATTGATATTTTTGTTGGTTTTTTTTATTGCTATTTATAATTAATTTAATGCTGGAATATACCATTAGGGTGGACTATGATCAAAATAATAATTCTTTGACCTTTGTCCCAAACCAGGAGTTAAATTTCTAGCAGCATTTGGTGTTGTCTTCTTCACTTTTAGTTAATTATAGATCTGAACTGTCTTTTCTAATTGCTATGATCTATCTGTCATTGTTTTATGTTATTTATTATGTTAACAGGAATGAGGGTGTGATTATTGTTTTATGTTATTTATTATGTTAACAGGAATGAGGGTGTGATTATTGTTTTGTTATTTATTATGTTAACAGGAATGAGGGTGTGATTATTGTTTTATGTTATTTATTATGTTAACAGGAATGAGGGTGTGATTATTGTTTTGTTATTTATTATGTTAACAGGAATGAGGGTGTGATTATTGTTTTGTTATTTATTATGTTAACAGGAATGAGGGTGTGATTATTGTTTTATGTTATTTATTATGTTAACAGGAATGAGGGTGTGATTATTGTTTTGTTATTTATTATGTTAACAGGAATGAGGGTGTGATTATTGTTTTATGTTATTTATTATGTTAACAGGAATGAGGGTGTGATTATTGTTTTATGTTAACAGGAATGAGGGTGTGATTATTGTTTTATGTTATTTATTATGTTAACAGGAATGAGGGTGTGATTATTGTTTTGTTATTTATTATGTTAACAGGAATGAGGGTGTGATTATTGTTTTATGTTATTTATTATGTTAACAGGAATGAGGGTGTGATTATTGTTTTATGTTATTTATAATGTTAACAGAAATGAGGGTGTGATTATTGTTTTATGTTATTTATTATGTTAACAGGAATGAGGGTGTGATTATTGTTTTGTTATTTATTATGTTAACAGAAATGAGGGTGTGATTATTGTTTTGTTATTTATTATGTTAACAGGAATGAGGGTGTGATTATTGTTTTATGTTATTTATTATGTTAACAGGAATGAGGGTGTGATTATTGTTTTGTTATTTATTATGTTAACAGGAATGAGGGTGTGATTATTGTTTCATGTTATTTATAATGTTAACAGGAATGAGGGTGTGATTATTGTTTTATGTTATTTATTATGTTAACAGGAATGAGGGTGTGATTATTGTTTTGTTATTTATTATGTTAACAGGAATGAGGGTGTGATTATTGTTTTGTTATTTATTATGTTAACAGGAATGAGGGTGTGATTATTGTTTTATGTTATTTATTATGTTAACAGGAATGAGGGTGTGATTATTGTTTTGTTATTTATAATGTTAACAGGAATGAGGGTGTGATTATTGTTTTGTTATTTATTATGTTAACAGGAATGAGGGTGAGATTATTGTTTTATGTTATTTATTATGTTAACAGGAATGAGGGTGTGATTATTGTTTTGTTATTTATTATGTTAACAGGAATGAGGGTGTGATTATTGTTTTGTTATTTATTATGTTAACAGGAATGAGGGTGTGATTATTGTTTTGTTATTTATTATGTTAACAGGAATGAGGGTGTGATTATTGTTTTGTTATTTATTATGTTAACAGGAATGAGGGTGTGATTATTGTTTTGTTATTTATTATGTTAACAGGAATGAGGGTGTGATTATTGTTTTTACAAGTGAGCAATTTTTCAGCCATATCATGGCAAGAACAAGTAACTTTTTAATGATATGATGATGAGGTCTGTTTGTTACTATGCCAACATAATAAGTTGGATTATTATTGTGCTAGCTCACTGAAACAACAGTCCACAGACACAATATCCTGATTCCAAGCCTATCTGCCTTTTTTACTCTTACTCCTTAATGCTAATTGCCTAGCAGAGAAGCAGCAAAGTATATAGTCTTTGGTTAGCTCCCACCGGTGATTGAACACATAATATACTGTACTCCTGGTGAACACGCTAATCATTACACCTTCTATCTATTTAGAGTGTAGACTTACCTTTAATGCTTCCAATGCCAGTCTTCCATCAGGATTCCTTTAGGGTGTAAACTTACCTTTAATGCTTCCAATGCCAGTCTTCCATCAGGATTCCTTTAGGGTGTAAATTTACCTTTAATGCTTCCAATGCCAGTCTTCCATCAGGATTCCTTTAGGGTGTAAACTTACCTTTAAGGCTTCCAATGCCAGTCTTCCATCAGGATTCCTTTTTGAGTCAATATAATAAAATATCAAATCAAGAGCATTGTTTTCAAAAGCTGCACTTAGGAGCTGTTAAAAGAAAGAGGTTTGATCAATATTAAATTATTAAATTATAAATATGTTTTGCCTTTATGCATTTCACAAAAAATTAAATGTATATTAACCATTAATTACTTAAATTGATCAGAAAACCCTGAGTTGTATCAAGAACAAAAAATATTTGAATAAAATATAAAAAAATGTTTTAACTTTTGTTAATACTTGCTTTGTTATTTTGCATAAATTATAGAATACGAATCTTTGGACACACTTATCAATGCTTATTTCAGCTTCAGAGGAGAAGGAAATAATGTTAATTTAAAATACATCTCTTGTATTCAAAGGTTTGATGTGAGATGTGGTTGTTTGTTATTTGATAATGGCAGAATTGTTGACCATTATTTTTTTTCAACTTTCTTTCTGCTATGTAGTATATTTTGACACACCCTTGGTTTGTTGCTAAGTTCAAGTAGGTAAAAACATTTGTGTTTTAATTTTAACACTGGTATATTGAGAATGGAAAATATACTTGTTTACCTCCTGATATTCTGCTAATGGTGTAAGGTATTGTAAGATAAGCCTTTGTTTCATGGAGGTTGTCAATGGATGCATTGAATATGATCCTATCACATAGGGTTGTTGTTCTAACCAGCTGTTGTTGCTAATCTCTGTGTCTATTTTATATATAAAGAAAAACATATTAGTGTCAATAAGCAACAACCAAAAAATAAAACAAACGTTATCTGGTGGTAATGCTGCTGTTACTAAAGGGTTCTATTTTTGTTCTCTAGGTCTGTTGTTATGCAATGAAATAAGAGTTTAATTAGCTTTAAATCGGAATTGAAAATAACATAAAAAATATAGCAATAGCAATATCATGGTGAGAGTAGTTACATTTGATGAGATGATAATAATATACACTTTGTACTAGACCAAACCGATTAGTAGCCCACTGAAAGAAGTCTTTGGAAAGACATGTCGGGACACTCAGACACATTATACTGCTTCCAGGTCACCCAGTCTTTGCTCTTACTCCTTAATGCTGCATACTTAGCAGTAAATACCAATTTTATAGTCTTTGATGTGACCTCATCAGCATTCAAACCCACGATCTACTGCACTAGAGGCTAGCACACTAATCATAATAACACAAATGTCGTGTCTAAATGGAAGACATTATCAACGATATAATTTTAATTAATCTATCATATGATTAATATAACATAACAATTTCCATCTTCTGGCTTGTTGACAATTAATAACTAAACTGGTCTGAATAAGACTGCTGAATCATAATAGGGATGATTCCTATGTTATACTTTTGAATTCACTGGTTTCTTAAAAGGAGATTGAGATGAAATGTACACAGATGACAGCAACAACAGAAAAATATAAGGGGCTAGGGCAGTGTTTTCAATAATAGCTGGAAGCCGGCAAAAATCGCCACCTATTCAGTGTTTTTTTCCGGCTATCGAAATCAGGATTTTTTTTTTATCGTCGACGTGCTTGTTGATCGGGACCAGAAAGACATATATTTGTTAGTCCGGTTGACTGATTCCGCTGATCGTTAATAAGGAGCGAGTGACGCGCATATTTTGAAAACTATTTAATAATTCTGAATCAATGCAGCGTTTCTTCAAACAGACTTTTTGACCACCCTCACAATGACTTTTGTCGATCATTGAGGCCATGAGGAGATGGAAGATGAAACGATCTAGTATAACGGACTTTTTCAGTCCAAAACCTAAACAAAACAAAGGTCTGTATCTTCATCATAGAAATTTATTAAATTAGATGTAAGATGAAACGATCTAGTATAACAGAGATTTTTTCAGTCCAAAACCTAAACAAAACAAAGGTCTGTATCTTCGTCATAGAAATTTATTAAACTGTAGATGTATAAGTGCTTGATAAACTGGATAACCGCCACGATTTTGAATGAAATGAGGTGCCAAAGGCGGACAAATTACTGCAAAATAATCATGTATGTGACAAGAATTTTGTTTTTAACCAACATTAGGCTGGATATCGTAGTGGTCTGTCTAATCTACAAAACATACAATTTATTTTTTAGTTGCTAACCCTGCCCAGAAATTATAACCCATGTATATCTGCTGCTACCAGATGTTCATTTGGTCGTCAGGTTCAGGGGGCCTAGGCGGCCCCCGGCCAAAAAGGTCGCTCGCTCCTGTTTCTGCCTATTCAATACTTTTTTCCTCCTATTTCAAATCTTAATGAAACCACTGGGCTAGGGTTAGGGTGTTTAATGCTAATTTCAACAATATTTCAGTTATATCGTGGCGGTCAGTTTTATTGGTGGAGGAAACCGGAATACCCCCAAAAAAACACTGACCTGTCGCTAGTCACTGACAAACCAGATAAAAAATAAAGACAATACCTCTCCAGATGAGGTAATAAGATTGGATAAAAAGCTCGGCCTCTATGTATACAAAAAATGTTCCTGATCATTCAAGCTACAACACTACCTACCAGGATCATAAATTTCTTTTAAATGTGGTGATACATTGTCCTTAGTTGGTGAAACATTTGGTGGCATACTCATTCCATCCATAGCACATTCTATAATTTTATTTGGTGGTTTAACCTTGGCATTTGGTGATGTAACCTTCACATTTGGTGATGTAACCTTAGCATTTGGTGATGTAACCTTCACATTTGGTGATGTAACCTTGACATTTGCTGATGATGTTGGTATATATACTAATCTACGTGGAGACATTGAAGGGTGAATCCCAGATTTATTTAGAGATCCAGAAAATTCTCCAAATGGTCTTTCATGCAGTTTTATCTTCTGTTCATTTTCATTTTCCATTTGTGTTTTTAAGTCATGTAAACGTCTCAGAAATACCAATACCTATTAAAAAAAATCAGTTTGGATTATTTTTGATTTAGAGATTAGTATACATACAGTGAACTAATATCTTTCAATAAACATTAAGAACAGTTTATAAATACAAATACAAGAGGAGCCGTCGTAGTCGTGATCGCATGGGAGTTGGATTTACAACTACCTATGCAATCAGTGCCTATCACCACTGATGTGAGTTCGAATCTCGATCAGGGCAAGGTGTACAACATGTGATAAAGTTTGTCAGTGACTTGCGAGAGGTCGGTGGTTTTCTCCGTGTCCTCCGGTTTCCTCCACCAATAAAACTGTAGATATCCTACATCTTGCTCTGTGTTCTTTTGTTATAAGATTTCTTGTTTAACTTCCATAATTAACAATGTGATTAATGATAGACATAGTTGTATTGTGGACATCTTCAATCAAACCCGATTATTGCAAACTCAAGTAAAGATTTCTTTAGGTTATTCCACGTAAAAATTTCTTTCATTTAAAGCAGTTTTTAGCTTAAAATACCTGAGTATTTTGAAACAAGTTAATTGGTTCCTTTCGACTTCAAAATAACAAGGTTCTCTGGTATACAGGGAGTTACTTATAACAACAGTATATTTGTGCTCAGGCCATCCATAAAAAAATAGTTGGTTTGCTGTTACCTGACCAACTACCAAAATCATACTCTCCAAAAATGTTTATTTGTGTTTTTCCAAAAAAAAAAAATTCTTTTATTGTTTTAATCATTATTTTACCATATAAATGTGTCCTTTTTTAATTTTTGAAGCAAAAAAAACTAGTATTACTGTGAGCACACCTCACTAAGATATACCCCCCACTCCCCACATCTGTCCAACCTATTTCCATAACCAAAACATTACTGATTGTTCTGACCAAAAATGAAAGGGACCCTCCTCTCTTACCTGGTAAGTTACTGATAAAATTTCAAAACATTCTGAGAAACACTACTCAAGTTATCATACGACATAGGGTAAAAATCCTATTTTCCATCATATCAAGTCCAATAACTCGGGAACGGCAAAAGTGAAAATCGTCAAAAATGAAAGGGATCCTCCTGAGGCTCCTCTTTTCCCCGATAAGCTGCTGATAAAATTTAAAAACATTCTGAGAAACACTACTCAAGTTATCATACGACAAAGGGTAAAAATCCTATTTTCCGTCATATCAAGTCCAATAACTCTGGAACGGCAAAAGTGAAAATGGTCAAAAATGAAAGGGATCCTCCTCTCTTCACCAGTAAACTGCTGATAAAATTTTAAAAGATTCTAAGAAACACAACTCAAGTTATCGTACGACATAGGATTTGTCTACAGACGGACGGACATGGTGAAACCAGTATACCCCCCTACAACTTCGTTGCGGGGGGTATAATAATTGCCTACCTACTACCCCCTTTTCAAGTTGTGGGTCGGGAAGCAGCACCTACCTGCCACCCCCTTTCCATATTGTGGGTTGGGACGCAGCACACCAAATATCTTTTAAGGATGGTTTTAAACTAATAAACCATGAGTATTATATCATACCAAATGATGATTTTCATCTTTATAATCTACAGCTACATCTTGTACTTCCATTGCACCTGCTAATAAACCTGTAGCATATGATCTCAGTGGTTCTTCTGCATTCTCTGCCCATTGAAGTAAAGGACGCATGATACCTTCCTAAAAAGAAAAAAAATTATCCAAACAGGAGGTATTCGATAACAGTGAATCTGAAGTATGATGCATGTATTTTAATCATCCCACATAGACAACAGACACCCCTTTTGCATGAAAATGAGATCAAGACTAATTGACGTGTAGCTGCCTGACATGTACATTGCAGGAAATTAGGAGATCAAATATGGTGGACTGTAATGTGCTAAAGTGTGGATACTAAGAGACGACCAGTCTTAACATAGTTATCTCCCTTGAAACTGATGTTGAGGTTGGGTGGCATGTGCTTGGTTGAAATCTATCTCTGCATGATATTGAAGATGATAAGATATCCTTCACTGGGCAGTGGAGCAAGTCTATAATTGACTGTGCCTATTTGGATGATGCCATTAAATTATATATATATATATCAAAATAAATATCCACTGTCAATTATTGTATGGATATTCATCTTGCCATTTAAAAACTCATTGGCCAAGCTGAATATGGATGTCTGTATAATTATAAAACAGGAAGTAAATCTAACAATATATAAGTGTAATGTGCCTATCTAACATGTCTACTTCTAGGATAAATGTGTGGACCAATAAGGTTTGACCTAATAAAACAAACTGTGCATTGTTAATTGCACTGTGGGAAACAAAGAAAACAAATTATTACCCCCCATCTACCCTACAAACAGTAATCTCCAAACAGTCAAATCATTTTTTAATTTTCATAAAAAGTTTCAATAATTACCGTTTCAACAAATACAATTCCAACTTCCAGTCCTGGTAGAACATCTAACAGCAGACGACATGCTGATGTCTGGAGTTCGAGGTTACGATGGAGTCCAAGTAAATATGAATTTACTAGCTACAAAACAAATGTATATAATCAAAATATAAATAAACTCTGATGACACACAATTTACTGCTTTGGATTCATTGTCTGAAAATTTAGAAAAGACAAACAAGTGATTTTACAATTCATTTTTTTTTAAATAGAAGCCATCTTGGATGGAGAGTAGGGCAGTCGAGTATATCTGTCTATTGGCAATCCCCTCCAAGTTTAATATAATTTGGCTAACTGGCCAAATAGGCTTAATTTTCATAATCATCACAAATATGTTAAACCACAAATTGCAAAGAACAATCTGCAATATATATTGAACAAATTGTTATCATGAAGCTAGAATAGCTAAAATTCAAATTTCAGCTCATTCAAGCTTAATTTGAAGAAGTTATATAAAGAATTTTCTATTCTTAGAAACGATGGCCATCTTGGATGTGACTGTCCATATATTTCCAAAAGATCACTACTTGGTACCTCAAAACGATCCCAATCAAGCTTGGTTTAATTTGGCTCAGTGGAGAAGATTTAAATTGGAAAAAGCTAATGATGAATGCAAGCAAAAATTCATATACCAGTTGAGCTAAAAATAAGTCTTAGTATTTAGCATCTTGTACTACATGTTCATTATCAATAAATCATTTTTTTCTTTTGAAAATAACCTTCAAGCAAATTGCATGATAGATGTCACAACAAAGATAAAACTGGGATGAAAATCAAAGATTTATTACCTAAATTTCCACTTTTTACAACAAAAAGTCGACCAACCTTGTTCATGAAATTGTCATTCTTGAATAAAGCTTTCATCAGATGTCCCAGTGTACAAGTTGGATTTGATCTACCTAGAAACAAAAATAATACAAATGTATTACACTGTCACATCTACAAAGAAACAACTAGTGGAACACATGAACCTGAATCGCTCACCTGAATTAGTGTTTTATCTAGGACTGAAAAGGGGCATGGTATTTTTTTTTTAAAAGGGCACTTTGCACATAGAATTTACCAAAAAGGACACATAGAAAAAATAGGGTAGGTACCTGTAGGTAGGTAAAACCATTTTATTTTTCAAAATTATTTTGATTTCTTGACTTAGCCAAAATGTGATGACTTAGCAGCGTTTTTACAAAAAATACCAATAAACTGTCCTAGGGTAGGCCAAAAAAATAGGGACGGTACTGTAGGGAACCTTGAACAGAGATATATTTTTTTCTGGCCTTATTCATACACACATGACACAGGTACACAGGGATTTAGCCAGGATTTTGAGACCATTAGTCACTTTTGGAGAACAGATTTTTTTTTAAATTATGAATAAACAAGAATATAATGTGCTTAATCTTATAATCAGTTGCGTTGCCTTATTGGTTAGTAATGGAGATTGAACATCTCCTAGGATGGGAACATACTCTGCAAATTAACAACCAACTGATAAAACATAACATTGCCACTATTTTTATCTCAATACCACACAAATTGTAATACCCCCCTCCCCTTTGAAATATTACTGTGCTTTGGTCTAATACCACACAAATTGTAAATACCCCCTCCCCCACCCTTTTTGAAATGTCACTGCTTTGGTCTAATACCACAACAATTGTAATAACTCATATTTGTGTAGTCTTCAGCAGAAAACAAAATTCTGCCAGTTGCCCAATGGTCCAACTTCTGTCTAGATTCTTTGTAGGAAATCAGTATAAAACTGAAGCAAGTTGTAAAATAAATAATTATTTCTCAGACCTCATAATCAAATTGCAACAATTAGAATAAAAATACTGTAGTTATTTTTTTTTAATTGCAGACACGTGCCTGTTTGTAAATAGTTCTATAAATAGAACGCAATATTGTTACCCGGATGCTGATCAATATATAAAAAAACTTATATGCATCCTCGTGCAGTGCATTTCAACGAATTGAATGGCCAACCTTTACATATAAATGAAATATAAAATATGAGAACTAAGATTTCATTTCACAGAAATGAAAATAAATACATCAAAAGTTTGTTTGGTCAAAAGTAGCTTCGGTGGATTGCGAAATCCTGTTGATCGCACCATTTGGTTTCTTTGATCAAAGTTATGACTTTTTGAGAAAATCACTTTCATAATACTTAATGGATACGATAGATTTCAATAAACATGATATCGACATTCTCATAAATTTGACAAAAATAGTTTGTTATGGCAGACGAGACGAATCGACGAATCGTGCAATGAATGACGATACGATACTTTGTAAGATTGTTCGTAGTTCGGTAATTTTGTTATTACCCTTATTTATATATTTTGACGACAACTTTCCCAATGCGAAATTGCGCCCATATGACGATTACAAAAATATGTCCACTTTAAATACCGGTACATACTGTGGCATTTTGAGTACATGTCATAACCATAAAAAAAATATTATCGTTGATTGAATTCTTTATCCAGGTGAAATCAAAGATTACACAATCAAAACAAAAATTCTATAATCCGTTGATTGGCATGTAACATGTAATAAAATTGTCATTGTAGTGACTAATTAGTTTTAATCAGCAAATGAAGAAGAATGGATTGTTACAAACATTTTTTTACGATTTTTTGAAAATTCAAGTGACAAATTATGGATCGTTTGAAGAAATGAAAAAGGGCACATCGGCAATACATGGCGCCACGGTTTTTTTTATCAAAAGGGACATGGCGCCGCGCCATTCTATTTTTCTTTAGATAAAACACTATGAATGTTAACCTTTATCTAAAGATGACACATGTGCAGTAAAACCTGTTTTATGTGACCTTACAAGGGAACAGTGAAATATGGTCACATAAGCCAGGTGGTTGCTTAATACAGGTTTAACTAATAAGAAATGCACTGTGAAGGGAAATTAAAAATAAGGTCACATAATACAAGTTATTGCTCAATAGAGGTGGTCATTAAAGCAGGTTGAACTGTATATTTCAATATGGTTTTGACCAAGGACCAGCTCTTAATTACCGTATTTTACGGACTATAGGTCGATAGGTTGAATTGCTGCTTTTCGACAAAATATTTGGGGAAATACTAAGATAGGTCGAGGATGCCGATGATAACTTGGGTAAGTATCGTCACATGGAACCGGCTATTTTTTTTTGTACATCGGTAAGCATTTGTCCTATAACGATGTTCTTCGGTAAGTATCTGTAAGTATTAGCTCAAGAATACTATTCTTATGTGTCATAAACGAAATAATTATGAAAGTTAAATTAAATAAAATTTTGTTTTTAAACTTGTGTTTTGGTTGTGTTTTTTATGAGGAGTCTGGTTTGTAAAGCCAGACATCGATGACATTCAAATCAGGCCATCTGTGGGTGTCAAAATAGATGGTAAACGAATGTTCATACAATAAAATAATCAAGCTGTCAAAACAATGTATCACCTTGTGCAGTTTTATTGACATACCTTTAAACTGTGTTTAATCAATAATAGTACACACATTATGTGATTGTCTCGGTCCAGTAAATTTTCCATCAGCTGATCAGGATAATTAAGTGCCGACTGATGTTCACCTGTGTTGATTATTTCATGGTGATTATTTTATTTGTTTCTAATTGACCAATTCAAGTGTAGAACATTCTAATTTAGCAAAATCGATAATTATTTTCTAGTATATTTAGTATAAAAAAGCTTGTTCTCCACGTTTATTGTGAGATGTAATGCAACCGCCATTTTTTACTACAACCTTGTGCGCATGCTCGTGTTTGATGGAAAAGCTATTTATAGCTATATTTTGATATTTTGTGATAATAATTTTATATTGTAAAACGATCCAACCTGTGATTTTTTTTTCAACAACATACATTTTTTATAGTATATATTTTAATATACAATACAATATTGAACTGATTTTCGCTAACACTTCAATCATTGAATATTGATTTTTTTCGGTTGTTGAACATTTTTTCCCGGAATTGCACCCTCTGTTAGTAGTATACTTTTATTGCTTTATTTAAAACAAAAACAACACCAAGAACATCGATGATTTCAATCTTATTCAGAAAAAAAAAACCTACAGCAAAATAAAGGTATACTGTAAACAAAATCGTCATTTTTTCCGAGATTTTCTTTAGGGATTCCAGATTTTTTTAACTTCATCCTTGTATAGGTCAATGTGGACGACAGGTCGAAGCCAGCGTGTTGAGGGAAAAAAATATCGACCTATCGTTCGTAGAATACGGTATTTTCTTACAGTCAATATTTAAGCAGAATCTGGTTTGAAATAAGGCAAGTTTGGTTAATTAAAGAAATTTTTATCCTTAGTTACTTCCACAATCTTGGATGGAGATATATTTTACAATGGGGACCACGCAAGGACTATTCCTGTCATATTTGGTTCAAATTGGTTAAGTAGTTTCAGAGAAGAAGCTTTTAATGAAAATTTGCTTAATCATATTAAATAAGTCTTGTTTCCAATTGGCTTATTTAAGGTTTTTAGAATACTTAATATTACTTTGTAATAAATATCAGAATTTGTAGAAATACTCCGAAGTGAAAGTAGTCACCTTATCCCTATATTTCTAGTACATCTTAAACTACCCTTGAAAATATACATCTTAAACAATGGACATTTATCCCTTAAATGGTGTATATATAAATATGCAAAGGTAATTAATTATGGAAGATTGTAGAAAAACACTTAACAAACCAAATGATAGCAATTTACCTAATCGACATATTTTACAAATTAATTTATATTTCACGAAAGGCCAAACCTTAGATGGAGTCAGGAATTCTGCAAGTTTACATACAGATGAAATCTGTACCTCTACATAAAGAAAAAAGACTGTTATGAGCTATGGTTATGCAGCTACCCAACAACATACTTGAATATTTGTCAAACAATATCTGAATGCCTGATAAGCAACACACGGAGAGCTAGTTTTGTCATATTTCTTGTGGTTCTGTGAATTACAGATTCTTTCTGAAGGTTTTGAAATTTTAAGTAGTTTTCTATAGGTTTTATGCACTTATAGTTTCTGTAAGTTTATTTATGTCAGCAAGACAAGCCTCGATGCATGTCAAATAACATACCTGGATGTCTGTCATCAAACGGGTCAGGATCCATCTTGTAAAATTCTTCAGTTTCCCTCTCAATAATTTCGGACAACCTGAAATAAATTCAACAAATTTCTAGATATATTTCTTTTCTCACAAATGTTAGTCTTTTTCAGTAAATTTATTTATTAATACAAAAAAATATACACTTTTTACAACGAAAGTACAGTGATTGAGATATATAACCTATTTGATACAACATATTTGTCACAAACAGACCTGTTTAACTTTAGAGCATTACATATATACACTGTTACTGCTATAGAGTATACAGAATTACTTTGGTATTAGTGTAAAATTTCATAATTTTGGTAAGATAACAGGTCAAATTTGCACCATACAAAAATATGCCTTCATTATAGTAAAATCTGAAATTGAATGTAGAAAATTCCAGTATACTGTTAATACTTACTTTGACAGAACAACTATGACACTATTATTATCATTTCTTGAACGGTAATCATTTGTTATCCATTCATCCAAGATGCCGTTGAATTCTGTTAGCGAATCTAAAGCAGCCATTTTTCTTTTTTAAATTCAACCCTGTATAAAGAATATAATAATAATTATCATAAGAATCTTGTTTATCAAAAAAAGGGAGATAACTAACATACAATCTAAAATTATTAGATTTTTTAATGATTAATAATATAATGGATAGAGATATGAAGTGTTATAAAAGAAATGTATATGTAGCAAATCGCACCAAGAGCATTTTAAACAGAAAATCATGGAAATTTACAGAGTTTTTGAAATACTTGACGGTCCTATTGTCCGCCAAACATTTTTTTGTTGCTTTGTATGTAATGGCTTTGCCAAACATGTCCTGTGGTTATTGATTTCTTGTTTAACAGATTGCTTATGCAACCTTGGTTCTAAATATAATGGTCGTATTTGTCCAGGTTTCATAAATAGCAAATTCGGTAAACAAAGTTATCCGCAGTCGTTCTGTAACATCATCGTTGATTGGTGGGATTACCAAATATAGAACTTAAAATTAGTTCCGACCAATGGAAATTGTTTAAAGAAGATGACATCAATTTCTAAAAAAAAGGGATTCTATTTTTGTAACAGATTGTTTATTGACTTCACCATCATCAAAACCTTTTACCTGTTTTGAATTTTGATCTTTTTAATTTACCGGCAATGATTTAAAATGTTTATTTTCTCTACTACTGTATTTTTCGCGGAAAGAATGTACCGATGATGATTTGTATCTTAATATCTTACATGTATGTCCTACCAGCTTCAAAGAAATGTCGTGCCTCATGGCCCATCAAATTTATAAAGGGTGCTCGTCCTGGATTAAAAAGGCAGGCACAAGTGACAGTGCAACAAATGCAGAAAAAAGATTTAAATATGAAAAGGAGAAAAGACCTGAACGAATTTTTAATTTCCAGAATACCTTTGATAGGACTTGTAACGAGATTAGGATGGAGATACAAACAGTAAATATCTTCGGAAGTCTCATCCCAACGAAATTAATAGAAATTATATTTTGGTATAAAGAAAAATCTTATGAAACAAACAAAAAAAACAAAAAATTAAGTTCAGTTACATTTTTGTAAGGGTATTTCCCTGCATAGGCCTAGTTAACGGTTTTACTTTTTAGTATGACATATATTTTTTATTAAGGCTAACTGTTCAAGAGTTATCATCTGTAAAGTTAAATACTCCCCTCTTAAGGTTGCAGTCAGTGGTACAAAATTGTTAAAGGACCAAATCCGACGGATTCGTTTATTTAAAATGACTAGTAATATCAGCCAAAGTATAGAGGTGTGTTTATGAACAGGAAATAAACAGTGATTGTGTGGAACATTATGTTGTGAGAACATTAGAACATTAATTTTGTTTATATTTGGTCCTATATATATAGCCACTGGCTATGCACTGCATGGTGGATGGTAGTTTTAATCATAACTAACTAGTCTTAGTGTATATACTCATTGCTTCTCATACATATGTGTGTATATATCCGTAGTAAATGTGCGGTGGTGGGTCGCGATATTGATTTTATCCATATCTTTTACGTGTGTGCTTGCTTATTGCATGCTGACATATAAATATATATATTCAATATATTATCTACATAACTTCATATAACCGGACCTTATACAGTGGAGGTCAATACAAAAGAAAAGAAAAGAAAGAAAAATATGACTAGGCTATATATCACTCGCTTCACACTAATCCCTTTTGGGATTCGAAGCCAGAGTTGATTTCTGATATTGCCTGCCTCCGAATCCCTTATCAACCATGAATAGTTCTATTCGGGACCTTTTTTTCAGGTACCCCCGCCTCGAACCGGCATGAATTACGCCTGCACCTCAATGTCGTGCCAACCGGCGCTGGAGTATTCAAAAGTAGACATATTTTGCTGCATAAATATGTAAATAGAATCATGATCACCTACCTATGACGCCAGATACAGCTCATCATCCCCAGACACCGTTTCAGATCCATTGAATGTCACCATTTTTACTTGTTTTGAAAGTATGTCCAGGGTTCGACATTAACGGTTGTCCGATTGCCTGGGGCAAGTGAAAACGGCACCCAACTTGTCCGATTGGGCAAATGAAAATGATTCTGTGATATGTTCAATTCCTGAAGAGCAAAATGATTAATATTGAATTATTCAGTGTTGGAAGTCGCGACGAATTTTACCTAAACATTGCGTCGTATGTATTGTGTATTTTACACCATTTTGTTTTATTTTGTTGACTACGAAATTCCCCTTTCTCAAATAAAGATCGTGTTATTTATATTAGCCAATCACGAATGCTTAATTAGGCGACGGCGCTGCATCAACATCGCATTTATTTTCGCCGGCCAATGTAAAGCTAGAGTTATTTGCAGTGTTCTAATTTTAGAAAATTATCCCTGATGTGTATTGCCTTTGCGATCAAAATATTGAAAGCGTGATAGATTACTGGAATAAAAATTCAAACAAACTATAGTCGTTGTCAGTCTATGATAAGGAACATTTATATTTAAATTTTCTAATAAAAATATTTCAGAAATCCTCATCAATCACCCGTATTTATAAAACTGTCATATTCCCGCAAATTGATAGGTACGTAATTATATAGCCAAATGATGCACTAATTTTTTTTTAACACTATACCCACATCACAAGGTGTAAATAATCAATATGAGGGGTTATTCTACTCTATGAACGGTCATTGTAGATTGCATAGTTCTGCACTACATGCATATATGGCACTTAAGAATTCGGGCTAGTAGTTTACAGTTTCGGGCAAGTAAAATGGACAAGTTGGTCAAAAAGTTAATGTCGAACCCTGATGTCACGTGATTGCTTTTTCCACGAATTACGTGGTATAGTCTATTCCATACATCTGATTTATCGGTATTGAAGCATTCTTTTCTTTTTTGTCAGAATTTTTGCACACATGTGGGTCACATCCAAGATGAAGGCTTATACACAAGATACAGAAGTGTAGCTGGAGTCACTAAATTGTCAAATACATTTTGTACTAGGAAATTTCCGATTTGTAAATATGGTCTGCAGGCTTTCATCTGTAGTTCGTATTTTCAACTTATTTATACATGAAAGGGTCGGAAATCTTTCTGCTTGTAATTATTTTTTTTATAACAAAAGAGATATGGGGTAAAGGTCAATGAGACAACCCTAGAACAAGCTAAATTGATGGAGGTCACCACACAGTCTTCAACTATGAGCACACTGGAGCTTCTAGCCCCCCCCCCCCAAAAAAAACAACAAATCATATAAAATATTCTCCAACATTACCATTATACTGATTATATCTACTTTACAGGGCTCACGTTGGAGGGCGATTCGGGCGAAGAAGTCGCCTTGTGGCTGCTCACTTCGCTTTGTACTAGTGTCAAAAGAGAAGTGGAAGTCGCCCTGTAATTTTACCAAGTCGCTTTGCTAATTTTAATTGTTTTAACGGTAAAACATCGGTATATTTTTACTACAAATTTCCATTTTTCAAACCGCCATTGTAAAGGGATGTAATCGAAACAGTTACGAATATAAAAACTGTACTACGGATCCGTACTCAGGGAAAATAACGTCTGTATTGTTTAATTTAATTTATTTGGGGTTTGATGGCGGCTATCCAAAGGGATTGTTAACTTTGTGGATATGATTAGTTTCTTAATTAATATCAATCAGTGATTAAAGAGAAGCAATGTAAATAATATACACTCATTCAAATTTGATTCAATAATTAGCGATTTCACAGCTTGTGATAAAATTTATTATTCAATTTTATTTATTGGACAATAGTTGACTATCATATACAGGTATGTGCCTTTATCATCTGCAAGACAAAACAAAGAATCTGAAAAGGGTTTATATAATACAAACAAACAAAAAACAAATACAAGGACATACAATGTATGTAAATCAGAGAGATGATATGCTAACAAAAACAAGGAATTAAACAACTACTGAATATACCTTAATGCATAACAAGTACATTATAACATACGAATGCCACGATAATGCCCCGCAAATGTGAAAAGTGGTACAATTAGAGAAATATTTTGACTTCTCCCTGTACTCTCACCACTTCTCCCTGTTGTCTCTCACTTCTCTTTTGTCAGCACCTGAAAGAGAAGTCACTTCTCCCACTGATTTCAAAGTAGTGGGAGCCCTGCTTTAGATGGAAAATTTTGGCATAGAAATTAATCTGAATATATACACTACAAGAATTAACAGAAGAAGTTCTTCATGTAAAAAGAAAAGAATGCTTCAATACCGATAAATCAGATGTATGGAATAGACTATACCACGTAATTCGTGGAAAAAGCTATCACGTGACATACTTTCAAAACAAGTAAAAATGGCAACATTCAATGGATCTGAAGCGGTGGCTGGGAATGATGAGCTGTATCTGGCATCATAGGTAGGTGATCATGATTCTATTAATCTATTTACATATTCATGCAGCAAAATGTCTACTTTTGAATACTCCAGCACCGGTTGGCACGACATTGAGGTGCAGGCATAATTCACGCCGGAGGTACCTAAATAGAACTATGCATGGTTGATAAGGGATTCGGAGGCAGGCAATATCAGAAAACAACTCTGGCTTTGAATCCCAAAAGGGATTAGGTTCACACCTGCTCTTAATTCCAAATGGAAAACAAGCACTTCATATTTTATTTTTCCTTTTATGCCGTCAAAAACGGGTGATGTGGTAAATATGGTTTATAAATAATTAAGCATGTGTTATGCCACCGTTTGAATCGAACAAAAACTTAACTTGGTTTTTAATCAGTAGATCAAATACAAAGGATCGGTTTTTCATTTTATGCATGAGGAGCTTCCATTCTGGTATCTCAGTTGAGATATCAATATGAATTTGTATATCAGACCGTTGAAAACCGGCGATTCTAGGATATCGTATCATTTCACAAGCATATGAAAAGAAGGTTAAAAAAGGATCTTGTGAGATTTATGCGAGTTATTATGAACGGAAAGCTGGGTAAGCAATGTCTGCTTAAAGGATATCAGAAAATAATAGAAAAATAAATTCCAATGAAGTATTTCTGTGATACCTAATAACAAAAACAAAATTTCCCGCAATCTTTGTCGTTCATGCTGGTTTATTTTTGTAAATGCGAAACTGACAAGCAAAGTTGGTTGAATTAGTTTCGAACTTAAAAACGGTTATTTTGGCGGGAAATTTTAATTTTAATTTGACAATGCCTGAGTGAGTGATTGTTGTTTAGACATGTCGTCCCACTTGAACACATTATCCTGATTCCGACACAACCAGTCTTTGCACACTCTCCTTAAAGTAGTGTTGTGTGCTTAGCGGATAAGCAACAAATGCCAATTTTATAGTCTTTGGTCAGTTTGAGATTACACCACCGATGCGGTTAATTTGACAATGTTCTCTTAACAAATCCAGGGGCGTAGCTACCGTAAGGCACTTTAGGCACGTGCCTACACAAAATTTTTTCACAAATTTTTTTTTAGTGATGAAAAATGACAAACAAGGCATTACATATTTTAATTATGTCTGTTTTATGTTTATTGTACTGATGACAAGCTTCCACAACCTGAAAGATAAACATAGGGCCAGTAGCAATTATTCTGATTTCCTGAAACGTCATCTTCATCTGAGAAACAGGCTACTGGACCAGGGCTATAAAAAGATTCGCCTTATTCGAACTCTTAAAAAGTTTATATTCCGATACCAAGATCTTGTCGAAATATATTCTGTCTCTGCAGACACGATAATAAATGATGCATTTTCATATAGTGAAAATGTATAAAGATAAGGAAGTCAACAAAATGTCAAAAATATTTTTTTTTTATCAATGTGTGACGTAAAAGTGTTTTTGACATTTGGTACTGCTTTGACAACTATTTTACCTATTTTGTTCCAGTATTGTTATAAATACTGTTATAGTGACAGCCAGAACCTTTGAGCCCTAATGAAAGCGGGAGGTTTGGCGCTTTAAAATCTGATTCAACCCACCATTTCTTTAGAAATGCCTGTACCAAGTCAGGGTCATTACGGTTTTCACAGTTTTCCGGTTGTTGACTGATTTTGCCTTTATATACTTATGAGTTTTGACTTTCCCTTTGTAAGATTGCTCGGAGTTCGGTAATTTTGTTATTAACCTTATTTGCAATGAGTACTGTGACCTTAACTAACTCTTTGAAACTGACAGTTCATTTTATCTTCAAAGGCTATGTCTTGACATAAAATAAAACACAATTTGTTTTTCACACGCTTTTTAACATCTGAATCTAGAAATGAATTGATATATTTACTAATTTGTCATTGAGTATCAAAAGAACTGTTGTGGGGCTATTGGCTTGCAGTATAAAAATGTCTGGTTCTAAACCTAAACTTAAAGTTAGAACTTTGGATGAAATGTTTAAAAAGATAAGCGAATCCTCAGAAAATGATCCTGAACAGTTAGCACATACAAGTGAAAACAGTCCAGCATTTATTCTTATCCGAGACTGATAACGGACAAATGTTGTTGGGTAGCCTACACGGATTACACCTTCATTACACACGCATAGATCTACTGGTCACTAACAGAGGCCAAATCTTATTCTAAATGTTGATGTATCATCAAACTTTTGTAGTGATCAATTCATTGTCCTGTAAGTGCTGATGTAAATGTCAAAGTAAATAAATATAATTAAGAAATATGACCAAGCTGATTATGCATCTATGAATGATGAACTAAATATGATAATTGGAATACCATATTCCACAATAAAACTATAAATGATAATTATTCCAATTTTCTATCCACCATTAACAGAGTGTGTGACAAACATAACCCCTCCAAAGTAGTAGTTATTAGACCTGATGATAAGCCTTTTATG
This sequence comes from Bathymodiolus brooksi, assembly GCA_963680875.1. Lineage (NCBI taxonomy): Eukaryota > Metazoa > Mollusca > Bivalvia > Mytilida > Modiolidae > Bathymodiolus > Bathymodiolus brooksi. Next base: position 33,160,028 of record OY804575.1, read on the forward strand.
AACAGCTCCATAAGAAAAGCTATTCGTAAAAGAGATCGTATTCATTATAAAGCTAAATCCACAAATAGACCAGAACACTGGCTTCAGTACAGGCAAACACGAAATGATGTCATTAGTTTGGTTAGATTAGCTAAAGACCAGAACACTGGCTTCAGTACAGGCAAACACGAAATGATGTCATTAGCTTGGTTAGATTAGCTAAAGACCAGAACACTGGCTTCAGTACAGGCAAACACGAAATGATGTCATTAGTTTGGTTAGAATAGACCAGAACACTGGCTTCAGTACAGGCAAACACGAAATGATGTCATTAGTTTGGTTAGAATAGACCAGAACACTAGCTTCAGTACAGGCAAACACGAAATGATGTCATTAGTTTGGTTAGAATAGACCAGAACACTAGCTTCAGTACAGGCAAACACGAAATGATGTCATTAGTTTGGTTAGAATAGACCAGAACACTAGCTTCAGTACAGGCAAACACGAAATGATGTCATTAGTTTGGTTAGAATAGACCAGAACACTAGCTTCAGTACAGGCAAACACGAAATGATGTCATTAGTTTGGTTAGAATAGACCAGAACACTAGCTTCAGTACAGGCAAACACGAAATGATGTCATTAGTTTGGTTAGAATAGACCAGAACACTAGCTTCAGTACAGGCAAACACGAAATGATGTCATTAGTTTGGTTAGAATAGACCAGAAGACTGGCTTCAGTACAGGCAAACACGAAATGATGTCATTAGCTTGGTTAGAATAGACCAGAACACTGGCTTCAGTACAGGCAAACACGAAATGATGTCATTAGTTTGGTTAGAATAGACCAGAACACTGGCTTCAGTACAGGCAAACACGAAATGATGTCATTAGTTTGGTTAGATTAGACCAGAAGACTAGCTTCGGTACAGGCAAACACGAAATGATGTCATTAGTTTGGTTAGAATAGACCAGAAGACTGGCTTCAGTACAGGCAAACACGAAATGATGTCATTAGCTTGGTTAGAATAGACCAGAACACTGGCTTCAGTACAGGCAAACACGAAATGATGTCATTAGTTTGGTTAGATTAGCTAAAGACCAGAACACTGGCTTCAGTACAGGCAAACACGAAATGATGTCATTAGCTTGGTTAGAATAGACCAGAACACTGGCTTCAGTACAGGCAAACACGAAATGATGTCATTAGTTTGGTTAGAATAGACCAGAACACTGGCTTCAGTACAGGCAAACACGAAATGATGTCATTAGTTTGGTTAGATTAGACCAGAAGACTAGCTTCGGTACAGGCAAACACGAAATGATGTCATTAGTTTGGTTAGAATAGACCAGAAGACTGGCTTCAGTACAGGCAAACACGAAATGATGTCATTAGCTTGGTTAGAATAGACCAGAACACTGGCTTCAGTACAGGCAAACACGAAATGATGTCATTAGCTTGGTTAGATTAGACCAGAAGACTAGCTTCGGTACAGGCAAACACGAAATGATGTCATTAGTTTGGTTAGAATAGACCAGAACACTAGCTTCAGTACAGGCAAACACGAAATGATGTCATTAGTTTGGTTAGAATAGACCAGAACACTAGCTTCAGTACAGGCAAACACGAAATGATGTCATTAGTTTGGTTAGAATAGACCAGAACACTAGCTTCAGTACAGGCAAACACGAAATGATGTCATTAGTTTGGTTAGAATAGACCAGAACACTAGCTTCAGTACAGGCAAACACGAAATGATGTCATTAGTTTGGTTAGAATAGACCAGAAGACTGGCTTCAGTACAGGCAAACACGAAATGATGTCATTAGCTTGGTTAGAATAGACCAGAACACTGGCTTCAGTACAGGCAAACACGAAATGATGTCATTAGTTTGGTTAGAATAGACCAGAACACTGGCTTCAGTACAGGCAAACACGAAATGATGTCATTAGTTTGGTTAGATTAGACCAGAAGACTAGCTTCGGTACAGGCAAACACGAAATGATGTCATTAGTTTGGTTAGAATAGACCAGAAGACTGGCTTCAGTACAGGCAAACACGAAATGATGTCATTAGCTTGGTTAGAATAGACCAGAACACTGGCTTCAGTACAGGCAAACACGAAATGATGTCATTAGTTTGGTTAGATTAGCTAAAGACCAGAACACTGGCTTCAGTACAGGCAAACACGAAATGATGTCATTAGCTTGGTTAGAATAGACCAGAACACTGGCTTCAGTACAGGCAAACACGAAATGATGTCATTAGTTTGGTTAGAATAGACCAGAACACTGGCTTCAGTACAGGCAAACACGAAATGATGTCATTAGTTTGGTTAGATTAGACCAGAAGACTAGCTTCGGTACAGGCAAACACGAAATGATGTCATTAGTTTGGTTAGAATAGACCAGAAGACTGGCTTCAGTACAGGCAAACACGAAATGATGTCATTAGCTTGGTTAGAATAGACCAGAACACTGGCTTCAGTACAGGCAAACACGAAATGATGTCATTAGCTTGGTTAGATTAGACCAGAAGACTAGCTTCGGTACAGGCAAACACGAAATGATGTCATTAATTTGGTTAGAATAGACCAGAACACTAGCTTCGGTACAGGCAAACACGAAATGATGTCATTAGTTTGGTTAGATTAGACCAGAAGACTAGCTTCGGTACAGGCAAACACGAAATGATGTCATTAGCTTGGTTAGAATAGACCAGAACACTAGCTTCAGTACAGGCAAACACGAAATGATGTCATTAGTTTGGTTAGAATAGACCAGAACACTAGCTTCAGTACAGGCAAACACGAAATGATGTCATTAGCTTGGTTAGATTAGCTAAAGACCAGAACACTGGCTTCAGTACAGGCAAACACGAAATGATGTCATTAGTTTGGTTAGAATAGACCAGAACACTAGCTTCAGTACAGGCAAACACGAAATGATGTCATTAGTTTGGTTAGAATAGACCAGAACACTAGCTTCAGTACAGGCAAACACGAAATGATGTCATTAGTTTGGTTAGAATAGACCAGAACACTAGCTTCAGTACAGGCAAACACGAAATGATGTCATTAGTTTGGTTAGATTAGCTAAAGACCAGAACACTGGCTTCAGTACAGGCAAACACGAAATGATGTCATTAGTTTGGTTAGAATAGACCAGAACACTAGCTTCAGTACAGGCAAACACGAAATGATGTCATTAGCTTGGTTAGAATAGACCAGAACACTAGCTTCAGTACAGGCAAACACGAAATGATGTCATTAGTTTGGTTAGAATAGACCAGAAGACTAGCTTCAGTACAGGCAAACACGAAATGATGTCATTAGCTTGGTTAGATTAGCTAAAGACCAGAACACTGGCTTCAGTACAGGCAAACACGAAATGATGTCATTAGTTTGGTTAGAATAGACCAGAACACTAGCTTCAGTACAGGCAAACACGAAATGATGTCATTAGTTTGGTTAGAATAGACCAGAACACTAGCTTCAGTACAGGCAAACACGAAATGATGTCATTAGTTTGGTTAGAATAGACCAGAACACTAGCTTCAGTACAGGCAAACACGAAATGATGTCATTAGTTTGGTTAGAATAGACCAGAACACTAGCTTCAGTACAGGCAAACACGAAATGATGTCATTAGTTTGGTTAGAATAGACCAGAACACTAGCTTCAGTACAGGCAAACACGAAATGATGTCATTAGTTTGGTTAGAATAGACCAGAACACTAGCTTCAGTACAGGCAAACACGAAATGATGTCATTAGTTTGGTTAGAATAGACCAGAACACTAGCTTCAGTACAGGCAAACACGAAATGATGTCATTAGTTTGGTTAGAATAGACCAGAACACTAGCTTCAGTACAGGCAAACACGAAATGATGTCATTAGTTTGGTTAGAATAGACCAGAACACTAGCTTCAGTACAGGCAAACACGAAATGATGTCATTAGTTTGGTTAGAATAGACCAGAAGACTGGCTTCAGTACAGGCAAACACGAAATGATGTCATTAGCTTGGTTAGAATAGACCAGAACACTGGCTTCAGTACAGGCAAACACGAAATGATGTCATTAGTTTGGTTAGAATAGACCAGAACACTGGCTTCAGTACAGGCAAACACGAAATGATGTCATTAGTTTGGTTAGATTAGACCAGAAGACTAGCTTCGGTACAGGCAAACACGAAATGATGTCATTAGTTTGGTTAGAATAGACCAGAAGACTGGCTTCAGTACAGGCAAACACGAAATGATGTCATTAGCTTGGTTAGAATAGACCAGAACACTGGCTTCAGTACAGGCAAACACGAAATGATGTCATTAGTTTGGTTAGATTAGCTAAAGACCAGAACACTGGCTTCAGTACAGGCAAACACGAAATGATGTCATTAGCTTGGTTAGAATAGACCAGAACACTGGCTTCAGTACAGGCAAACACGAAATGATGTCATTAGTTTGGTTATAATAGACCAGAACACTGGCTTCAGTACAGGCAAACACGAAATGATGTCATTAGTTTGGTTAGATTAGACCAGAAGACTAGCTTCGGTACAGGCAAACACGAAATGATGTCATTAGTTTGGTTAGAATAGACCAGAAGACTGGCTTCAGTACAGGCAAACACGAAATGATGTCATTAGCTTGGTTAGAATAGACCAGAACACTGGCTTCAGTACAGGCAAACACGAAATGATGTCATTAGTTTGGTTAGAATAGACCAGAACACTAGCTTCAGTACAGGCAAACACGAAATGATGTCATTAGTTTGGTTAGATTAGACCAGAAGACTAGCTTCGGTACAGGCAAACACGAAATGATGTCATTAGTTTGGTTAGAATAGACCAGAACACTAGCTTCAGTACAGGCAAACACGAAATGATGTCATTAGCTTGGTTAGATTAGACCAGAAGACTAGCTTCGGTACAGGCAAACACGAAATGATGTCATTAATTTGGTTAGAATAGACCAGAACACTAGCTTCGGTACAGGCAAACACGAAATGATGTCATTAGTTTGGTTAGATTAGACCAGAAGACTAGCTTCGGTACAGGCAAACACGAAATGATGTCATTAGTTTGGTTAGAATAGACCAGAACACTAGCTTCAGTACAGGCAAACACGAAATGATGTCATTAGTTTGGTTAGAATAGACCAGAACACTAGCTTCAGTACAGGCAAACACGAAATGATGTCATTAGCTTGGTTAGATTAGCTAAAGACCAGAACACTGGCTTCAGTACAGGCAAACACGAAATGATGTCATTAGTTTGGTTAGAATAGACCAGAACACTAGCTTCAGTACAGGCAAACACGAAATGATGTCATTAGTTTGGTTAGAATAGACCAGAACACTAGCTTCAGTACAGGCAAACACGAAATGATGTCATTAGTTTGGTTAGAATAGACCAGAACACTAGCTTCAGTACAGGCAAACACGAAATGATGTCATTAGTTTGGTTAGATTAGCTAAAGACCAGAACACTGGCTTCAGTACAGGCAAACACGAAATGATGTCATTAGTTTGGTTAGAATAGACCAGAACACTAGCTTCAGTACAGGCAAACACGAAATGATGTCATTAGCTTGGTTAGATTAGCTAAAGACCAGAACACTGGCTTCAGTACAGGCAAACACGAAATGATGTCATTAGTTTGGTTAGAATAGACCAGAACACTGGCTTCAGTACAGGCAAACACGAAATGATGTCATTAGCTTGGTTAGATTAGACCAGAAGACTAGCTTCGGTACAGGCAAACACGAAATGATGTCATTAGTTTGGTTAGAATAGACCAGAACACTAGCTTCAGTACAGGCAAACACGAAATGATGTCATTAGTTTGGTTAGAATAGACCAGAACACTAGCTTCAGTACAGGCAAACACGAAATGATGTCATTAGTTTGGTTAGAATAGACCAGAACACTAGCTTCAGTACAGGCAAACACGAAATGATGTCATTAGTTTGGTTAGAATAGACCAGAACACTAGCTTCAGTACAGGCAAACACGAAATGATGTCATTAGTTTGGTTAGAATAGACCAGAAGACTGGCTTCAGTACAGGCAAACACGAAATGATGTCATTAGCTTGGTTAGAATAGACCAGAACACTGGCTTCAGTACAGGCAAACACGAAATGATGTCATTAGTTTGGTTAGAATAGACCAGAACACTGGCTTCAGTACAGGCAAACACGAAATGATGTCATTAGTTTGGTTAGATTAGACCAGAAGACTAGCTTCGGTACAGGCAAACACGAAATGATGTCATTAGTTTGGTTAGAATAGACCAGAAGACTGGCTTCAGTACAGGCAAACACGAAATGATGTCATTAGCTTGGTTAGAATAGACCAGAACACTGGCTTCAGTACAGGCAAACACGAAATGATGTCATTAGTTTGGTTAGATTAGCTAAAGACCAGAACACTGGCTTCAGTACAGGCAAACACGAAATGATGTCATTAGCTTGGTTAGAATAGACCAGAACACTGGCTTCAGTACAGGCAAACACGAAATGATGTCATTAGTTTGGTTAGAATAGACCAGAACACTGGCTTCAGTACAGGCAAACACGAAATGATGTCATTAGTTTGGTTAGATTAGACCAGAAGACTAGCTTCGGTACAGGCAAACACGAAATGATGTCATTAGTTTGGTTAGAATAGACCAGAAGACTGGCTTCAGTACAGGCAAACACGAAATGATGTCATTAGCTTGGTTAGAATAGACCAGAACACTGGCTTCAGTACAGGCAAACACGAAATGATGTCATTAGCTTGGTTAGATTAGACCAGAAGACTAGCTTCGGTACAGGCAAACACGAAATGATGTCATTAATTTGGTTAGAATAGACCAGAACACTAGCTTCGGTACAGGCAAACACGAAATGATGTCATTAGTTTGGTTAGATTAGACCAGAAGACTAGCTTCGGTACAGGCAAACACGAAATGATGTCATTAGCTTGGTTAGAATAGACCAGAACACTAGCTTCAGTACAGGCAAACACGAAATGATGTCATTAGTTTGGTTAGAATAGACCAGAACACTAGCTTCAGTACAGGCAAACACGAAATGATGTCATTAGCTTGGTTAGATTAGCTAAAGACCAGAACACTGGCTTCAGTACAGGCAAACACGAAATGATGTCATTAGTTTGGTTAGAATAGACCAGAACACTAGCTTCAGTACAGGCAAACACGAAATGATGTCATTAGTTTGGTTAGAATAGACCAGAACACTAGCTTCAGTACAGGCAAACACGAAATGATGTCATTAGTTTGGTTAGAATAGACCAGAACACTAGCTTCAGTACAGGCAAACACGAAATGATGTCATTAGTTTGGTTAGATTAGCTAAAGACCAGAACACTGGCTTCAGTACAGGCAAACACGAAATGATGTCATTAGTTTGGTTAGAATAGACCAGAACACTAGCTTCAGTACAGGCAAACACGAAATGATGTCATTAGCTTGGTTAGAATAGACCAGAACACTAGCTTCAGTACAGGCAAACACGAAATGATGTCATTAGTTTGGTTAGAATAGACCAGAAGACTAGCTTCAGTACAGGCAAACACGAAATGATGTCATTAGCTTGGTTAGATTAGCTAAAGACCAGAACACTGGCTTCAGTACAGGCAAACACGAAATGATGTCATTAGTTTGGTTAGAATAGACCAGAACACTAGCTTCAGTACAGGCAAACACGAAATGATGTCATTAGTTTGGTTAGAATAGACCAGAACACTAGCTTCAGTACAGGCAAACACGAAATGATGTCATTAGTTTGGTTAGAATAGACCAGAACACTAGCTTCAGTACAGGCAAACACGAAATGATGTCATTAGTTTGGTTAGAATAGACCAGAACACTAGCTTCAGTACAGGCAAACACGAAATGATGTCATTAGTTTGGTTAGAATAGACCAGAACACTAGCTTCAGTACAGGCAAACACGAAATGATGTCATTAGTTTGGTTAGAATAGACCAGAACACTAGCTTCAGTACAGGCAAACACGAAATGATGTCATTAGTTTGGTTAGAATAGACCAGAACACTAGCTTCAGTACAGGCAAACACGAAATGATGTCATTAGTTTGGTTAGAATAGACCAGAACACTAGCTTCAGTACAGGCAAACACGAAATGATGTCATTAGTTTGGTTAGAATAGACCAGAACACTAGCTTCAGTACAGGCAAACACGAAATGATGTCATTAGTTTGGTTAGAATAGACCAGAAGACTGGCTTCAGTACAGGCAAACACGAAATGATGTCATTAGCTTGGTTAGAATAGACCAGAACACTGGCTTCAGTACAGGCAAACACGAAATGATGTCATTAGTTTGGTTAGAATAGACCAGAACACTGGCTTCAGTACAGGCAAACACGAAATGATGTCATTAGTTTGGTTAGATTAGACCAGAAGACTAGCTTCGGTACAGGCAAACACGAAATGATGTCATTAGTTTGGTTAGAATAGACCAGAAGACTGGCTTCAGTACAGGCAAACACGAAATGATGTCATTAGCTTGGTTAGAATAGACCAGAACACTGGCTTCAGTACAGGCAAACACGAAATGATGTCATTAGTTTGGTTAGATTAGCTAAAGACCAGAACACTGGCTTCAGTACAGGCAAACACGAAATGATGTCATTAGCTTGGTTAGAATAGACCAGAACACTGGCTTCAGTACAGGCAAACACGAAATGATGTCATTAGTTTGGTTATAATAGACCAGAACACTGGCTTCAGTACAGGCAAACACGAAATGATGTCATTAGTTTGGTTAGATTAGACCAGAAGACTAGCTTCGGTACAGGCAAACACGAAATGATGTCATTAGTTTGGTTAGAATAGACCAGAAGACTGGCTTCAGTACAGGCAAACACGAAATGATGTCATTAGCTTGGTTAGAATAGACCAGAACACTGGCTTCAGTACAGGCAAACACGAAATGATGTCATTAGTTTGGTTAGAATAGACCAGAACACTAGCTTCAGTACAGGCAAACACGAAATGATGTCATTAGTTTGGTTAGATTAGACCAGAAGACTAGCTTCGGTACAGGCAAACACGAAATGATGTCATTAGTTTGGTTAGAATAGACCAGAACACTAGCTTCAGTACAGGCAAACACGAAATGATGTCATTAGCTTGGTTAGATTAGACCAGAAGACTAGCTTCGGTACAGGCAAACACGAAATGATGTCATTAATTTGGTTAGAATAGACCAGAACACTAGCTTCGGTACAGGCAAACACGAAATGATGTCATTAGTTTGGTTAGATTAGACCAGAAGACTAGCTTCGGTACAGGCAAACACGAAATGATGTCATTAGTTTGGTTAGAATAGACCAGAACACTAGCTTCAGTACAGGCAAACACGAAATGATGTCATTAGTTTGGTTAGAATAGACCAGAACACTAGCTTCAGTACAGGCAAACACGAAATGATGTCATTAGCTTGGTTAGATTAGCTAAAGACCAGAACACTGGCTTCAGTACAGGCAAACACGAAATGATGTCATTAGTTTGGTTAGAATAGACCAGAACACTAGCTTCAGTACAGGCAAACACGAAATGATGTCATTAGTTTGGTTAGAATAGACCAGAACACTAGCTTCAGTACAGGCAAACACGAAATGATGTCATTAGTTTGGTTAGAATAGACCAGAACACTAGCTTCAGTACAGGCAAACACGAAATGATGTCATTAGTTTGGTTAGATTAGCTAAAGACCAGAACACTGGCTTCAGTACAGGCAAACACGAAATGATGTCATTAGTTTGGTTAGAATAGACCAGAACACTAGCTTCAGTACAGGCAAACACGAAATGATGTCATTAGCTTGGTTAGATTAGCTAAAGACCAGAACACTGGCTTCAGTACAGGCAAACACGAAATGATGTCATTAGTTTGGTTAGAATAGACCAGAACACTAGCTTCAATACAGGCAAACACGAAATGATGTCATTAGTTTGGTTAGAATAGACCAGAACACTAGCTTCAGTACAGGCAAACACGAAATGATGTCATTAGTTTGGTTAGAATAGACCAGAAGACTAGCTTCAGTACAGGCAAACACGAAATGATGTCATTAGCTTGGTTAGATTAGCTAAAGACCAGAACACTGGCTTCAGTACAGGCAAACACGAAATGATGTCATTAGTTTGGTTAGAATAGACCAGAACACTAGCTTCAGTACAGGCAAACACGAAATGATGTCATTAGTTTGGTTAGAATAGACCAGAACACTAGCTTCAGTACAGGCAAACACGAAATGATGTCATTAGTTTGGTTAGAATAGACCAGAACACTAGCTTCAGTACAGGCAAACACGAAATGATGTCATTAGTTTGGTTAGAATAGACCAGAACACTAGCTTCAGTACAGGCAAACACGAAATGATGTCATTAGTTTGGTTAGAATAGACCAGAACACTAGCTTCAGTACAGGCAAACACGAAATGATGTCATTAGTTTGGTTAGAATAGACCAGAACACTAGCTTCAGTACAGGCAAACACGAAATGATGTCATTAGTTTGGTTAGAATAGACCAGAACACTAGCTTCAGTACAGGCAAACACAAAATGATGTCATTAGTTTGGTTAGAATAGACCAGAACACTAGCTTCAGTACAGGCAAACACGAAATGATGTCATTAGTTTGGTTAGAATAGACCAGAACACTAGCTTCAGTACAGGCAAACACGAAATGATGTCATTAGTTTGGTTAGAATAGACCAGAACACTAGCTTCAGTACAGGCAAACACGAAATGATGTCATTAGTTTGGTTAGAATAGACCAGAAGACTGGCTTCAGTACAGGCAAACACGAAATGATGTCATTAGCTTGGTTAGAATAGACCAGAACACTGGCTTCAGTACAGGCAAACACGAAATGATGTCATTAGTTTGGTTAGAATAGACCAGAACACTGGCTTCAGTACAGGCAAACACGAAATGATGTCATTAGTTTGGTTAGATTAGACCAGAAGACTAGCTTCGGTACAGGCAAACACGAAATGATGTCATTAGTTTGGTTAGAATAGACCAGAAGACTGGCTTCAGTACAGGCAAACACGAAATGATGTCATTAGCTTGGTTAGAATAGACCAGAACACTGGCTTCAGTACAGGCAAACACGAAATGATGTCATTAGTTTGGTTAGATTAGCTAAAGACCAGAACACTGGCTTCAGTACAGGCAAACACGAAATGATGTCATTAGCTTGGTTAGAATAGACCAGAACACTGGCTTCAGTACAGGCAAACACGAAATGATGTCATTAGTTTGGTTAGAATAGACCAGAACACTGGCTTCAGTACAGGCAAACACGAAATGATGTCATTAGTTTGGTTAGATTAGACCAGAAGACTAGCTTCGGTACAGGCAAACACGAAATGATGTCATTAGTTTGGTTAGAATAGACCAGAAGACTGGCTTCAGTACAGGCAAACACGAAATGATGTCATTAGCTTGGTTAGAATAGACCAGAACACTGGCTTCAGTACAGGCAAACACGAAATGATGTCATTAGCTTGGTTAGATTAGACCAGAAGACTAGCTTCGGTACAGGCAAACACGAAATGATGTCATTAGTTTGGTTAGAATAGACCAGAACACTAGCTTCAGTACAGGCAAACACGAAATGATGTCATTAGTTTGGTTAGAATAGACCAGAACACTAGCTTCAGTACAGGCAAACACGAAATGATGTCATTAGTTTGGTTAGAATAGACCAGAACACTAGCTTCAGTACAGGCAAACACGAAATGATGTCATTAGTTTGGTTAGAATAGACCAGAACACTAGCTTCAGTACAGGCAAACACGAAATGATGTCATTAGTTTGGTTAGAATAGACCAGAAGACTGGCTTCAGTACAGGCAAACACGAAATGATGTCATTAGCTTGGTTAGAATAGACCAGAACACTGGCTTCAGTACAGGCAAACACGAAATGATGTCATTAGTTTGGTTAGAATAGACCAGAACACTGGCTTCAGTACAGGCAAACACGAAATGATGTCATTAGTTTGGTTAGATTAGACCAGAAGACTAGCTTCGGTACAGGCAAACACGAAATGATGTCATTAGTTTGGTTAGAATAGACCAGAAGACTGGCTTCAGTACAGGCAAACACGAAATGATGTCATTAGCTTGGTTAGAATAGACCAGAACACTGGCTTCAGTACAGGCAAACACGAAATGATGTCATTAGTTTGGTTAGATTAGCTAAAGACCAGAACACTGGCTTCAGTACAGGCAAACACGAAATGATGTCATTAGTTTGGTTAGAATAGACCAGAACACTAGCTTCAGTACAGGCAAACACGAAATGATGTCATTAGTTTGGTTAGAATAGACCAGAACACTAGCTTCAGTACAGGCAAACACGAAATGATGTCATTAGTTTGGTTAGAATAGACCAGAACACTAGCTTCAGTACAGGCAAACACGAAATGATGTCATTAGTTTGGTTAGATTAGCTAAAGACCAGAACACTGGCTTCAGTACAGGCAAACACGAAATGATGTCATTAGTTTGGTTAGAATAGACCAGAACACTAGCTTCAGTACAGGCAAACACGAAATGATGTCATTAGCTTGGTTAGATTAGCTAAAGACCAGAACACTGGCTTCAGTACAGGCAAACACGAAATGATGTCATTAGTTTGGTTAGAATAGACCAGAACACTAGCTTCAATACAGGCAAACACGAAATGATGTCATTAGTTTGGTTAGAATAGACCAGAACACTAGCTTCAGTACAGGCAAACACGAAATGATGTCATTAGTTTGGTTAGAATAGACCAGAAGACTAGCTTCAGTACAGGCAAACACGAAATGATGTCATTAGCTTGGTTAGATTAGCTAAAGACCAGAACACTGGCTTCAGTACAGGCAAACACGAAATGATGTCATTAGTTTGGTTAGAATAGACCAGAACACTAGCTTCAGTACAGGCAAACACGAAATGATGTCATTAGTTTGGTTAGAATAGACCAGAACACTAGCTTCAGTACAGGCAAACACGAAATGATGTCATTAGTTTGGTTAGAATAGACCAGAACACTAGCTTCAGTACAGGCAAACACGAAATGATGTCATTAGTTTGGTTAGAATAGACCAGAACACTAGCTTCAGTACAGGCAAACACGAAATGATGTCATTAGTTTGGTTAGAATAGACCAGAACACTAGCTTCAGTACAGGCAAACACGAAATGATGTCATTAGTTTGGTTAGAATAGACCAGAACACTAGCTTCAGTACAGGCAAACACGAAATGATGTCATTAGTTTGGTTAGAATAGACCAGAAGACTGGCTTCAGTACAGGCAAACACGAAATGATGTCATTAGCTTGGTTAGAATAGACCAGAACACTGGCTTCAGTACAGGCAAACACGAAATGATGTCATTAGTTTGGTTAGAATAGACCAGAACACTGGCTTCAGTACAGGCAAACACGAAATGATGTCATTAGTTTGGTTAGATTAGACCAGAAGACTAGCTTCGGTACAGGCAAACACGAAATGATGTCATTAGTTTGGTTAGAATAGACCAGAAGACTGGCTTCAGTACAGGCAAACACGAAATGATGTCATTAGCTTGGTTAGAATAGACCAGAACACTGGCTTCAGTACAGGCAAACACGAAATGATGTCATTAGTTTGGTTAGATTAGCTAAAGACCAGAACACTGGCTTCAGTACAGGCAAACACGAAATGATGTCATTAGCTTGGTTAGAATAGACCAGAACACTGGCTTCAGTACAGGCAAACACGAAATGATGTCATTAGTTTGGTTATAATAGACCAGAACACTGGCTTCAGTACAGGCAAACACGAAATGATGTCATTAGTTTGGTTAGATTAGACCAGAAGACTAGCTTCGGTACAGGCAAACACGAAATGATGTCATTAGTTTGGTTAGAATAGACCAGAAGACTGGCTTCAGTACAGGCAAACACGAAATGATGTCATTAGCTTGGTTAGAATAGACCAGAACACTGGCTTCAGTACAGGCAAACACGAAATGATGTCATTAGTTTGGTTAGAATAGACCAGAACACTAGCTTCAGTACAGGCAAACACGAAATGATGTCATTAGTTTGGTTAGATTAGACCAGAAGACTAGCTTCGGTACAGGCAAACACGAAATGATGTCATTAGTTTGGTTAGAATAGACCAGAACACTAGCTTCAGTACAGGCAAACACGAAATGATGTCATTAGCTTGGTTAGATTAGACCAGAAGACTAGCTTCGGTACAGGCAAACACGAAATGATGTCATTAATTTGGTTAGAATAGACCAGAACACTAGCTTCGGTACAGGCAAACACGAAATGATGTCATTAGTTTGGTTAGATTAGACCAGAAGACTAGCTTCGGTACAGGCAAACACGAAATGATGTCATTAGTTTGGTTAGAATAGACCAGAACACTAGCTTCAGTACAGGCAAACACGAAATGATGTCATTAGTTTGGTTAGAATAGACCAGAACACTAGCTTCAGTACAGGCAAACACGAAATGATGTCATTAGCTTGGTTAGATTAGCTAAAGACCAGAACACTGGCTTCAGTACAGGCAAACACGAAATGATGTCATTAGTTTGGTTAGAATAGACCAGAACACTAGCTTCAGTACAGGCAAACACGAAATGATGTCATTAGTTTGGTTAGAATAGACCAGAACACTAGCTTCAGTACAGGCAAACACGAAATGATGTCATTAGTTTGGTTAGAATAGACCAGAACACTAGCTTCAGTACAGGCAAACACGAAATGATGTCATTAGTTTGGTTAGATTAGCTAAAGACCAGAACACTGGCTTCAGTACAGGCAAACACGAAATGATGTCATTAGTTTGGTTAGAATAGACCAGAACACTAGCTTCAGTACAGGCAAACACGAAATGATGTCATTAGCTTGGTTAGATTAGCTAAAGACCAGAACACTGGCTTCAGTACAGGCAAACACGAAATGATGTCATTAGTTTGGTTAGAATAGACCAGAACACTAGCTTCAATACAGGCAAACACGAAATGATGTCATTAGTTTGGTTAGAATAGACCAGAACACTAGCTTCAGTACAGGCAAACACGAAATGATGTCATTAGTTTGGTTAGAATAGACCAGAAGACTAGCTTCAGTACAGGCAAACACGAAATGATGTCATTAGCTTGGTTAGATTAGCTAAAGACCAGAACACTGGCTTCAGTACAGGCAAACACGAAATGATGTCATTAGTTTGGTTAGAATAGACCAGAACACTAGCTTCAGTACAGGCAAACACGAAATGATGTCATTAGTTTGGTTAGAATAGACCAGAACACTAGCTTCAGTACAGGCAAACACGAAATGATGTCATTAGTTTGGTTAGAATAGACCAGAACACTAGCTTCAGTACAGGCAAACACGAAATGATGTCATTAGTTTGGTTAGAATAGACCAGAACACTAGCTTCAGTACAGGCAAACACGAAATGATGTCATTAGTTTGGTTAGAATAGACCAGAACACTAGCTTCAGTACAGGCAAACACGAAATGATGTCATTAGTTTGGTTAGAATAGACCAGAACACTAGCTTCAGTACAGGCAAACACGAAATGATGTCATTAGTTTGGTTAGAATAGACCAGAACACTAGCTTCAGTACAGGCAAACACAAAATGATGTCATTAGTTTGGTTAGAATAGACCAGAACACTAGCTTCAGTACAGGCAAACACGAAATGATGTCATTAGTTTGGTTAGAATAGACCAGAACACTAGCTTCAGTACAGGCAAACACGAAATGATGTCATTAGTTTGGTTAGAATAGACCAGAACACTAGCTTCAGTACAGGCAAACACGAAATGATGTCATTAGTTTGGTTAGAATAGACCAGAACACTAGCTTCAGTACAGGCAAACACGAAATGATGTCATTAGTTTGGTTAGAATAGACCAGAACACTAGCTTCAGTACAGGCAAACACGAAATGATGTCATTAGTTTGGTTAGAATAGACCAGAACACTAGCTTCAGTACAGGCAAACACGAAATGATGTCATTAGTTTGGTTAGAATAGACCAGAACACTAGCTTCAGTACAGGCAAACACGAAATGATGTCATTAGTTTGGTTAGAATAGACCAGAACACTAGCTTCAGTACAGGCAAACACGAAATGATGTCATTAGTTTGGTTAGAATAGACCAGAACACTAGCTTCAGTACAGGCAAACACGAAATGATGTCATTAGTTTGGTTAGAATAGACCAGAACACTAGCTTCAGTACAGGCAAACACGAAATGATGTCATTAGTTTGGTTAGAATAGACCAGAACACTAGCTTCAGTACAGGCAAACACGAAATGATGTCATTAGTTTGGTTAGAATAGACCAGAAGACTGGCTTCAGTACAGGCAAACACGAAATGATGTCATTAGTTTGGTTAGAATAGACCAGAAGACTGGCTTCAGTACAGGCAAACACGAAATGATGTCATTAGCTTGGTTAGATTAGCTAAAGAAGAATACAAGAAAAAGCTAACCTCACAACTAACAGATAAAACCATCCCCCCTGGTAAGTGGTGACGTATAGCTTTAAATCGGTCTGTAAACTGAATAAATGTAAACAGTCTACACCCCATTAAAACATGGAGGAAGAAGTATTGTCCATCCATCGGAAAAATGTGAAATCTTTAATCAATATTTCTAAAAAATCTCGCGTATAGAGGAAGAGCATGATCTTCCCACAGAAAATAGCAATCCAGTAAATACTTGTCTAGATTTTTTAATAACTGAAGAGGAAGTAAAAAAACCAGCTTGATATTTTAAATTGTACCAAACCCAGTGGTACAGATGGTGTTGCACCGAGGATTCTTAGACATGCATCTCAATCCATCAACAAGCCCCTAACCTTATTATTTAACCAATCATTACAATGTGGTAGAATTCCCTATATTTGGAAACGATCACATGTAACACCTGTTTATTACTTTATAATGATTTTATTGTCAATATATATATACAATTGGATTGGGAACACGTTTTTACAACCTACTAGTCCCTCTCCATACAAATACATTAATAGCATAAACAAAACAAATCAAATGACAGCAAATGTACAGGCTATATCAATTATAATTAGTAAATTAAGCAAAATCATGTCAAACTAAGCATACATATTAAATATTGTTTTAATATTTAACATAAAAATAGGGGGGGGGGGGGGGGGGGGGGGGTAAAACTAATAAATTGTGTTGAGATAATATCACGGTTGGGGATAATAATTATTAAATCTACAAGTTTGTCGAATAAATTTTTGCACTGATTTGAACAATAAAGTATTAAATTCTTCACTAATTACGTTACATCCAAAGAGTATATATTCTATAGAGATGGGAACAATGTTATTAAAATAGTTAAACAGAGAAGTTCTATCGTGTTGATAAAGTGGACATTCAAGAAAAAAAATGAATAGCATCCTCAAATAAATGACCACATACACAACGTGGATCATTCTTCAAATTTACTCTATATAAATCGGCATTAAGGCCACTACATCTATGTCTTAGCTTAGTATGTATTATGTTAGTTTTCCTATCGCCAATATTGTAAAATGAAGCCACCGGAATTTGGACAGGCTGAATGGCTTTTTTAAATTTGGAAAAAGTGGGTAGAGATTTTACACTATCAGGTAAGGAATTCCACAACTTTATAGTGGAAGGAAAGAAAGACTTGGAACTAGTTTGCAGACGACACCCCTGAGTGCGATAGTCATCATTATTACGGAGATTATATGTTA
This sequence comes from Bathymodiolus brooksi, assembly GCA_963680875.1. Classification (NCBI taxonomy): domain Eukaryota; kingdom Metazoa; phylum Mollusca; class Bivalvia; order Mytilida; family Modiolidae; genus Bathymodiolus; species Bathymodiolus brooksi. Next base: position 33,177,804 of record OY804575.1, read on the forward strand.
CTGTTTCTCCAATAGTAGTTGGCAAACAGTCAGATAAGTATGTGGGAGCCATATTATTTTCAATTTTATAAAATAAATTGAGTTTCCTAGACTTCCGACGGTCTTCCAATTTTGACCACCCAGTTTCAAAATATAAACTTTCAGCACTAGAATAAATAGGTAGACCCGTTACAATCCTTGCTGCTTCAAGTTGCAAACATTCTAATTTTTGGGTATCACGAATACAACAGTCATCCCACAGTTCACAAGCATACTCTAATATAGGTAAAATATATGTTTTATAAGTCTTACTCAAATGGGATCTACTTAATAAGTATTTTAGTTTTCGGAAAATGTGAATTCGTTTGGTAGCCCTTTGACATGTGTTGTTAATATGATAGCACCATTTACAGTTACTAGAAAGACAAACACCTAAATGAGTATGATATTCTACCTGTTTAATATTCTCACCATTAAAAAGAATGTTTACTTGGTCTATATTTTTTTTATTACTAAAGATGACAAATTCTGTCTTTTGTGGATTAAATTTTACCAACCATGTCTCAGCCCATGTATTTAATATATTTATATCAGAATTTAATTTTCTTTCAATTTGAAGTAGGTTAGTTGATGAATAGGATAATGAAGTATCGTCTGCAAATAGTCTTACCAAGCTAGATAAATGATCAGAAATATCATTGATGTATATCAGAAAAAGTAAAGGACCCAACACTGAACCCTGAGGAACACCAGCTTTAAGTAACCCTATCCGTGACTCTGAATTATTAATGAACACAATTTGTTTCCTATTAGAAATATAATCTTGAAACCATTTAACTAAACTTTCACTTAAACCATAAGATTTTAACTTTTCAGTAAAACCTTTATGCCACACTCTATCGAATGCCTTCGATATATCACAAAAAAATGAACAAAAAAATTCTTTTTTATCTAGAGATATACATATTTTATGAAATATTTCAATTAACTGATGTACTGTTGAACATCCTGGTACACAACCTGATTGATATTTACATAACAGTTTGTTGTCTAAAAAATAATTAGATACATGCTTGAAAACCACTCTTCCAAATGTTTTTCCCACACAGCTAAGTAGGGATATAGGTCGATAGTTGGATACTAAGGACTTGTTGCCATTTTTAAATAATGACATAACTTTAGCTAATTTCCAATGGTCCGGAAAAGTAGAAGTTTGTATGGAATAATCAAATATAATTTTTAAAGGTATACTAACAGTATTGGCTGTGTTTTTTTAAACATATGATGACTAATCAAATCGTGCCCGGAGGCTTTTTGTTTATATTTAGGGACTTTAATATATCTGAAATTTCCTTAATTGTAAATTCTATAATAGCTAACTTTGAATTTGTTCTCAACTCTAAGTTAGGTGGATTACAATTATTATCATCCAAATTTGATATGGAACAAAAGAAACTGTTTAGGAGGTTGCACTTATCAATATCATCGACATATAAAATATCATTTTCTGTATCTAAAAGGGGTGGCATCGTACAACTACGACCAACATTACCCATAAGCTTTTTAACAAGAGACCAAAATAATTTAGGATCTCAGTGACGAATTCTCGTCAAGAAAGTCGTTTGAATTAAGAAAAAACTGTTGCTTTGCATGGATAATCATGTTATTAACTTTATTCCTTTGAACCTTATATTTGCATATGCTATTAATATTCGGCTGTTTGCGCATTTTTTTATGAAGAGAATCGCGAATTTTCATTTCTCTTTTAATACCAGAATTAAACTACGGTTTATCACGGTCGCGTATTGTAATTGTTTTTGTTGGGATACACTCTCGGGCAAACTCTAAATATTTTTCTGTAAATCGCACACACATCATGTTTATATTTTGTGTACAATTAGACAACAACTTATACCAGTCAAATTGAGAAATCAGATTATTAAGTTTCACGAAATCGCCTTTCTTGTATATCCAAACCAAACGTTGATAAGATTTATGTATCACATCTGGGATTTTAAGATATAATTTTGTTGCCTTATGATCACTGATAGTTTTATCTATATCAATAACTTCAACAAACCTACAGTCACAATCATCAGAAACAAGAACTGGGTCCAGTAAAGTTTCGATTCCAGAAAATATGTCAATTCTTGTAGGTTCCTTGACCAAATTTGTTAAGTTATATAACTGTACAATATCGTTAAGAACATGGTTTTTTTCATGCAATAAGTTTACATCCAGATCACCGGTTACTACTACATGTTGGGTAAAATTAAATGATTGCTCAATAGAGTGTTGAAAATCGCGCCAAAATGGATTAATTGCCCCTTGTGTCCGATAAACTATACAGATTAATACAGATTTATTCGAAAAATCTAACTGTAACCATATAAATTCGTGATTATCGTATTCTAAATCAACTCGCCGTTTTACTTTTAAAGTCGTTGATACATATACAAGTACACCACCACCAAAACAGTTTCTATCCTTTCTAAAGGGTTTATGATAGTATCCATCTAACTTTATATCATCATCTAACACCTTGTCATCTAAATGACTTTCTGTTATGCATATCAGTGAGGAGTCAAATCCAACAGATTCTATATAGTCAAGCTTTTTCCTAACACTTCTAGCATTTACATGAAAGATAGAGATTTCATCAGATAAAGGGCCTGGATTTTCAGCAATATCGTTATCTAACAGAATTAAAATCAACAGGATCATTGTGAAAGATAAATTTGTATAAAACGATTTGAGCAAATAATTCATAACAATATGAACGACAAGATTACAAGATGAATGAAACAATAAATTTAAATTATAACAAGAAGGTTTAAATTTTGTCATAAAAAACATTTTCTTTCTCACAATAGAATACACTCGTGAATAAAATATACCGATCGAGACTCTGTGTGACATGTAATCACCTGACATTTTTAAATACTGTTACATTAACCGGAATCAATCATTTCCACCAGGTCTCGATCAATCAATAATTGAATACACGCTCGTGCTATCGGACAAACAAAGGTTAAATACTGTATACAAATAAACCACCAAAACAAAATCTCAACAAAAAAGTAAATGTGAATAAAAAAACATACAGATTTGGACAAATGAATACTGTACAACAAGTAGACAATGAATAATTTAAACAAAAGTTGCATTATTTTTGGGTTAAAGGTCATTTTTTTCTGAAACAAAAAATATCTTTTTGTATTATCATTATACAAATATTGAGCTATAATCAATATTTATTTCAAACGAACACCAAAAATAAAAAAATAAATAAATAAATAAATAAATAATGATACAACATGTATAAAAAGTATCACATTCTTTAAATACAAAACATTTTTATTTTTATTTTGGAAAACAGTTCATTCCATTGTGTAATTAAAAGATAGACTTGTAATAGATTAAAGACTGTGGTATATATTTAATTGTTTATTGTAGAGTAAATATCTTCGACGCATTTTATCATTACTTTTGGTGAGTTTGATGTTTTCTTAAGAAAAATTCGCCCATCATTTGTCCAGAAGAAATCTATTCTTCTCTCCTTTCGCGCTATTTGTATTTTGGATACAAGTTGTTGTCTGTACCTTGTTAGATCTTCGGTGATATAAATTTTGTTAGTGTTCGATTTCAGCTGTTTCTTTTGTTTAAAAATTTGATTCTTTATCTTCCAATTACGGAAGCGACAAATAAGCTGGCAAGATCCTTCATGGTGGATTTTACCGATTATATGAGACCTGTTGATATCATCTGGGGTTATGTCTATCTTTAGGTGTTGTTTACAAATATCAACTATCTTGTCATCAGTTTTATTCAGTTCTTCTTTGGTAATCGGTACATTATGAAATCGAAGAGAATTTCGTCGACCATATTGCCCTAGCTCCTCAATATCCACCATGAGATCAAAGACATTATCATTTAGTCGTCTGTTTTCAATTTTTATCTGACTGCTTTCAGCTTTCAAATCGGAAATTTCTTTCTCTTGTGTTACGATTTTTTTGTGAAGACCCACAGTGGTCTCGGATATAGCTGTTTTTATTGAACTTTCTATAGATTGTGTCAGTAACGTAGACATCATGCTAAATAATTCAGGATTTAAAATAGCATTTTTTATGACAGTTGTTAAATCGAATGACTGACCGTCACTACTACAGAGAATTAAAGACTGGGTATCAAGACTTTCGGGTTGTGGCTGTTGTGATTCGTTTATCGAATCCATTTTTTCACCATCGGGCCCAGAAAACAATTTTACTCGTTTTGCATCAGGAGTAATCTTTTCATCATTTATTGTTTTGTTTACATTTGACGGCGTAGCCATTTTAAAATATATAACAGTTGTACACACAAGTTTGTTTACAATGGTGAGTAGATCTCAACTCAGTATCGACGACAATAAAGAAAATTTTACTCTTTCTTAATATCAATTTAAAGAAGATATAAAGTCACACATACTTTCAGAGAAACTTTTCCACAATCCTTCAAATAAAATTGGTACCAATTATCGCCCTATATCCCTTACCGGTGTTTTATGCACAATAATGGAAAAAATTATTGTAAAGCATATGTTTAATTATGTACGTGAACATAATATTATAACAGAACATCAGTCTGGATTTCAGCCCATTTATTCAACTGTCAATCAACTATTACATATTTATCATACGATTATTAGTAATCTAGATGTGGGCAAAGATGTTCGATTTGTGTTCTGCGACATATCCAAGGCCTTTGACAGAGTCTGGCACAAAGGTCTTATATATAAACTAAAACGACTAGGAATTACAGGCAATTTACTCAGTTGGATAACTGACTATTTAGGAGATAGAAAACAAAAAGTAGTACATGAGGGTTTCTCGTCTAGTTGGGAGGAATTAGATGCTGGGGTCCCCCAGTGGTCTGTATTGGATTCATTATTATTCCTCTTATACATAAATGATATAACTTCAGAACTTGCTTGTAATATAAAACTTTTTGCAGATGATACTTCTCTGTTTATAATTATTGATGACACAAATTATATAGAGGCCTCGGAGATTTTATCAACAGACCTTAGTCGAATGCATAATTGGTCTAGAGATTGGGCTATTAAATTTATTCCTAATAAAACAGAGTCTGTTTCATTTACAAGAAAAAATAATGTTGATTACCATAATGTATATTTTGGAAATCCAGACAACATAGTGACAGATGTGGAAATGCACTGTCACCTGGGTCTGGATTTCCAGAATAATTGTTTGTAAGTGGAGAAATCATATTACAAAAATATATGAAAAAGCATGTGATAGACTAAAAATTCTTCGTATGCTAAAACATCAAGTGAGTCGTAAAGTTTTAATTAATATATATCTTTCGATCATTCGACCTGTCCTAGAATATGCTGACATTGTTTGGGATAATTGTACTTTACATGAATCAAATTTATTAGAAAGTGTTCAAGTTGAGGCAGGTAGAATCATCACGGGATTAAGAATAAATTCCTCTAAGACTAAATTATATGAAGAACTTGGGTGGGAGCCTCTATATAAAAGACGTGAGAAACATAAACTTATTCTAATATATAAAATTATAAATGGGAATACTCCAAAAATGATTTATCTGATCTTGTACAACCATATGCAGAAAATGTTCATAATTATAATTTGCGCCAACAAATTTCAAATGAAAACTTGCGACTTCCATATTGTAATACAGTTTCTTATAATAAAAGTTTCTTACCTAGTACTATTAGTCTGTGGAATGAACTCAACGAAAACTTTTCCTTCTGTAGAAACATTTAAAAAAAGTTAAATTCTAACTTGAAGAAGGTCCCCGAGTATTTCCATATAGGTAATAGGAAGGAAAACATTGCTCTGTGTCAGATTAGGAATGAAGCAAATAATCTGAATCTACATCTTTATGATCAACACTTAACAGATAGAATTAATTGCCCTAATTGCCCCTGCGAGACCCCAGCACACTTTTTCATGCACTGTCCAGAATATAATAATCAGAGACAAACCTTAAAAAATACTTTTACTAAACTGAATATAAATTTCAATTTACAAACTATATTGAATGGATGTAAAACGCTGAACTATCACCAGAATGAGGAATTAGTACTTGATATACAATTATTTATTAAAAATAGTAAAAGGTTCTAACTGTCTTCAAATTACTACTTTCAAACATACCTTTAATTTTCCTTGTTGACAAACTCATCATAATTATATCACTATATGTTTATTGTTATATTTGTATATTATTTCCTCTTCTTATTATTATAGTGTGACTTAATTTTTCATAAGTCAATGCTCAGATCAAAATAATTTATTATTACCAGTATGACTTTTTTCCCTATAAATTCTACTTGAACATTTCGGCTCAAACATTTAGAACCTCTTATTGAGTAGCACATTACCTCAAGGTGAACAACATTACAGCAATTTCTTCTTATCCATTTCTTACACTAATTATCCACTTGTATAAAAATTGACTGAAATTAATTTTCTTTTGCCAGATTATTATAATAATTGATTTAAATTATGTTTCTTTTTCCAAATTACCTTTCAATAATAACGAAACTAACTTCCAAATTGAACAAATTGTTTTATTAATTTCTCTTAGCATTGTACTTGCATTATATATTATATTAGAGTTACCTCTCTTTGATTGTATAATAATTATAAACTCTGTTGTTGCTGTAGCCTTGTATGAGGAGAGGATATAAATAGGCTTGTCCTGCTATCCAATCCTTTTCAGTACTTTTCTGAATAAAATACGTTTAAATTATAGCGGACCAGCTGAATCTGAATCAAGTCGGACAGGAGCAACCAAATCGGACTTGGAGCCTTCCGTTTCAACCACCGATACTCAACAGAATATTGAACGTCCATACCCTGGCAATCCGTGTTGCTGAACATGCTGGCTGCATGTACTTACATGAACTCTGAAACTTTATTCTTGGAATGTTTCCGGGAATGTTTCTTTCTTACATTTTGCATTTATGATAATCTTCGCTATAGATTCAATGGTTTGTGATGCTGAATTTTTGTAACTGTTAAAATTCTTCTGAAAAGCGGTGTAGAAACATTCAGTCAAAAGTTCTCATATTCAGCAAAAATATATTAACAACTTCGATTTTTGTATTGTTTCCATGATAAGATAAGAATATATTTCATGTCTTTTATTGTTCAGATTTCGCCATTTGTACATCTATTTACGCTTAAAACGTTTTCCGTTGGGGGGTTTTGCCCTCCTGAACCCCCCACCAGGGCTCTGCCCTGGACCTGCTGGGAGCCTTAAGCGGTCCCCAGACCCCTCGCCGCAAGTTGTGCCTACATTTCATTTTATACCTAGCTACGGCCCTGAAATCTGAATCTATGAAAATGTTATTGATACCTCTCAACGTGGAAGTAATATAGAGGGGGAGGACAGGGAGAAATGGGTGGGAGAAAGGAGATCAAAGGAGAAAGTGAGGGTTCCGTGGCGTTAGTCCGAAGGTCCGTTAATTTGTCCTAATGTCGGCCACCCATACGTTTTAACTCTGTTATTTCTGGTTTGAATAAACGTATATATTCAACCCGTATACCCTTTTTGTCCCCCGCCGATAAGCGACGGAGTGACATAGTAATGGTCTGCGTTCGTCCGTCCGTCCTTCCGTCCGAATAACTTTGTGAACGCAACTCCTCTAAAAACGCTTGACCGATTTTGATGAAACTTTGCAGGATTGTTACACATGATCATTCTCTATCCAGAGTTGTCGTTCCCGCTAAGCTTCAACACCTCTGTCAACGCTCATCTTACAAGATTTTTGTAAAATTTAGAAACAGTAAAAAAATGTATTTAAAATTGTTTTAATTATTGTAAATATCAATAAAGATGGAAATAAATTCTCTCTTAAAAATGACCCCCCCCCCCCCCCCCCCACACACACACACACACTTCTTGGAGAACTATTTTGCCGAGGTAAAAATTAAAAATGATCACATGATAGACAAAATGTAGGATAGAGTGTGAAACATCAATCGTAACTACTCGGCCATTCTCGTTACCCTGCAAATAACCTCGTATGCATTAGGCGTATAAATCGCACTACTTTTCACATGTCAGTTACATGCAAGTTTGATAAAGTTATATTTTAAGCAATTTTCTATATTTCAATTAAAGTTTTAATTAGTTTTGCATGATTAGATTTTACTTAGTATGTCTTCCTTAATGGATTTTCGTGGACTGTATTTTTGTGCGGCTTAACTTAACTTAACTTCCGGCAAACAATTTAAGAAGAATTTCTACTATGTACGTACGATGTTATTTGCAGGGTAGCGAGAATGGCCGAGTAGTTACGATTGAGTGAAACATGCCGTCAACAAGTACGACGATGTTTTGATCATGTGATTGAAAACGGTAATGATGGTCAGGTGATTTTGGGACTATTTTTCAAGTGTTGACAGAGGTGTGGTGGGGCTTAGCGGGAACGACAACTCATCTGCAACTCTGGATAGAGAATGACACATGATATGTAGATTTGCATACTATACTGCCATTTTGATTCGACATATTTTGTAGGAGTTATGGGACTTTAACATTTTTCACTATATCGTGGACTATGAGGACATCTTGTGAACATAACTCCTCTGAAACCGCTCGATCAATTTTGGGGTACTACTAAACTGAGAAACGAAAACGAAACGAAATGAAACGAAACGAAACGAAATACAACGAAACGAAACGAAATACAACGAAACGAAATGAAGTTGGCAGACATATAATAGATCATCTGCAAGAGGAATTATACCTCTGTAAATTATTTTCCTATCGCGGTTTGTGATCAGCAATAACTTGTTTTAAATTCGAACTAGTATAGCAGTATATAGATGAAAATTTTGTGGCTTACCTGCCAGGCGCTGCTTTGAAAGTTACGGAAGTGATATTAAATCATAAGATTACGACCTATGCATGTTTATACAGATCCGCAATTAGGTAACATTTTTTTCAATTCTGTTAAGCTAATCAGTATGTCAACTAATTCTAGTAGATATTGAAAGAAAATCAAATTGAATAGTCGATCATCAGAAAACGGACGCAGTAGCGGCTAAGGTGTTAAAGAATTATATGCTTATTTTGCTAGGGATAACCTGCTTTCGCTGTTGGCAATGCAAGTTATTCAGTAGGATTTCCCAGTGCACAAATACCTGCAGATATGATGTTTGCAAGAACTTGACTTGGAAAATGCTAAGTCCGGGTTTTAGGATATAATTTCGACAATTAGCTACTTTCGGAAATAGTTTGGAAGTTATTATAAATTTTCTTGTGATATTTTTTTGATTTGGGGCTATAAACGCAGAATTCTAAGTCATGTTCAAAAGACAGTAACTGACAAAAGAGTTGTGCACAGTTGATTTATATAATAAATCTACGGAGTGATGACTCTAACCTAGGTTTGACTTAATCCCTGAGTAGCTTTTCTGACAGCAGTTGTCCTCTCTCTAGGAAGTCACTGTATTGGACACAAACTCTAGCGTAGCGGATCAACTTTGAATGTAGACACCATACGCCGACGAGCGCTGGTATATTACTATATTTTGCCTCCCCTCAAGAATTGGAGAAAGTTATTGTCCCCTTTTGTCCTGGTCTTCCTGTTCCGCCACCTATGTTCCAATGTATTTTGGATGGTCACGTGAAGCCTGATTGAAAATCGGATGTGATATCGTAGAAAAGATACGCTCAGGTCAATCCATAATAAGGTCAGAGACATATGAAACCATGTATCTGATAAAGTCTAGGTAAAGCATTTTAACTTTTTCACAGCTACTGATCATGAAGCTACTTTTGCAATAGCAAAGCAGACTGACATTTATAGTCTAATAGATTGCTAAAAGACTATACGTTTCAACCAATAGTCTAATTTTCGACTGATATACGTAATTTTTCAGTTTCCGAAAAAAGGAGGTTCCAACCCCTAGACCCCCCCCCCCCCCTCCTCTGGATCCGCCAACGCTAACATTTTAAAGAATTTAATATATATTTACTATATTTACTGCATTGATGCATGACTTTTGTTGACCTTTTTGAATTTTGCAACAGAAAAGCATCCAAGTGTAGATCTAAAAATAGCCGAACTAACCACTCAATATTTCGTTGATTTTTACCCCTTCATTGATTGTTTTTGGATCTTTTATGCTTTGTTTGACATATTTCGTTTCGTTTTGTGATGCTTCATTTCGTTTCGTTTCGTTTTCGTTTCTCAGTTTAGTAGTACCCTCAATTTTGATGTAACTTTGCAGGATTGTTACACATGATTTGTAGCTGTGCATATTATACCACCATATTGATTCGACATTTTTAGTAGATACGATAACGTAACCTTCAGTCCGCTTTTGCCTCGCTGGAGCAAAAGCGGACTGAGGGTTACGTTATCGTATCTACATTTTTAGGAGTTGTGGGACTTAGTTATTTTCTGGCAATGTGCCTTGGCGGGGGACATACAGCTATGTGTAGCAATCTTGTTTATCATAAAGTGGCGTTCAATAATGTTCTAATTTAAGGAATTATTAACCCTCAAGATGTCACGACAACGATAGTACTGTTCAATTCAAAACAAGTGTGTGTACACAGTTATCATTTTTATTTAAGATGTTTCAGTGCCGACCCATCAATAACGTTCCTGAAGACAGAACATACCCCGTAACCGAAACCTCGTGTTACCCTCTCATCCTCTCTTAATTTCAACTCTTACATGTATGCGCTATTAAGTATTGCTCCAGGTCAATGCTTAATGAGTTTCCTGCTTAGTGTGACATTTTTTCTGGTGTATATTCAGTTACATTGTATTTTCATGGTTTCAATTTAAAATTTTCTTGTGTGAATAATTTACATAACTTAAAAGAGCGTTTTCTCACAAGTCTTTACTCAAAGAAAGATTAATTATACAGTACTGTCTTTGTTCTGGTTCTAGAAGGTAATGTTGTTACATGTCGGGGAACGGCGGAAATGAGACTGTAATGAACCAACGTTGCTCGCATGGTGATTAGTTAAGTTGGAAACCGATCAAGATTGATTGATTTATTGATTGTAGTTTAACGTCCATTGGCAGATATTTCATGCATTTCAGGAGAACGTCTAATCAATCGAACAGACCCTGTGTACTAGACCGACACGCTGAGCCGGACTTTTAATGTTCTACAGAAGCAACAGCTCGCAGGAAGACATGTCACCCCCACTCGGACACATTATTCTGACACCGAACCAACCAGTCGTCACTACCTATAAATATGACGCACACTTGGCGGAGAAGCAGCGACTACCAATTTTAGTCTTCGGTATGACTCGGCCGGGGATCGAACCCACGACCTCCCGCACTCGAGGCGAGCGCACTACCACTAGACCACCGAGGCGGTTACTGATCAAGAAATTACTAATACCTGTATAACGAAAGTTAAAAAAAATCCTAAACAACCACAGTTTGCGTAGATATATATGTATAATGTAACATCAGAAGCCAGAAGTCAGAATATTTTGACAATGATGAAAAAGAGGCAGTCCAAGAAACACTATATTTTATATATCTGGTGTGTAATTTTAAATAAGTGCAAAATTGATGAAAAAGTAGTTTTTTCGGTCAAAATTGTACTCGATGTTCTTGAAATCTCGACAAAATCTTTTATATGCAACTTCAATGAAAAGTCTTTGTATTGCCAGGGATAATGAAGCATGCACGGACAGTAACTCGAAGAATGTAAACCAACACATCTGTTGATACATGTATTTCTATCATGTACTAGTACATGTAACCATCAAAATCTTGGACAAATGTTTTTACAACATATGTAATTGCGGGCCAAAATTCTTCCAATGTTTATATCCCGTTGTGGTATTGCCGCCGAAGTCGCTTGATCTTTTTTTTCCATTTGCCTGTACTTGCGCTTGTTGGGGGGAGCCAGATTACCATTCTGTGCAGTGCAGCCCGGATACCTCAATATTTGACTGCTCGTCTTTCATCTTTCTAATGAATATCCAAAGTGAAGGATGCCTTCTGTCCACTGATGAATTCCACTTCTGGTGGAACCCTACAATCAAATATAAATATAACTTGACTTGGTTGACAAGCATGAAATAAACAGTTTCGCTATAGGCTTGAAGTGAACTGTCTAAGGGGTTCTCAAGCTAGAGTGTTCCATGTGAAAAATCGCCTTTAATTTGACGAATGAAGTCCCATAACTCGGGTATGAAAAATCGATATTTCACCAAAAATTTTACAGACCGTAAGACCATCACAACAAAGAACTGTGTGAAGTTTGAATTAGATCGCACCAATTGTTCTCAAGATACGATGCGACATGTTTATGACGGACGGACAGACATTTGTATACCATAATACGTCCCGTCAAAAAACCGTTTCCCAAATGAAAATGGACCTGTTCCTTTGATGTTGTCCCTTCCTCGTACTGGATTTGACATGGGCAACATGGCGGGTGTCCTGCGGGAAGCAGAGACTGCCTACTCTTCCGGAGCACCTGAGTCTACCCCCGGTTTTTTGGTGGGGTCCATGTTGCTCATATGTTTTTAGTTTTAAGCGTTGTTTGTATTGTTTTGGTCTTGTCTTCGTTGTTCTCCGGAGTTCGTCAGTTGTTTTCGATTTTCCATTCCTTCGATTATCCCTTTGGTATTTCTTGACTTAACATAAAATATGGTAGCAAAAATCCCGACACATTTATTTGAAAAATACTTTTGAATAATTGAATCTGATACCAAGCGCTGATAAAAGATATCCAGAAAGCTTAAAATAAAAATCAAATTCTCGAAGAAAAAGAAAAAAAAATATTCTGAAATCTAAGTATACTGTTATTTTCTTATTTTTAACTTCGTGACAAATAAAAATAAATTAGTTTTCGGTGTTTGTGGTTACATTTACACTGCAAATTTCTAAATATTATACAATTACTGCACTTGAACGAGATCAGTTGTACTCTGCTCCATAAAACCTCATATTGATCAAGTTCAAGTGTAGTAATTGTTTTATTACATAAGGCTCTATTTTACTATAATTACATTACTTCCGTTTTTCATTGAAATGTTACAATATGATTGGTTATGAAGTGGTCACATGATTATAAAAGAGATGTTTCACATCTCAATGAAACTCAAATCCGAACTTGCACGTGCCTCCATGACGACGTCAGATGTAAACAATCAATGGCGTAGTAATTTCCAACAGCAAATAATCTAACACAAATAAAATTCACAACGAAAAATTCAACTATATTAAATTTTGTTGATTTAAATATAATTATAAGAATTGAATGCATTCTTTTGAAGTTTCATTGGAGTCTGAAAGTGTTGATCGAACTACATTTTGTACATGAAGCGCAACCGCGCTTCATTGAAAATGTACTTCGGTCAACGCTTTCATACTCCAATGAAACTTCAAAAGAATGCATTCAATTCTTAAATAATTTTGAAATTTTTGAAAATTTTATCATTTTAAAAAATTTTGAAATCTTATGAAATTTTTGAGTTTTGAAATTTTATGAAAATTTTGAATTTTTTTGAAATTTTAGAAATTTATGAAATTTTTGAAAGTTTTGAAATTTTATGAAAATTTTGAATTTTTTTGAAATTTTAGAAATTTAAGAAATTTTTGAAATTTTGAAATTTTTTGAAAATTTGGAACTTTAAAAAAGATTATTTTGAAATTTTATGAAATTTTCTAACATATTGATTAGCAAAAAGCAATTTCTGTGCAATAAAAAACCATATTGCACTCTCGTGCCACGTAATTTCATTAACTGATTTTGCACGAGAGTGCAATATGCTTTTTTATTGCACAGAAATTGTTTTTTGCTAATCAATATGTTAGAAAATGGAATGTCACGTGTATTGCTTCTGGGCAATAGAAAAACAGTTAAATAGAGCCTTATGTAATAATATTAATTACAGCAGAAAACATTGAATTTCACGGAACTAGTCGATTATCGATGATAAATGTGATATAGTGACTGATGTTGTAATGTTGTAATGCTGTCTCACTTTCGGTTCTATTCGCTAAAAAATAGCAGTTTCATAAGTCTAACACTAGGAAACCTTCATAAAAACACCGATTCCGGTGTCCTTTGCGTTCAATTGCTTATTTTACGAGACAAGAAATACAAATCTTCAACATGATTATTAGTTCTAGTGTCAATGTGTCTATCATAAACTTTCCATCTTTGGACTGTATACTGACCAAATATGTAGTCGTTTTCTAGATAACGAATAAAGTCAAACAGAGCCGGGTATCTGTTTATAAGCCTTCTCGTGGATCTTGCAGTGGACAGCAGACCGAAGTTTTGTCGTACTAGAGGGACTGGAAGATGGGCTAACCCCATGAACTTACGGATGCATTTCTTCAATCGCCTGTTCCGACCGTACGGAGTAGATAAACCTAGATCGGAAACCCTTCTCCAAAGACTTTGACAAAAGTGGAAGTAACAGCTGCATATTCTGGTGTATTGCAGTTCTGTTTCCACTGCGCTCTGTAATGCCTGCTCGAAATCACACACCGCTTTTTCTGGTGAAAAATTGTGACCAGTAAATCTTCTAACCTGTGCTTTGACATGCTGGAGTAGCTATCTGTACTGGCCAACAGTTTTGCCAGTCAGAAGGCACATTACAAAGGGGAGAACACGTTCTTGAAAGAGACCATGGATTGTTACAAACTGTGTATATGGAGGAGGACAGGTTTTAAATGTTCCATCGGCATAAATAACATCGCACCTTTCCAAACGTTGATAGTTCTTCTTGGTCGCAAATACAAGAATTTCCCAATTATTATCTTGGTGACTAAGGAAATTTTTGCCGTTCCAAGTTCTCTTCCATTCTCTCATGTATTACATCATCGACATCGTCAGGAATGTCGGGCAGCAAAGTACTTCTGGTTCGACTTAAACTGGACCTAAGAGAATGGAACTCCAGAATGTCGGTCGGGTCGACATATCGGACAGCCCTTTGTATACCCTCTTGATTGGCTTAGTAGGGTAATTTTTAATCTCTTTTTTCATCTGATTCGATATTGTATTACTGTCGACAAGATCCTTTTCTGTAGCATGGTTATGATCCTCTTCCTAAGCAAAAAAGAAACGACATGCAAATATTGAGTGGAAGTTTAGATTGTTTTAACTTGGCATATTTAAGGTATACATTTGATCTTGGGACTTTTATTATCATGACTTTATATCACGCTACTGAAATGTTAGTACATTTTTTGGTACATTGGTCATTGTTTTTTCAGAAATTTACGTACTGTTTGCAACTTGTTTATATTACTCGTTCATTAAATACAGAATACAATGGGAAAGAGCGAGACAAATAGATGAGCTTAACAAGGGAAAGGTTTCTTTGCTTTTCCTTATAACATCATAATGTACCTTTAAAATCTGTACATTAGGCTCCTCCTCATTCAAGTCAAAGATATTAGTTTGAAGAGGTGCTCTGCATGTTACTCGCCAACATCTCCAATGAATTGTTGTAGAAGTTACTTTGTTTTTATAAAAGCTGTAATTGTTGTACCAACTCGGTTTCCTGGCATGGTGTAAGCCATCTTTGACACGTCCGTTCAGAATAATGACTTACAAAGACTGCGGTATTTGCGGGAAACCGAAGACGCATGCTTTGAGTTTTGGTGGCTCAAAAAAGAAAACTCATGTCCCCCCCCCCCCCACAATAAATAACCCATTCATGGAATGATAAAGGTAAATTTACACCTACTGTTTATCCCCAAAAGACCCCATCTCTCTATCAAACCAATGAAATGGCGATTTCACATGACGGTTAACCCCAGATGCAGCAACGAAAGAGGGGTTAATCAAGGGATACTGGTTTGTTAACTTAGGGGTAGAAAAGGGACATATGTAAAATTAAAATATAAACACATATTTGAAGTTAACTCCAAATGACTTTCCAAAACGCCTTGTGCAAACATGTATCTTAAAGTAGTGTTACTAGAAATTAAGGTATGAAACAACAAAGTACCGAAATTGCAGGAAATAATGATTTTTTTCTAGTTTAACCGGTACGTTTTTTTTGGTGTGTTTTCTACAAAATGTTTTAAGTTTTACCTATATTTGCCGATTACACATTTTATTTGGCTAGCAAAATCCGGGCGTACAGCCTACAACCTAGCTGCGGAACCGTAGCCCTTATGGTCCTTGGCCAGTTTTCTGATATTTGCAGACCATATGGCTACAGATTTCACCCTATCAAAAACTTTCGAAACTGCGCGGTGAAAATCTTGCGCCACTTTTTTGCAAATTTTTGTCATGAAATCGGGTGCAAGAACAATCAAACATATATATTTCATTTCGTTAAATATTTATCTACATTCTTCTATACTTACTTACCTGTTAAAATTCATTTCCAGCTCATTATCATAACAAATGTCTCGATATTAACTGATCCCGCCTACTTCGTTCCGCCATCTTGTCATTGTGGTATTCTCGCTTTGAGGTCAAGTGACTTTTGAGAGTTCACTCTAAGAGAAAAACACCAGTTCTGTTTGTTTACGTTATCCCGGATGTTTTGCACGGCGATATTTTATCTGAAATAAAATATTTAGTCAACCTAGAATGAAATATTTTACAAATATTAACCAGAAATGTTATTTTCTTCTATAGTTATTCCAATTCTCTTTTCCGGGGTGACGTCACTTCCTCTAACAACAATGAGTCGGCCATCTTCAGGCGGTGAAAATCAAATTTAAAATGGCGAATGTTTCACCGCCTCAATGACAAGGGAGATAATTCGTTGACCGAAATACCCGGATGCCCGGAAAAGAGAATTGAGGTGAACTCTCATTCAACATTTTCAAGTTTTTCATGTAAACAAACAAAAACACATGTTTTGCTGTTAAAGTGATCTCTCAAAAGTCACGTGACCTCAAAGCGAGAATACCACAATGACAAGATGGCGGAACGAAGTAGGCGGGATTAGTTAATATCGAGACATTTGTTATGATAATGAGCTGGAAATGAATATTAACAGGTAAGTAAGTATAGAAGAATGTAGATAAATATTTAACGAAACGAAATATATATGTTTGATCGTTCTCACACCCGATTTCATGACAAAAATTTGCAAAAAAGCGGCACAAGATTTTCACCGCGCAGTTTCGAAAGTTTTTGATAGGGTGAAATCCGTCTGCAAATATCAGATAACTGGCCAAGGACCATAAGGGCTACGGTTCCGCAGCTACCTACAACCCATTTGGATAGGCCACTGCTTAGTCAGGATGTGAATATGAGTATCTTGCTTCTCTTACTTAATTTGATAAAGGACTGAATATTAAATCAATTCAACACTGTTCGATACCTATCCTTGGTCGAAAAACAAGACTAACGGACCATAAAAAGTTTGGACTAACGGACCTTCAGACTAATGAACCTTCGAACTAACGAGCGGTCACCCTTTCGAGGTGCCGGTAAATCACAGCTTTAACATTGTATTTACCGCCCAGTCATGTCAAATTACCTTACCAATATATATCAAACTATACACTGTCACAGACAGGACAAAAAAAAAACCATACAAGTACATTCTGCAACTTCGTAGCTAATCTTCCAGTATCTGCAATACTGGTATAACCAGTATTTTCCAGAATCTTCCAGTATCTGCAATACTGGTATAACCAGTATTTTCCAGAATCTTCCAGTATCTGCAATACTGGTATAACCAGTATTTCCCAGGATCTTCCGGTATCTGCAATACTCATATTTTGGCAATGACCAGTATCTTCTAGTATTACAGATACTGGAAAATTCTGGAAGATACAGAGAAACTAGTATTTACCAGTATCTGTACCAGTATTGCAGATACTGGAAGATTCTGGTAAAATACTGGTAATACCAGTATTGTATATACTGGTAATACCAGTATTGCGGCCGGCTGCTTCATATTATCCAAACTAAGTCCTTACTTAGGACATCCCATGAAATTTATGACTTGACATGGACATGGCAATTCTTCCTGACCATCCCTCTGCTTATGTTATCCCTGATTGGATTCACCCCCACGGTTTTAGTTGTGATCTGGATCCTTTCTGTGTTTTGTTTTGTTGTTTATCTTCGTTCTGTGTCTTGTACTCAATATTGCATGTCTGGATTGTTCAATGTTAATTGGCCCTTTATGATGTTCTCTAATGTTTATGTATGGTTATTTCGTTATAGATTCTGTTATTGGACTTTGTGTACATTATTGTGATGATGAATTGTAAACGAATTGTCAGCAGATTTGTGTACATTATTGTGATGATGAATTGTAAACGAATTGTCAGCAGATTTGTATAATTCATTAGACTTTATAGTATTCAGGCTTCTACAATAATGATTTCGCTTCTGATCTTATTTCTAATTGAATAAATTTGACGAAATGATAATGTTTCTGCTCTGTACAAGACCACCACCCTTAGTTTGCTTTTCATAGTGCTAGTTTACTGAAACAACAGTCCGCAGGTAGACATGTCGCAGCACACTGACTTATTGTCCCAATTCCGAGCCAACCAGTCTATGTTCTTTCAGGAACTGTTTACCTATGTGGAACACTCGAGTGCACTCTCGGTTTTTAGTTGGGTTCGTGTTGCTCAATCTTTAGTTTTCTGACAAGTGTTTTGTAGATCTTTGATTGTTCCTTTGTTCTTTTTTGCTTGGCCATTCTATTGTATGTCCTGAATCGATTGACGTCTTCAGATTACCCCTTTGGTATCTTCAAACTTTTCTTTTAGACAAAAATGGTTAGACCTGACGGGAACTAGAACCCATGATCTACCGCACTCAAGGCGAGCATGCTAAACATTACACCACCGTTGTCGTTAAACTCAAGATGTGCTAAAAATTTATAATATATATATTTAATGCAAAAAATGATATAAATTATACATCTATAAATTTATACCAAAAATATCATTACTAAGTTTCACAAAATTAGAGACGGCAAACATTACACTCTAATAAGGCAAAAAGTAAAAAAGAAAGATATTGTTTTGCTATTAAAAAACTATTTTGTGCAAATGAATATTTCAATATATGGCAGACAAATGATGAAATATTGTGGTAGAAATGAAATGAATTGACTAGGTCTTCAAATATGTAACTAACAATGAAGAGGGGCCTATTTGATATGGTTTGTCATTGAGGTACAAACAACACATTGGTGGTTTTCTGGGTCAATAAAACTGACCAACATAATATATCTCAAATAGTTTTGAAATTGACATTACCTACCAATAGTCCCCAATACAATGAACATAACTTTCAAATATATCCACATGATAATTCTATATATCTTTACATGTACATCTATTGTTAACATATATCCCTAACATGTATACAACAAAACTACATCACACCATATAATAATCTCTAAATTAAAATCTCAAAACCCAATTTACAATCATTTACATAAATTACACATTACACTTGACGCCATCCATTATTTTCCATTTCTTCTGTAGTTGTTTAAAATTTGTAATTCTCTTGGAGGTTTTAATATGAAATACTCCACATTGGATTGTTTCAGGGGACATAATATTCTAAACTATTCCATGTAGAAAACTACCATCTTTTTTAATTCTAAGTTTCTAATTTCATGGACATATACTACTTCTGTGTACAAAATGCAAAAGCTAATTACAATTTAACTGCTGTCTTGGTACAACATTGACTCGTAGAAACTTATCACAAACTTTCATACAAAAGAGAAATCATTTTTACTATAGTGTCCTACCCAGGGATATGGCTACACATTTATAATGTTAAGAACAACAGCTCTACATGCATTAAAATTGCTTAGTTTTTTCTAAAACTTCTTCTAGTCAGGAGTCATCGCTACTATCGTTTTTACTGTCGTTTTCATTGTCACCTGGTGTTGTAACTGTCACTGATGGTGTGTCCATTTTTGCAGTTGGTTTTAAATCAGTGTTTCCTTCTTTTTCTGCTGGTGTTATGCCCACAGAATCTTCTGGCTTTGTTTTATTTATATCGTCAACCACCTCCTCAGATTTTGTTACCTCTATTTCAGAATCCTTCATTTCGGTTGGCTTGTCATCTTTATCCTTGTCTGATTTGTTGTCTACAATTTCGTCTTCTTTAATTTCGTTTATTTCCTCTATTTTACCATCGGCAGTCTTTCCATCCTTCTTTTCTACTAATGGGACTTCTTCCCCTCTACTTGATCTAAGTTTATTAAAAAACCGAAGTCCTCGTTTCTTTGGCTTAGTTTCCTCGTTTTCGGTTGAGGCTTCATCTTTTCCGTGTTTGTGTTTCTTTTCCTTTTTTGGCTTCGCCTCGTCATCCTCTGAATTTGCTGCTTTGTGGAAGGTCATTCTTGCTTTGAAACCAGCAAACGTCGGACCTTAAATAAAACCAAGAATTAGATTTTTTTGGGATAATTGTTTTGTCTAAATAGAAAAGGTGTTACACAAATGACACAGGTTAGATGACAAATACACAATATAATATGAATCAATAGGCATTTTGATTTTCTACAAGCAAAATAATTTACATCTACCTAGTAAAATCACCACTAAATTGTGAGTTAGATTACTATCACATGTCATGGTGCACTCAGCATACCATCCTGTAGTGATGTTTGTTAGTGAATTGCTGCAGGATGCTGCTTTTTTTTATGGTTATTCCAGTAGCCCCCACCAAACACATTGACGGCTACTATATAACTGAAACATTGCTGAAGTGAAAGTTGTTTAAGCACATATAATCCAATATAGAGTAATCTGTCTGAAAGTCAGTCATCCGTGACAGACATGTAGTTATATTTGGATACTACTTATATTTATAACAAATTGCAGAGGACATTTTGTTCTACTAAGAAAGTAGTTACGATTTCTGTTATGATTTCCCATAAAACCGATGTTGGGTTCGTCTTTACCTCCACTTGTTTGTAGGAGGACTCGTGTCTATGTTATTTGTGTTTGTTTGCTATAGTGGTGTCCAGTGCATTATTTTGTTTTTCTTCCTCTTGTGTACCCTATGTTGTCAGTTTCTCTGGATTCTCCCTTTTTGATTGCCCCCTCAGTATTCTCTAACATTGTTTATTTACTTGTTATAAACGAAAAATCATTACAAATTTTGAGTGACCTAGTTAAATATAAATCTGTACTATTTGAGAAGAGAATAATAACGTTTTTAATCAAACACAGTTGGAATTGACGGTTAAGATGCTAAATATCCATTTTAACATAATGTGGAATAATCTTGAAGTTGTATACATACCCTTTCTGACAGTGGCTGTGGGATAGTTATGTACATCAGTACGGAAAGGTTTGTTCTTGTAGTAACACCATGTTATCAGTAGTGCTATGAGGAAGACAATGGCAAGACAAACACCCACCAGTATTCCATGATTTCTAGATCTACTTCTAGCATCAGCTGCTCTTTTACGATCAGCAGCTAAAAATAGAACATAAATGAATTGGTTCGTTTCTTTGGATTGACTGACCTAGTTTTTTTAAGACAACTTGACCTAGTTTTTTTCATAGATTAACCTGTGGTTTTTTTAGACAAATGACACGGTTTTATTTTGGATGGATGTTTCTTATGTATTTAAAATGTTTCCTACTGTATATGTTTGTAACTTTTAAGATTATTTCGACAACCTATATTGTACTGTTCCCATTGTGTTGTGAAAACAAAAGATTATAAAGCCATATATAATGAACAAGGTAAGAGAACAAGAAAACCAAATATAATTAACAAGGTAAGAGAACAAGAAAACCAAATATAATTAACAAGGTAAGAGAACAAGAAAAACCAAATATAATTAACTAGGTAAGAGAACAAGAAAAACCAAATATAATTAACAAGGTAAGAGAACAAGAAAAACCAAATATAATTAACAAGGTAAGAGAACAAGAAAACCAAATATAATTAACAAGGTAAGAGAACAAGAAAAACCAAATATAATTAACAAGGTAAGAGAACAAGAAAACCAAATATAATTAACAAGGTAAGAGCAAGAAAACCAAATATAATTAACAAGGTAAGAGAACAAGAAAAACCAAATATAATTAACAAGGTAAGAGAACAAGAAAAACCAAATATAATTAACAAGGTAAGAGAACAAGAAAAACCAAATATAATTAACAAGGTAAGAGCAAGAAAACCAAATATAATTAACAAGGTAAGAGAACAAGAAAACCAAATATAATTAACAAGGTAAGAGAACAAGAAAACCAAATATAATTAACAAGGTAAGAGAACAAGAAAACCAAATATAATTAACAAGGTAAGAGAACAAGAAAACCAAATATAATTAACAAGGTAAGAGAACAAGAAAAACCAAATATAATTAACTAGGTAAGAGAACAAGAAAACCAAATATAATTAACAAGGTAAGAGAACAAGAAAACCAAATATAATTAACAAGGTAAGAGAACAAGAAAACCAAATATAATTAACAAGGTAAGAGAACAAGAAAAACCAAATATAATTAACAAGGTAAGAGAACAAGAAAACCAAATATAATTAACAAGGTAAGAGAACAAGAAAACCAAATATAATTAACAAGGTAAGAGAACAAGAAAAACCAAATATAATTAACAAGGTAAGAGCAAGAAAACCAAATATAATTAACAAGGTAAGAGAACAAGAAAACCAAATATAATTAACAAGGTAAGAGAACAAGAAAAACCAAATATAATTAACAAGGTAAGAGCAAGAAAACCAAATATAATTAACAAGGTAAGAGAACAAGAAAACCAAATATAATTAACAAGGTAAGAGAACAAGAAAAACCAAATATAATTAACAAGGTAAGAGAACAAGAAAAACCAAATATAATTAACAAGGTAAGAGAACAAGAAAACCAAATATAATTAACAAGGTAAGAGAACAAGAAAACCAAATATAATTAACAAGGTAAGAGCAAGAAAACCAAATATAATTAACAAGGTAAGAGAACAAGAAAAACCAAATATAATTAACAAGGTAAGAGAACAAGAAAAACCAAATATAATTAAAAAGGTAAGAGAACAAGAAAACCAAATATAATTAACAAGGTAAGAGAACAAGAAAAACCAAATATAATTAACAAGGTAAGAGAACAAGAAAAACCAAATATAATTAACAAGGTAAGAGAACAAGAAAACCAAATATAATTAACAAGGTAAGAGAACAAGAAAAACCAAATATAATTAACAAGGTAAGAGAACAAGAAACACCAAATATAATTAACAAGGTAAGAGAACAAGAAAAACCAAATATAATTAACAAGGTCAGAGAACAAGAAAACCAAATATAATTAACAAGGTAAGAGAACAAGAAAACCAAATATAATTAACAAGGTAAGAGAACAAGAAAAACCAAATATAATTAACAAGGTAAGAGAACAAGAAAAACCAAATATAATTAACAAGGTAAGAGAACAAGAAAAACCAAATATAATTAACAAGGTAAGAGAACAAGAAAACCAAATATAATTAACAAGGTAAGAGAACAAGAAAACCAAATATAATTAACAAGGTAAGAGAACAGGAAAAACCAAATATAATTAACAAGGTAAGAGCAAGAAAACCAAATATAATTAACTAGGTAAGAGAACAAGAAAACCAAATATAATTAACAAGGTAAGAGAACAAGAAAACCAAATATAATTAACAAGGTAAGAGAACAAGAAAACCAAATATAATTAACAAGGTAAGAGAACAAGAAAACCAAATATAATTAACAAGGTAAGAGAACAAGAAAACCAAATATAATTAACAAGGTAAGAGAACAAGAAAACCAAATATAATTAACAAGGTAAGAGAACAAGAAAACCAAATATAATTAACAAGGTAAGAGAACAAGAAAACCAAATATAATTAACAAGGTAAGAGAACAAGAAAACCAAATATAATTAACAAGGTAAGAGAACAAGAAAAACCAAATATAATTAACAAGGTAAGAGAACAAGAAAACCAAATATAATTAACAAGGTAAGAGAACAAGAAAACCAAATATAATTAACAAGGTAAGAGAACAAGAAAACCAAATATAATTAACAAGGTAAGAGAACAAGAAAACCAAATATAATTAACAAGGTAAGAGAACAAGAAAAACCAAATATAATTAACAAGGTAAGAGAACAAGAAAACCAAATATAATTAACAAGGTAAGAGAACAAGAAAAACCAAATATAATTAACAAGGTAAGAGAACAAGAAAACCCAATATAATTAACAAGGTAAGAGAACAAGAAAAACCAAATATAATTAACAAGGTAAGAGAACAAGAAAAACCAAATATAATTAACAAGGTAAGAGAACAAGAAAACCAAATATAATTAACAAGGTAAGAGAACAAGAAAAACCAAATATAATTAACAAGGTAAGAGAACAAGAAAACCAAATATAATTAACAAGGTAAGAGCAAGAAAACCAAATATAATTAACAAGGTAAGAGAACAAGAAAACCAAATATAATTAACAAGGTAAGAGAACAAGAAAAACCAAATATAATTAACAAGGTAAGAGAACAAGAAAACCAAATATAATTAACAAGGTAAGAGAACAAGAAAACCAAATATAATTAACAAGGTAAGAGAACAAGAAAAACCAAATATAATTAACAAGGTAAGAGCAAGAAAACCAAATATAATTAACAAGGTAAGAGAACAAGAAAACCAAATATAATTAACAAGGTAAGAGAACAAGAAAAACCAAATATAATTAACAAGGTAAGAGAACAAGAAAAACCAAATATAATTAACAAGGTCAGAGAACAAGAAAACCAAATATAATTAACAAGGTAAGAGAACAAGAAAAACCAAATATAATTAACAAGGTAAGAGAACAAGAAAAACCAAATATAATTAACAAGGTAAGAGAACAAGAAAACCAAATATAATTAACAAGGTAAGAGAACAAGAAAACCAAATATAATTAACAAGGTAAGAGCAAGAAAACCAAATATAATTAACAAGGTAAGAGAACAAGAAAAACCAAATATAATTAACAAGGTAAGAGAACAAGAAAAACCAAATATAATTAACAAGGTAAGAGAACAAGAAAACCAAATATAATTAACAAGGTAAGAGAACAAGAAAAACCAAATATAATTAACAAGGTAAGAGAACAAGAAAAACCAAATATAATTAACAAGGTAAGAGAACAAGAAAACCAAATATAATTAACAAGGTAAGAGAACAAGAAAAACCAAATATAATTAACAAGGTAAGAGAACAAGAAAAACCAAATATAATTAACAAGGTAAGAGAACAAGAAAAACCAAATATAATTAACAAGGTCAGAGAACAAGAAAACCAAATATAATTAACAAGGTAAGAGAACAAGAAAACCAAATATAATTAACAAGGTAAGAGAACAAGAAAAACCAAATATAATTAACAAGGTAAGAGAACAAGAAAAACCAAATATAATTAACAAGGTAAGAGAACAAGAAAAACCAAATATAATTAACAAGGTAAGAGAACAAGAAAACCAAATATAATTAACAAGGTAAGAGAACAAGAAAACCAAATATAATTAACAAGGTAAGAGAACAAGAAAAACCAAATATAATTAACAAGGTAAGAGCAAGAAAACCAAATATAATTAACTAGGTAAGAGAACAAGAAAACCAAATATAATTAACAAGGTAAGAGAACAAGAAAACCAAATATAATTAACAAGGTAAGAGAACAAGAAAACCAAATATAATTAACAAGGTAAGAGAACAAGAAAACCAAATATAATTAACAAGGTAAGAGAACAAGAAAACCAAATATAATTAACAAGGTAAGAGAACAAGAAAACCAAATATAATTAACAAGGTAAGAGAACAAGAAAACCAAATATAATTAACAAGGTAAGAGAACAAGAAAAACCAAATATAATTAACAAGGTAAGAGAACAAGAAAACCAAATATAATTAACAAGGTAAGAGAACAAGAAAACCAAATATAATTAACAAGGTAAGAGAACAAGAAAACCAAATATAATTAACAAGGTAAGAGAACAAGAAAACCAAATATAATTAACAAGGTAAGAGAACAAGAAAAACCAAATATAATTAACAAGGTAAGAGAACAAGAAAACCAAATATAATTAACAAGGTAAGAGAACAAGAAAACCAAATATAATTAACAAGGTAAGAGAACAAGAAAAACCAAATATAATTAACAAGGTAAGAGAACAAGAAAACCAAATATAATTAACAAGGTAAGAGAACAAGAAAAACCAAATATAATTAACAAGGTAAGAGAACAAGAAAACCAAATATAATTAACAAGGTCAGAGAACAAGAAAACCAAATATAATTAACAAGGTAAGAGAACAAGAAAAACCAAATATAATTAACAAGGTAAGAGAACAAGAAAAACCAAATATAATTAACAAGGTCAGAGAACAAGAAAACCAAATATAATTAACAAGGTAAGAGAACAAGAAAACCAAATATAATTAACAAGGTAAGAGAACAAGAAAAACCAAATATAATTAACAAGGTAAGAGAACAAGAAAAACCAAATATAATTAACAAGGTAAGAGAACAAGAAAAACCAAATATAATTAACAAGGTAAGAGAACAAGAAAACCAAATATAATTAACAAGGTAAGAGAACAAGAAAAACCAAATATAATTAACAAGGTAAGAGAACAAGAAAAACCAAATATAATTAACAAGGTAAGAGAACAAGAAAACCAAATATAATTAACAAGGTAAGTGCAAGAAAACCAAATATAATTAACAAGGTAAGAGAACAAGAAAAACCAAATATAATTAACAAGGTAAGAGAACAAGAAAAACCAAATATAATTAACAAGGTAAGAGAACAAGAAAACCAAATATAATTAACAAGGTAAGAGAGCAAGAAAACCAAATATAATTAACAAGGTAAGAGAACAAGAAAAACCAAATAGCAAAAATGTCCGAGGGAGATGAAACTTAGTTTTCATAATAGATGTATCATTAAGAAAGTTTTGCATATTTTAATAATAGATACATGTATATGGTATAAACCATGTGGGTTCCGAACCAACACTACTAGGTGGATGATACCATATGGACTATTAGCCCACCAACACTACAAGGTGGATGATACTATATGGACTATTAGCCCACCAACACTACTAGGTGGATGATACCATATGGACTATTAGTCCACCAACACTACTAGGTGGATGATACCATATGGACTATTAGTCCACCAACACTACTAGGTGGATGATACCATATGGACTATTAGTCCACCAACACTACTAGGTGGATGATACCATATGGACTATTAGTCCACCAACACTACTAGGTGGATGATACCATATGGACTATTAGCCCACCAACACTACTAGGTGGATGATACCATATGGACTATTAGTCCACCAACACTACTAGGTGGATGATACCATATGGACTATTAGTCCACCAACACTACTAGGTGGATGATACCATATGGACTATTAGTCCACCAACACTACTAGGTGGATGATACCATATGAACTATTAGCCCACCAACACTACTAGGTGGATGATACCATATTGACTATTAGTCCACCAACACTACTAGGTGGATGATACCATATGGACTATTAGTCCACCAACACTACTAGGTGGATGATACCATATGGACTATTAGTCCACCAACACTACTAGGTGGATGATGCCATATGGACTATTAGTCCACCAACACTACTAGGTGGATGATGCCATATGGACTATTAGTCCACCAACACTACTAGGTGGATGATGCCATATGGACTATTAGTCCACCAACACTACTAGGTGGATGATACCATATGGACTATTAGTCCACCAACACTACTAGGTGGATGATACCATATGGACTATTAGTCCACCAACACTACTCGGTGGATGATACCATATGGACTATTAGTCCACTAACACTACTGGGTGGATGATACCATATGGACTATTAGTCCACCAACACTACTGGGTGGATGATACCATATGGACTATTAGTCCACCAACACTACTGGGTGGATGATACCATATGGACTATTAGTCCACCAACACTACTGGGTGGATGATA
This sequence comes from Bathymodiolus brooksi, assembly GCA_963680875.1. Classification (NCBI taxonomy): domain Eukaryota; kingdom Metazoa; phylum Mollusca; class Bivalvia; order Mytilida; family Modiolidae; genus Bathymodiolus; species Bathymodiolus brooksi. Next base: position 33,205,781 of record OY804575.1, read on the forward strand.
CCATATGGACTGTTAGTCCACCAACACTACTGGGTGGATGATACCATATGGACTGTTAGTCCACCAACACTACTGGTGGATGATACCATATGGACTGTTAGTCCACCAACACTACTGGGTGGATGATACCATATGGACTGTTAGTCCACCAACACTACTGGGTGGATGATACCATATGGACTGTTAGTCCACCAACACTACTGGGTGGATGATACCATATGGACTGTTAGTCCACCAACACTACTGGGTGGATGATACCATATGGACTGTTAGCCCACCAACACTACTAGGTGGATGATACCATATGGACTGTTAGTCCACCAACACTACTAGGTGGATGATACCATATGGACTGTTAGTCCACCAACACTACTAGGTGGATGATACCATATGGACTGTTAGTCCACCAACACTACTAGGTGGATGATACCATATGGACTATTAGTCCACCAACACTACTGGGTGGATGATACCATATGGACTATTAGTCCACCAACACTACTGGGTGGATGATACCATATGGACTATTAGTCCACCAACACTACTAGGTGGATGATACCATATGGACTATTAGTCCACCCAGTTATTTCTTTCAATTTTGATTGGATACATTTGTTTTACATCTTTCTATTATCTAGGATTAGTTTGTCTCTTGCAAACAGTCCTCACTATATATCTTTAACATGGCAAGTGTCTTATAAGAAGCGTGGATTCACCCCTGGTTTATGGTGGTGTCCGTTTTGCTCATCCTTTTATTTTCTGAGTTGTGTTGTGTTTTCGTGGTTTGTTTATCTGCCTCTTGTGTCTTTTGTGAACAAAGTTGCCAGTGTCTCTGGATTGTCCATTCTTGATTGCCCCTTCGGTTTTCTCTAACATTTATTTAACTCTATGTATGGTTGTTTATTTTAAAAGTATGATCTGATCTGAATATTCTACATAAAACTTTGAAAGAATGAGGAATGGGAAGTAATGGTGTATATTTGGAGAGTGGAAGAAGAAAACATTTTTCTTTTTAATAATTTAATTAATGTGGACTAAAAGAAAACCCAGGACAGTTGACCTCAGCAACTTTTTTCAAAATCTGAATTGTGTTTCAAATATTTTAATGTGATATTTCTACAAAATGGAAGCACTGTTACAGGTTGTTAGTGAAGAAGTATTCATAACATGTACATTATATATGACTGCAAATTAAACAATTGTGAATACAATATTAACAAATCAGATGAGATATAATTCTGATTAGACATTGTATATAATGTGATAGCATTTTAATTGTTGTTGGTTGGATTTATTTGCTAGTCAACTGCTAATCTTCCACTGAAATGTTATGAAATATATGTTAAATTGTCCCTTTCATGGGAAATACAAATAAACATATTAGTAGGTTGTAATGTTATACCTTCTCTTGCCTCTACGTCTTTTCCAAAGGGAGAGTTATCACACAGGGGTGATACTTTAACACTGAAGTTGTAACTCTGTGCTGTCATCTCAAAGGCATAGAAATGTGTTTCCACGATCTCAACAGACATTACATTAGAATAGAAACACCATTCGCTTGGTAATCGATGGAAACAACTCAATTCCTAAAAGAGCAAAAAGTGTGTAAAATAATTGAAAAATTGAAGAAAAAGATATGAACACTACCACTAAATTTTATATATATCACTAAAATATGTCATAAATTGTGATCTACATGAACTTGGTGACTGGTCAAAGAGATGGTTGATGTCTTTCAACCCAGACAAAACTGAAATCATGCTTTTTAAAAATGTAGAAAACTCAACAAATTTTAACTTTTATTTTGATGGAAAATTAATTCCACTTACATCAGACCATAAACATTTGGGGATAACATTTAGTGAGGAAGCAAAATGGAATAAACATGTAAAAAAAATTAATAAAAAGTGTCTCCAAACACATATGTGTTTTGCGTAAATTGAAATATAAATTGAATAGACAAAGTTTAGAAAAATTATACTTAATTTACATTCGACCAATATTTGAGTATGCATGTGAGGTCTGGGATAACTGTGAGTGTCTCTAATTCGTGTAAATTGGAGAGACTACAGTTGGAGGCAGCTAGAATTATCACCGAACTTCCAATCTTTACCAACACAGAATATCTATATAGAGAAACTGGCTGGGAGAGATTGGAAGAAAGAAGAACTAGGAGAAAGCTCCAATTATTCTATAATATCCAAAACGGTAGCACACCCCCTTATTTACTCTATCTTATCCCCCAAACAATTCAAAGTACGACTATTTACCCCCTTCGAAATGGCAACGATATTATTGTTCCATTCTGTAGACTTTCTTTAACCAGAGATTTGTTTGTCCTAGCTACAGTAAGGAAATGGAATAGCCTTAATCTTTCAGTGCGTAATCTTGACACATTATCTAAATTTAAAAAGGCAATCCGCAGTTCAATCGCAATGCCAATTCCGAGACACTATTCTTATGGTCCTAGAAAACTGAATATAATTTTAACACAGCTTCGCTGCAATGCATCCTTCTTGAATTACGATTTATGTAAAGTTAAAATTTTATCAATTGGTGGTACGTCGGACGACGACGACGGAAGCCAAGTGATGGCAATAGCTCACAGCTAAAAAGTACAAAAGGACGAACAACGATCTACAAAACATACATATAAAACTAAAGATCGAGTAACAGGAACCCCACTAAAACCCGGGGGTTAACTCAGGTGCTCCGGAAGGGTAAGCAGTTCCTGCTCCACTAGTGGCACCCGTCATGTTAATCTAGTTACAAACCCGGTAATAAGTCGTGAATGAGGAAAGGACCGGGATTTGTTTACGACAATGATCACGAGTAGGAAAATCCTTTTGTATTTCCACGATTTTTCATTATTAATGACCTTATTATAATCTCTGATTTATTATGTGATAGTACAAAATAGTGTCAAAAAGGCATGGATAATAATTGTTTGTTTGCCACAAGTAAAAGAGAAGATATTAACTACATTCGAAAGCTGAAACCAACCATCAATTCCTAAAAGATACTATTCAGGAATGTCAATACAAAAGAAAAAGATGGGGGAAAACAAACTGATACACAAAACACTACACATAAAGTCTAAACTTTGAGCAAAACAAATCACATTAAACAAATATTGGGTGAACCAGGTACTAAGGACGGATTATTAGTTTCTGCTCCACTGGTGCTATCCGTCGTATTACCAATGTTGAAAATCAAGAGGGTTGTAAATAGTGTGTCATTTAATAATAAAATATTAAAGTAATATTTACCCGAAAAGGGTCGGCATCTTTTCCGAAGATCACGCCTTTGAATTGAATTTGTGCATGGCAAACATTTATGGATTGTGAATTAACGGTCATGCACATTCCATGACAATTCTGATCGTCTTTACCGACAGCATACACAACAGCACTACATAATCCTAAATCTTTTGGTGTTCTCCCTGATGATGCCAGTATTATCTCTTCATTCGGGTGAATTTTCATTATTTTTCCACAATCACTTTGGCTTGAATTGTCCAACATGTATTTGGCTAAAAGTAAAATATAAAGATTTAAAGGATGATGTTGTTTTATGTGTGTTCTTGTCAGGGGTAGAATTTAAGCAAAAATTGCAACTAGCCAGCAGGACTAGTAGATATAAAAATCAACTAGCCCCCCAGATATTCTACTAGCCCGACCATCATGGGGACAATTACTAAAAATTATATAATAATTATTTTATTTGAAAATATTATAATAAAGAAAGAATGTCAGTATTGTCATCACTTGAAACATCATCATCACAAGCGTCACCATCATCCTGTCGAAAGAAGCATATTGTATGCAAACTGAACATGTCATTCGGTCTATTTCACTGTTGTGAACTAACCGGCAGTTGCGGTTTTTCTGCCAGCTTGTTTTTCTTTTTCTTTTGACCTGATCATACGTCCTTTTTCTCTCCAATTTTCCATTATTATCTAATTTAATTTTTTTTTTCGCTGGTTGCTCTACGCCGGTAATGTGTCGCCACATTTCTTGGAACTTAGATTATGTTGTTAAGAACGCTCACTGAGTTATCCGGATTATCGAGTAATTTGATCAATTCGTATACCACCTTTTAGGATCTAATTGCTATCTAGGGAATTGTGTACAGCGTAAACAAACACAGTAATATGAATGACTAATTATGATTTTCAATTATGTCAATGAAATTAATGAAGTGGAAACAATAATTGACAATTGGAAATTTTAACTAGCCCATCGGACTAGCTTCTAAGAGAGTTCTTCTAGCCCGACGCCGATTTTACTAGCCTCGGGCTAGCGGACCAGCGTTAATTTCGTGCCCTGGTTCTTGTACAAATACATCATCGCCAGTAACCCTCGACTGACCACGCTCTGACATTCTCCGGTCCACTAATCAGCATTGTAAACTATCCGAGCATGATCACCCGTGAGTTAACAATAGGACATTTGGTTTTGTTGCTTCCAAAAACCTTTTTTTTTCTATTATGTTGCATTACTATTTTTTATTTAGAGTGCCACTTGATGAAGGTTATTCTAGAAGCGAGTACAGTGCATACTAAATTATATATCTATATTTTAATTAATGACCATGGGTATCCATATAACTGATCCATATACAAATGGTCAAGGTAAAATGTTTCTTGAACTTTTATGTATTTGATATCTATTTATGAAAAGCGTATACTGTTCCAAACCAGGTTATACAAGTATCAAAAATTTCAAATATTCCTTTTACAACCCAATTTAGTGATTCCTCGATTTTAATTAAGATTATTTCATGCGACTATATTTGAATTTGTCATTGGCGAATGAATACGTTGGTGACGCCACAATACCAACCCAGGTTATGGAGTATGACCAAAATTTTCTCCAGGCGGATCAACCAATCAGATTGCAGTATTCAAATCAAATTAAATTATTTAGTGGCGTTTTCACGGACAGAACAATATCAATCATTGATTAAGACCATTTTAATTATTTGATATAACTTACTTTGTGCCTTTACATTGTAAACTGTCAGGCAGACAATTAACACAAACACCAGAGATAATCTGTGTAACTTCGCCATTTATAACCTGAAATATAAAATTGACAAACATGAGGAAAGGCATACACATCTGTTACTATAGGTGTATATAAATTATTACATCACAAGTCCACAAGCTAATTGTACATACAGCATTTGACGGTTATAATACAGGCAATAATTCTGTCTGTTGCCACCGTGGTGTTTTATACACTATTAACACAACAGTAGGAAATCGCATAACAGTCGAGGGCAGACTGTACCAGCATTACAGTTCTGTAAATCTGATGATTTATTTTAAATTACATGGATCGCCCTATGACTCCGTTATTTCAGTTAAATGTCGAATTGTTAAACATAGACGGTTCATGTATAAATCGGTGGGGTTTCCCGGAATAATCCGATTTCCTACACAAATAAAACTGACAGACAGAATCTTAATAAATTATTGTATATCAATACAATACAAATGTGTACTTTTTTCACACTTGTAGATTTTCACATGTTATCTTTGACTGAGTTTTAAAAATATTGCTATTTTAGAATTGTTCATTGAAATATCACTTATTGTTGTGAAGTTCAATTACAACTGGTCCTGGTTATCACTGTCATTTGTAGGTGAAGGTCTGAAGCAAACATAGCTGTATCTGTGGTACCCTTTATTTCAAATTTAATGGGATAAATGCAATGAACATAGTCACTAAATTGAATTATTCAGCGAAATCTTTAAATCTATATTTATATATAAAAAAGATTTTTAAAAAATATGGTGCAAACCCATATCCGCTCTATTCATGTCAATTGACAATAGAAATGTAAGATAAAAAAATTACCATTACCTTCATCTTATTAATAATGACCTCTGATATACCAATCTGCATATGCTTAGAGGTTGAATGTGCACTATGTATCATTTATTTTTGTTAAATTGCCGCCGTATGTGTTCTACAATTTCTTCTATCACATTGCATCATAAAAAATTAAATATTTGTATTTTATATCCCTTTTAAAATGTGATCTCTTCTGCTCTAATTCAGAGATCAAGCTATCCCAGTCAAATGACTAACAAAAATACCACACTCGGAAGAGTTCCAAAATCTAATATAAAAACAAAATAATACCACACTCGGAAGAGTTCCAAAATCTAATATAAAAACAAAATAATACCACACTCGGAAGAGTTCCAAAATCTAATATAAAAACAAAATAATACCACACTCGGAAGAGTTCCAAAATCTAATATAAAAACAAAAAAATACCACACTCGGAAGAGTTCCAAAATCTAATATTAAAAACAAAAAAATACCACACTCGGAAGAGTTCCAAAATCTAATATAAAAACAAAATAATACCACACTCGGAAGAGTTCCAAAATCTAATATAAAAACAAAAAAATACCACACTCGGAAGAGTTCCAAAATCCAACAGAAATATCGTAGTAACTAAGGCAAATTATTTACCCCACACCAGGGCCGTCTTAACTACACTATAGGCCCCCGGGCAAAGTAGAGCACTAATACCTATATCTACACAACCACTCACATGAATAAAAATGTAAATGTCGATAAAATTATGCATATATTTTTTTATTGGTACTTATCATGGGCCCCTATGCTCGTCGGGACCCCGGGCAACTGCCAAGTGTGTCCATGCGTTAAAACGGCACTGCCCCTAACACACAAATACATGACCGCTCACTTTCCTGGCTTCAAGGTGTATTCAAAGTATATTGAAGCTAGAGTGATAAAATCAATTGTGATTCTGGGATGTTAAACTATATTCAAACATTTATCTGTATTTGGACAGAAAAGCAATGAATTGATTGATAAATTTTCTGTGTAATAATACACTAGATGTAACATGTACCAAGTATAATGATTTTACTCCAGAGGCAAGCAATAAGAAGGAATTTGTGAACAACAAGTGGTTATAATACCACTGGTTAACAATATTATTTTATTTTTTATGAAAAGATTCAACATTCATCTGACTTTGTAACGTGATGTACAAATTTGCATCTTTATCCTGTGATATATTATGTTAAAACTATATCATAGTATACATTTGTCTTTTGTGAGTGCATGATTGTAGCTTAACTCCAAAATGAAAAATTGTAAAACTATACCAAGGCGAGAACAGGTTGTAAAGCTATACCAAGGCGAGAACAAGTTGTAAAGCTATACCAAGGCTAGAACAAGTTGTAAAGCTATACCAAGGCGAGAACAAGTTGTAAAGCTATACCAAAGCGAGAACAAGTTGTAAAGCTATACCAAGGCGAGAACAAGTTGTAAAGCTATAACAAGGCTAGAACAAGTTGTAAAGCTATACCAAGGCGAGAACAAGTTGTAAAGCTATACCAAGGCGCGAACAAGTTGTAAAACTATACCAAGGCTAGAACAAGTTGTAAAGCTATACCAAGGCGAGAACAAGTTGTAAAGCTATACCAAGGCGAGAACAAGTTGTAAAGCTATAACAAGGCTAGAACAAGTTGTAAAGCTATACCAAGGCGAGAACAAGTTGTAAAGCTATACCAAGGCGAGAACAAGTTGTAAAGCTATACCAAGGCGAGAACAAGTTGTAAAGCTATACCAAGGCGAGAACAAGTTGTAAAGCTATACCAAGGCGAGAACAAGTTGTAAAGCTATACCAAGGCTAGAACAAGTTGTAAAGCTATACCAAGGCGAGAACAAGTTGTAAAGCTATACCAAGGCGAGAACAAGTTGTAAAGCTATACCAAGGCGAGAACAAGTTGTAAAGCTATACCAAGGCTAGAACAAGTTGTAAAGCTATACCAAGGCGAGAACAAGTTGTAAAGCTATACCAAGGCTAGAACAAGTTGTAAAGCTATATCAAGGCTAGAACAAGTTGTAAAGCTATACCAAGGCTAGAACAAGTTGTAAAGCTATACCAAGGCTAGAACAAGTTGTAAAGCTATACCAAGGCGAGAACAAGTTGTAAAGCTATACCAAGGCGAGAACAAGTTGTAAAGCTATACCAATGCGAGAACAAGTTGTAAAGCTATACCAAGGCTAGAACAAGTTGTAAAGCTATACCAAGGCTAGAACAAGTTGTAAAGCTATACCAAGGCTAGAACAAGTTGTAAAGCTATACCAAGGCTAGAACAAGTTGTAAAGCTATATCAAGGCTAGAACAAGTTGTAAAGCTATACCAAGGCTAGAACAAGTTGTAAAGCTATACCAAGGCTAGAACAAGTTGTAAAGCTATACCAAGGCGAGAACAAGTTGTACCAAGGCGAGAACAAGTTGTAAAGCTATACCAAGGCTAGAACAAGTTGTAAAGCTATACCAAGGCGAGAACAAGTTGTAAAGCTATACCAAGGCGAGAACAAGTTGTAAAGCTATACCAAGGCGAGAACAAGTTGTAAAGCTATACCAAGGCGAGAACAAGTTGTAAAGCTATACCAAGGCGAGAACAAGTTGTAAAGCTATACCAAGGCGAGAACAAGTTGTAAAGCTATACCAAGGCGAGAACAAGTTGTAAAGCTATACCAAGGCTAGAACAAGTTGTAAAGCTATACCAAGGCGAGAACAAGTTGTAAAGCTATACCAAGGCTAGAACAAGTTGTAAAGCTATATCAAGGCTAGAACAAGTTGTAAAGCTATACCAAGGCTAGAACAAGTTGTAAAGCTATACCAAGGCTAGAACAAGTTGTAAAGCTATACCAAGGCGAGAACAAGTTGTAAAGCTATACCAAGGCGAGAACAAGTTGTAAAGCTATACCAATGCGAGAACAAGTTGTAAAGCTATACCAAGGCTAGAACAAGTTGTAAAGCTATACCAAGGCTAGAACAAGTTGTAAAGCTATACCAAGGCTAGAACAAGTTGTAAAGCTATACCAAGGCTAGAACAAGTTGTAAAGCTATATCAAGGCTAGAACAAGTTGTAAAGCTATACCAAGGCTAGAACAAGTTGTAAAGCTATACCAAGGCTAGAACAAGTTGTAAAGCTATACCAAGGCGAGAACAAGTTGTACCAAGGCGAGAACAAGTTGTAAAGCTATACCAAGGCGAGAACAAGTTGCATTTCGATGAAATGATGATGATGATGTCCACTTTGTACTAGACAAACATGCCTAGTTGGAATTGTATAGTTCTAACTCGCTAAAACAATAGTTTGCGGGTAGACTTATCGCTCCACTCTGACACATCATCCTGATTACGAGCCAACCAATGTTTGCCCTCTCTCCTTAATTCTGCATGCGTAGCGAAGAAGCAGCAATTACCAAATGTTTTGTCTTTGGTTGACCCAACCGGGAATACATGTTCTACGGTAACTCCAGACGAAGAAGCTAACCATTACACTATTTATGCGGTTTTTGTGTTTGGTGGGATCTTACTAATGGTTAAATGTCAATCTGATTAAAATCATATGTTACAATACGCTACGGTCCTCTAGAGTGATTAAAATCATCTGTTACAATTTACGCTACGCTCCTCTAGTGATTAAAATCATCTGTTATAATACGCTACGCTCCAAAATCATCTGTTATAATACGCTACGCTCCTCTAGTGATTAAAATCATCTGTTACAATACGCTACGCTCCAAAATCAGATTGGGTTAAATGTGTGTGTTATTACCTATCTTATATTCCTACACAACACAAGTTACATAACAATTATATCTTCTAGTTATCTATCTGAAAAATGTCATGTGATTCTTCCTGTTTGTCTGGCACTGATAGTGGGGTATAACTGGCTTGTACCACGATTATATGATTCATGTGTTTAAGTGGCACTGATAGTGGGAGGGAGAAACATGTCGTAATTATACCCAGGTAGGTGCATGGATAACCGCTGGGGTATAACTAACTTGTACCGCGATTCTATGATTCATGTGTTTGAGTGGCACTGATAGTGGGAGAAACATGTGGCAATTATACCGCTGGGGTATAACTGACTTATACCACAATTCTATGATTGATGCACAATGACAGAGTTTAATATTTCATGGTTATGGTTCTCCATGAGATCATCCAATTATGTCAATAAAACATTATTAATACAGGGTATCGGATTACATTTAGGGGCCGTCGTGGCCGTGATCGTATGGTAGTTGGATTTACAACTACCTATGCAATCAGTGCCTATCACCAATGATGTTGTGAGTTCAAATCTCGATCAGGGCGAGGTGTACAACTTTATGTGATAAAGTTTGTCAGTGACTTGCGACAGGTCGGTGGTTTTCTCCGGGTCCTCCACCAATAAAACTGACCGCCACGATATAACTGAAATATTGTTGAAAGTGGCGTTAAACACCATCAAACAAACAAACAAACGGATTACATTTTACGATAATTATTATGGTACAAATTAACATATACCCTATAGCGATGCTGTTTTGTGAAATACAAAATTAGCGATAAAAGGTTAATTATTCCCTTCGTAAGAGGAAATTATGATAGCAATTTTACAATATATTGGATAGTTCTATATTCATCTTACATGTCTAACAGATATTAATGTAAATAAATAAAATAAAATCAATTCTGAGATAAAGTGAAATAAGATAGGCACATGCTATATACGTTATATACGTTTTGCGGAATTCCAATTAGAAGTTTAGGAGAATAACATGACATTCCAGTACATATTGGCTAAGATATACTAGTATACCAGGAAATATACATATTTTTAGTAAACAAAGGGGAAACGACGATAGGAATCGATAGACGTTTCCCGAATAGGATTAGGAAAACAAATAATGTTATCAGTCTAGAATGGTTGGATATGGCGCCTTAGCTGACTGTTGGACCCGCTAAACAGTTGGGCAAGTGCCTTTTGAACGTTTAACAGGTACAGTTGTGCCTCATCGTTTAACAGGTCCAGTTGTGCCTCATCGCTTAACAGGTCCAGTTGTGCCTCATCGTTTAACAGGACCAGTTGTGCCTCATCGTTTAACAGGTACAGTTGTGCCTCATCGTTTAACAGGTACAGTTGTGCCTCATCGTTTAACAGGACCAGTTGTGCCTCATCGTTTAACAGGTCCAGTTGTGCCTCATCGTTTAACAGAACCAGTTGTGCCTCATCGTTTAACAGGTCCAGTTGTGCCTCACAATTTAACGGATCGATCCAACTGTCTTTTCTAGACTGATAACATATCATATGACATATATTATATGTAAAGGAAAATGTATATAAACCCCATAATATTATTATTCAATTTTGCAAATGCTAATACATGTATAGTCAAACATAGATAAGAGTACTACTAGTACAATGATTTAATTATGGTTACATAACATAGCCATGTGGACTAATTCTATATTGATTTGATTTGATTTTTGGTGTTTTAACGCCACTTTCAGCAATATTTCAGCTATAACATGGCGACCAGTTTTAGTGGTGGAAGAAGCCGGAGTACCCAGAGAGAACCACCGATCATGGGAAAGCAACTGGTAAACTTTATCACTTGCGCTGCGATTAGAGTGCACCCTTTTTGTAAATTACAAAGCCGGGTGCGAACCCACGCTGTATTGGTGATAGGCTTGTATGAGTTGTTAGGTAATCCAACTACCTAACTCATTGAGCCACCCGGGCCCTTAATTCTATATTGAAATTATCTGTATTCTGAATAAAAACTTCTGACTTGGCGTGGGCAAATTAAACTGGTTTTCATTTTATTCTGTTAGTAAACCAGAGGCTCTCAAGAGCCTATATCGTTCACCTGGTTATAAAAAGAACCAATTGGTCCTATGTAAAAACTATGTCCTGCAGTGGTAGTCATCTTGGAATTCCGATCAACATAAAAAACACAAAGTTTGTAAAGGACCTTCCAATGATTGATGCACAGTTTAGGTTCAATCAGTGCAATAGCTTCAGAGAAGAACATATTTCTGTATTTTCCCCGTATGGTCCTGTGTTAATACTATGACCTGTGGTGGCGGCCATCTTGGATTTCCGATCGGCATAACAAACAGAAACTTTGTAGAGGACCTTCCAATGATCATTCCTGGGCAGTTTGGTTTCAACTGTCCAAGTGGTTTCAGAGAAGAAGCGTTTTGAAACATTTTCCCCATAGGGTCCAATGCTAAACTAAGTCCTGCCGTAGCCGCCATTTTGAATTTCATATCAGAACAAAAAACGTAAAGTTTGTAGAGGACCATCCAATGAACATTCATGTACAGTTTGGCTTTATTCATATTTGTAGTTTCTGAGAAGAAGGCATTTGAACATTTTTCCATAGGGTCCAATGTTAATCTATGTCCTGCGGTGGTGGCCATCTTGGATTTCCGATCGGCATAAAAAACAAAAACTTTGTAGAGGACCTTCCAATGATCATTACTGGGCAGTTTGGTTTCAATTGTCCAAGTGGTTTCAGAGAGGAAGCATTTTGAAACATTTTTCCCATAGGGTCCAATGTTAAACTAAGTCCTGCCGTAGCCGCCATTTTGAATTTCATATCGGAACAAAAAACCTTAAGATTGTAGAGGACCATCCAATGAACATTCATGTACAGTTTGGCTTTAATCATATTTGTAGTTTCTGAGAAGAAGGCATTTGAACATTTTCCCATAGGGTCCAATGTTAATCTATGTCCTGCGATGGCGGCCATCTTGGATTTCCGATCGGCATAAAAAACAGAAACTTGGTAAAGGACATTCCAATGATCATTTATTTACAGTTTGGGTCAGTCAGTTCATTAGTTTCAGAGAAGAAGATCTTTGAAATTTCAGCCAATCAGAGCATATTATTGGCCCTGGCAGCCATGTTGAATATCCGACTGGAATGAAAAACAGAAACTTTGTAGAGGACCATCCAAGTAACACTCCTGCTAAGTTTGGTTCCAATTGGCCCAGTGGTTTCGGAGAAGAAGCTTGAAATGTGAAAAGTTTACAGACGACAGACGACGGACGCCAAGTGATGGCAATAGTTCACATGGATCTTTGGTCCAGGTGAACTAATAATTCATTAATTAAAAAACCATGTGGATTTGAACTTGTTCATAGATTAATTACTGGTACTCAAGATATCATGAATCCGAAAGAAATATTTCGGAATTTTTAACATTCTAAAAGAAATGTATCTTTAGTACAATAAACAGTAAGGTTCAACTAGCACTTGATCTGTGTATTTTTATGAGACACAATCAACTAAAGGTATCATAGGAAACAAAATATTTCGAGACTTTTAACAGTTTACAGAGGCAGAAATCTGGAACAGTAATATACTGGTATATCATAGAAGAAATCGAATTTCATCTGTATATTGTTAAAATAAGTCACCATACCAACATAAGTATGAAGTATGCCAAAAGTAACTAATGATCCCCTACAAGCCATTTGTTTCCGTTAGATGGACGTCGGAAGCGGTAACTACAATCGTTGATAGAGACGGGTGTCTGTACCTGCTTTGCATATTGAATGTGTGTCTTAATTATGTAGTCATCTTGGTTGACAATTGACATAGCTATGTTTGACGTGCGTGTGGAGGTACTGCATCAAAAGTTTGAAAAATCACTGTTTAACTTGAGTATCAAACTTGAAAGCATATTGAAGTTGAATGTGCACACGGTTTCCACCTTTTAAAGTCATTAATGTACTCTCTATATCATATCTCAGTAATTTATAAAACAAAATAGATTCAGTGGATATGATATAACTTTTCAGAGACCACCCATCAATAAGTTATATGATTATAACTTTTCAGAGACCACCCATCAATAAGTTATATGATTATAACTTTTCAGAGACCACCCATCAATAAGTTATATGATATAACTTTTCAAAGACCACCCATCAATAAGTTATATGATTATAACTTTTCAGAAACCACCCATCAATAAGTTATATGATATAACTTTTCAGAGACCACCCATCAATAAGTTATATGATATAACTTTTCAGAAACCACCCATCAATAAGTTATATGATATAACTTTTCAGAGACCACCCACCAATAAGTTATATGATATAACTTTTCAGAGACCACCCATCAATAAGTTATATGATTATAACTTTTCAGAGACCACCCACCAATAAGTTATATATAACTTTTCAGAGACCACCCATCAATAAGTTATATGATTATAACTTTTCAGAAACCACCCATCAATAAGTTATATGATATAACTTTTCAGAGACCACCCACCAATAAGTTATATGATATAACTTTTCAGAGACCACCCACCAATAAGTTATATGATATAACTTTTCAGAGACCACCCACCAATAAGTTATATACGTAGTGGAACACTATAATTATTATTATTTTCAAATCTCCAGAAAACACAAATATTATTTAAGTCACGCTATCCATGTGAATGTTAAAAGTTGGTCCTTTAAAACATACATGACTGAGTTTCGGCAACAAAACTGTTTTATATCTGGCAAAGCTTAGGCTTATTTCAATATCATTTAGTATCTTATTTAACATGTGTAGATGGATGTTGATATAACCCTCCAGTCTGAGGGTAAATTTATAAATATTCTTACTAGAGGGCAAATTTATTAATATTATAATACATTACCATGTGAAATATTAATACAATATGTTCGTGACAAATGTAAACAAACCTCTATTTCCAAGCCTTTTGTTATTTACGATATCTATGAAAAGTTTGAAGATGGCAAAATGATAATCAGAAGTCGCATATCGAAGAAGGGCAGCCAACACAATGGGCAAACGAAAAGGGACAAACAGACAAACAATGATCTACAAAACATTACACAGAAACACAAAGATTAAGCAACACGAACTCCACAAAAAAAAAACAGGGTTGAACTCGGATTCTCCGGAATGGTAAGTAGTTCCTGCTCTACTGATTGCACCCACCAGCGTGACAGAAGGGGGTTATGACTACGACAAACAGAACATTTCCATGATCATGTGACATAGATATTCCTTAACGGTACCAAGTTAAAAAAACTTCTTTCTCTTCGTTCAATCTCTGAAAATCTGAAAATACAGGGGTGCCATCATGGATTTTGTAGAAAGGGGTCAAATGTCTAGTGACTATATATAAAGTTTGAGTGAGTGAGTGATTGTTCTTTAACGCCAACTCGGCAATTTTTTCAGCTATATCATGGCGAAAACAAGTTAATATTCAATGAGATGATGATGAGGTCCGCTTTGTACTAGACCAACACGCTTAGTTGGATTTTTATAGTGCTAGTTCACTGAAACAACAGTCTACGGATAAACACGTCATCCTCAATCGGAAACATTATTCTCTTCAATGCCGCGTGCTTAGCGGAAAAGAAACAAATACCAATTGGTTTGACCCGATCGGGGTTCGAATTCACGATCTACCGCACTCGAGATGGCACGCTAACCATTGCAACCAGAGGCTCCCAGGAGCATGTAATCGCTCACCTGGATCAAAGCTGCTTTCAATAACAACACAACTGCACTGTGGCGGCCATCTTGGCGGGAGAGCGCAACTGCCGGACACAATTTTGGAAGAGGACCATCCAATGACTATTCCATCAAAGTTTGGTTTTAATTGAGCTACTGGTTCCAGACAAGATGGTTTTTATGTGAATTTCCTATAGGGTCCTATGTTAAACTAAGTACAGCTGTGCAGCCATCTTGGTCAGAGGGCGGGACCACCAGACACAAATTTGGTTCAGCGGTTTCAGAGGAGAAGATTTAAACGTGATCTTTTATCAAAATATGCCTAATTTGCATAATCGGTATAAATCGGCTGAAAGAAAAATTGAAAAAAAAAACCCCGAACATATGCTAAATTACTCCTTGCCATGTAGCTGCAGTTCAAATTTGAGCTCATTTTGACTTATACTAAAGCAGCAATGGACAATTGAAGACATTTCTATTTTTAGTAACAGCAGCCATCTTGAATGGAGGGCGGGGCTGTCGGACACAATTTTGAAAGGGAACCACCCAGGGACCATCCCTGCCAGGTCTGGTTTAATTTGGTTCAGCGGTTTCAGAGGAGAAGATTTAAATGCGATCTGTTATCAAAATATGCCTAATTTGCATAATCGGTATATATCGGCTGAAAGAAAAATTTTACAGAAAAAACCGGAATATATGCAAAACTACTTCTTGCCATGTAGCTGCAGTTAAAATTTCAGCTCATTTTGACTTACACTAAAGCAGCAATGGACAATTAAAATTTCATCCCCCCTTTTTTTCTATTTTGAGCTTGGCGGCCATCTTGGTTGGAAGTCGGGATCACCGGACACAAGTTTGGAAGAGGGCCATCCAAGAATCATTTCAGCAAAGTTTGGTTGAGATTGGCTCAGTAGTTTCCGAGGAGAAGATTTTTTTTTAATTTCATCCCCCCTTTTTTCTAATTTGCATAATCGGTCAAAATCGGCAAAAGTTCAAAGTTCATAAAAAATCCTGTAATTTTTGCTAAAAAGCTCATCATTATGCTTACACAGTTCAAATTTGGGCACATTCTGGCTTAAAATAGAGCAGTTTTGGCCATTTGAAGAAATTTCTAAGGAGGGCGGCGCTGTCGGACACAATTTTGAAAGGGACCCATCCAGGGACCATCCCTTCCAGGTTTGGTTTAATTTGGTTCAGCGGTTTCAGAGGAGAAGATTTAAATGTGATCTTTTATCAAAATATACCTAATTTGCATAATCGGTATATATCGGCTGAAAGAAACATTTCACAGAAAAACCCGGAATATATGTTAAACTACTCCTTGCCATGTAGCTGCAGTTAACATTTGAGCTCATTTTGACTTACACTAAAGCAGCAATGGACAATTAAAATTTCATCCCCCCTTTTTTCTATTTTTAGCTTGGCGGCCATCTTGGTTGGAAGTCGGGATCACCGGACACAATTTTGAAAGGGGGCCATCCAAGGACCATTCCACCAAAGTTTGGTTGCAATTGGTCCAGTGGTTTCTGAGGAGAAGATTAAAATGTAAAATGTTGACGGACGGACGACGGACGACAGACGACGGACGAAAAGTGATGACAATAGCTCACATGGCCTAAAGGCCGGGTGAGCTAAAAACCGATGCGGTATAGAGAAGTTTGAGATATAACGTAAAAATAATTACGTTTATAAAAGAAAGTACATTTTCACTCAGACATATAATATACTCCCATATTGTAAAACAAATTATAAAATTAATTTACGTTTAGGACATTGTATTCAAAGGAACGATTTTATGATACATGTTTGTCGACCGTATTATGATTCCCGGATATGATTATCATTGGATGCTTGGTGTGAAAAAAATCACATTATCCACTGCAAATAATCACAGATGAAAAGTATTGCATAAAAGCATGATGGATCCCAACGTAGGCTGAAAATGATGTTTTTTTAATGATAATGTTTCCATTATTAATAATAGATAACTGTTTTAAGAAAACACATAAAATGTAGAGCAACAATGTCTAACAAAGATTAACAGGATGAAATGTATCTTAACTGATCTTTAACACTCGAAATCGATGATCATCTCTTGTTTGCTGCAGGCCGTGACATTTTGTAGTAATTTATTTCAATCAAACGATACAAGTTACTACAAGATAAATACTGATTTACGGTTGTAACATTCCATTGTTATTTCAGTAACTACAATATTTATAAAATGAATGACACTGTATGTATTTTAATACTAACAATTTATGCACATTATGAACATTTTTACTACAGTTGAGACATATGTGGATCGTTAATCAATAACTCTGGGAAGATTGTGCAATGTGACAACTTCTTCTTAAGAAATGGTGGATTTCTGTTGGAGATGTTATGTGAATAAAGACCATCAAATCTCACTGTTAGAAGTGTATACCCCGTTATGTAGAAGTTATGTTATATGGGCTAGCGGGATTTCACTGACAAAAGTTTGTCTTTTTTATCCTAATCACTGTTCGAACCCCGTTCATAGTGAGGTGTACTCGATACAACCCGGAGAAAACCATCGACATGTTGCAAGTCACTGACAAAATTTATCACATAATGTTGTATAGGATACACCACGCCATGAACGGGATTCGAACTCACAACTTTAGTGGTGATAGTCACTGATTGCATGGATAGCTATAAATCCAACTACCATACGATCACGACCACGATGACGACGACCCCTCCATAACGCCTTAGGATGTTATTAGAAGGAAATATATGTTACACGACGACCCCTCCATAACGCCTGAGGATGTTATTAGAAGGAAATATATGTTACACGACGAACCCTCCATAACGCCTGATGATATTATTAGAAGGAAATATATGTTACACGACGACCCCTCCATAACGCCTGAGGATGTTATTAGAAGGAAATATATGTTACACGACGACCCCTCCATAACGCCTGAGGATGTTATTAGAAGGAAATATATGTTACACGACGAACCCTCCATAACGCCTTAGGATGTTATTAGAAGGAAATATATGTTACACGACGAACCCTCCATAACGCCTGATGATATTATTAGAAGGAAATATATGTTACACGACGACCCCTCCATAACGCCTGAGGATGTTATTAGAAGGAAATATATGTTACACGACGACCCCTCCATAACGCCTGAGGATGTTATTAGAAGGAAATATATGTTACGCGACGAACCCTCCATAACGCCTTAGGATGTTATTAGAAGGAAATATATGTTACACGACGAACCCTCCATAACGCCTTAGGATGTTATTAGAAGGAAATATATGTTACACGACGAACCCTCCATAACGCCTTAGGATGTTATTAGAAGGAAATATATGTTACACGACGACCCCTCCATAACGCCTTAGGATGTTATTAGAAGGAAATATATGTTACACGACGAACCCTCCATAACGCCTTAGAATGTTATTAGAAGGAAATATATGTTACACGACGAACCCTCCATAACGCCTTAGGATGTTATTAGAAGGAAATATATGTTACACCACGACCCCTCCATAGCCTGAGGATGTTATTAGAAGGAAATATATGTTACACGACGAACCCTCCATAACGCCTTAGGATGTTATTAGAAGGAAATATATGTTACACCACGACCCCTCCATAACGCCTGAGGATGTTATTAGAAGGAAATATATGTTACACGACGAACCCTCCATAACGCCTTAGGATGTTATTAGAAGGAAATATATGTTACACCACGACCCCTCCATAACGACTGAGGATGTTATTAGAAGGACATATATGTTACACGACGAACCCTCCATAACGCCTTAGGATGTTATTAGAAGGAAATATATGTTACACCACGACCCCTCCATAACGCCTGAGGATGTTATTAGAAGGAAATATATGTTACACGACGAACCCTCCATAACGCCTTAGGATGTTATTAGAAGGAAATATATGTTACACCACGACCCCTCCATAACGCCTGAGGATGTTATTAGAAGGAAATATATGTTACACGACGAACCCTCCATAACGCCTTAGGATGTTATTAGAAGGAAATATATGTTACACGACGAACCCTCCATAACGCCTGAGGATGTTATTAGAAGGAAATATATGTTACACCACGACCCCTCCATAACGCCTAAGGGTGTTATTAGAGGGAAATATATGTTACACGACGATCCCTCCATAACGCCTGAGGATGTTATTAGAGGGAAATATATGTTACACGACGACCCCTCCATAACGCCTGAGGATGTTATTAGAGGGAAATATATGTTACACGACGACCCCTCCATAACGCCTTAGGATGTTATTAGAAGGAAATATATGTTAAATCATGTTTTGAAGTGATAACATGGATAATTACCAAGTTTTGTGTTGTTTTTCAGTATGTTAATATTTTTCAATTGGAATGGCTTCAAAACTGGTGCCTTGTTAAACCTATACTAAATTACACACATCTAAAAATAAGATTAATATACATTGCCGCGAGTGTACATATATCGACATGTGGGACTTTTATCTTCAATTACTACACTAGACTCTCATTTTGATAATTAATATTTCTTATTAGGTTATATACCCGGTATCTATATATGATGATTGTTGATACATTAACGTCCATGGTAAATATTTCACTGTATTCTGGATGGGAACAAGTTAAACAATATCTAATACTAGTAACTATAGAATGAAACAACCGAGGTACGATTGTTGACTGAGAGTATGGAGAGTTGGTTTGGACGGGAAAATGAATGTGTTTTTAGCAGTTATAATGCGCCTCAGCTATTACGAAATCCAAAGTAGTTTGTAGTTAAACGTGCAAGCAGCATGACACTGTCCAAACACACAACACGAACTAAGGAAGCCGGTCAGGCTGTCTGACTAACAACCCCCACCAAATCGAGAGAGCATCTCGTCCCTATCAAACACCTGTGGACGTGCTCGGCAACTCTGTTGGTTGAGCAGGCATAATCTCTAAAGGAAAGTTCAAATAATATAAAATGACCAACATGCACTTTATATCCGTCTGAAAATCTAATTTATAAATACAGTTACTCCATGCCATTTGTTTACAATTGTTTTCCCAGTTAAGTGACAATTCATTTAATACAATATAAATGTACAACTGTACAACAAAGAAGAATTGATCAAATTGAACGAAAACCTTCTATATCCAATACTCGTCTGCCACAAAGATCAACGTATATTATTCATTTATTTTTGTCAAGGTGAATATAATCGATTCTGTAGCCTGTTGAGTTGTTGAGGCTCTTAATGGGTTTGAAAAATCAAATAAATTTCTGCATATACAACAATGTACATTGTACTAGCGGAACGGCTATGTGATATCAATATGAGGGTCCCTTTTCAAGGATGCACAGAAATCTATTTCATGAACTGCATGACGCTTTCCAGAGAAACTTATAATGTTAGAAGAAATAATCGATAAGAAATATAATCAATCGACAACTCGTAGAAGTAAATCGGAAGTAAAAAGGTTTACAATATCACGTAATTACAAAAATGTTTTCCTTTATAATAATTGATCGAAATACAAATATATGGTCAACATAGGGAGAACTGTTGTCTCTTCTTCCAAGTACACGACTAGACTCTAAGGAAAGAGTGTAACGTTGTCTTTAGCGAGCTTATAACTTATAATGGGTCATCCAGATTTATAAAGGAAAGGAATGAAAGAAATAATCAATTGTGTAATGAAGTGTTTGTATGAGAAATTTACGGAGCGGAAAATTAACAAACAAATGAGAATCATAAATAATGAACATTTTGTAACTGAAACGTGAAAGCTAAACACATAAATCTATAACGTTAGTATGCACCATTCATATAGATATTTTTATTATAAAAAATTCGAATTTAGTCCATGAATATCTTTTCGACTTCGAAAACAAAGACCCATACCATCTATTTTTATATACACAAATGTATATACTAGTATTTTAAGTTCTAAGCTCCCTAGTGAGTGGGTCACTAGGGAGCTTAGAACATTTTTGTACGATACGATGTTGATCTATAACTTGAAACAGTAACTAAGTTTTTTCCACGAACTATGTTTGACGGACTTTGTTGGAAGTTATAAGGCTAAATACGTAATGGTCACAAGATAAAATTAAGCACCGCCCACTGACCTTTTGTAATTTGCCATCTGCATCGTTTCATAACTGCACATTTATCTCTATCGTCTGTATCGGTATGAGTAACGTAACACAATGAACAAAAAGAGGAGATTTTTTCAACTACCGATGAGGAAATCGAACAAAAGAGACTTAAAATGAATGCACAAAAAACCATTAAACAGAATATTGCGGCGGCAACTTTATTACGCGAGTATTTAAAGGAAAACGTTAATTTCTTTCTTTTTTATTGTGTCTCGAGAAGAGATTTTTTACTGTGTTATTCTAAATCAAAATACACACACATATACAGGTATATAGTGTTGTTCCGTGACCATTGTGTATAAGGATTGTATCGGGATTTGTTATTCGTACATTCTTTTAAGTAGTTTATTAGAAACGTTAATTTCTTTCTTTTTTATTGTGTCTCAAGAAGAGATTTTTTACTGTGTTATTTTTAGAAGAAAATATAAATCCTCATTTTTCTTGCAGTTGTGTTTAATTATGCTAAATCAAAATACACACACATATATATAGTGAGCCTGGTCAAGTGCACTTGGCATACGTCGTGTCTCAGTTATCGATTACAATATTTCTTTATTTCGGACAGCGTCAAGGTCAAATTATATTATACAATGCTGCAGTCACCTTCACGAATTCTATCGTTATTTTTAGGAATGGAATTTTCCACTGACCAGTAAAGCGTATTAATCTTATTACCGGTATCGAGATTCCCATATGGCTCTGCCTTCTTCCGTTATTTTTAGGAATGATTTTATCCAATCATAGGTCGTCAAATAAATGCAACATCGTACAATTAGCTTTGAACAGAGAAGTGTTTCAACTAGCTTCCTGCATTTGGAAATGTTTGTAGTTCGGTAAATGCAATATAGAAAACACGTGTTTACATTATCGGTACTTGTTTTTCCACAAACAATATAGATTGAACTCGTACATGTCATTTATATAATAATGTTGTGTTAGCAATGACTATGCCAATATAGTGGTCAGGAGTGCACTATGTCTTCAACCCTGACCACTAAATGGCATAGTCATTGTTAACACAACATTATTATTATTATTATGCTGACTGTTATATGTAGACAAAATATATTGAGAACTATTACAATAAAGGAGGTCCTGATATTGGTGACTAATATATTGGATCAGATAGTCTTGAAAGTGTGAGAATATTCTTTGTTTCATTTAAGGCTTTAAAAATATAAAGATTTTTGAAGTTTGAAATTTAATTAACAACAATAACAAGTATTAATCAAAGTGCGCAAAGCACTGATGGAAGTGTTTCTTTCTGGGTTTTTTATTTTATTTTACAATAACTGATAAGCATTTGAAGCAACTATAACAGTTATTGAGGAATCACTCAAAACAAGTTGATGTTTTATGTTCAATAGTATTTGAATTTTTTCGCAGATGACATAAATAAATCCCAACCTTAATCCTGTACCAGGCTTCATTGTGTTGAATTTGGAAAAAATTGGTCAACTAGAACAAACATTATCATTTGGTAGCAATGTGTATACAGATGACAACAACAGCAAAACTTGCGACAGCATCATACAATAAAATAATTCCAACAGTTGAATAATAACTAGAGACTTCGAGGGCTGAGACTGCATCGTTCACCTGGTATCAGATTTGGTTTGGGTTATCAGGATTCAGCCAAGCAGAAACAAGATTTTTCTGTGGCAGCCATGTTTGTTATCCGACTGCATTGAAATGTGAAAGGTTTATAGAGTTCCATCGTTAGATGATTTATGTCAAATTTCAGATCATTTAGCCAAGTGGTTTAAGAGGAAAAGATATTTTAGGGTGCATTCTAAATAAGTTGGGTTGTTGTGGCCATCTTGAATTTTAAATTGTCACAAAAAACTACTTAATAAGGGACCATCCGAGTATCATCCAAACAACAGAAATACAGAACATTTTAACTGGTAAACAGTTCTTTTGTAGTTTATGGTCTTCAGAAAACATTATCTGCTCCTGGCAGCCTTGTGAATATCTGATTTGCACCAATAACACATACTTTGTAACGTACCATCAGGAACATATATGTCAAGTTTGGTTCAATTTAGCTCAAAATTATGAAAGAAAATCCAAATATGAAAATGTTGATTGACAACGGATGGAGGCAAAGTAATGTCATAAGTTCACTTGCCCATTAGGGGCAGGTATGGTAATAACAATTTGCTAGCTTTAGTAGACTAGTAACATTTTAACTGGCAAACAGTTCTTTTGTAGATTATGGTCATCAGAACACATTATCTGCTTCTGGCAGCCATGTTGAATATCCGAGTTGCACCAATAACACATACAATATAAGGTAGTGGTACCATCAGGAACATATATGTCAAGTTTGGTTAAATTTGGCTCAAAATTATGAGAGAAAATCCAAATATGAAAATTTTATTGACGACGGATGGAGGCAAAGTAAAGTCATCACTGGCTCAAATTGAAAACTGGTAGCCCAAATATTTCAATAACATTTTTTTGTGTTGTTGACTAATAAAGCATTCAAATAAAGCAGTTTGTTATGTTTTATTCTTCAATTATTCCCCCCCTACACATAACCCTATAAACCCTTCCCTCATCCTCATAATCTTCATCATTGTCACTATTGTTATCACTATCATTATCATTATCTGTCCCATCCATTGGTTGACTCGGTGACGGTTTGTCTTCACAACTAGGCATTTTCTCCATAGCTAAATTGTTCTCATTCATTTCATTGACCTGGTCCTCCACTTGTTCGGATGCTATAACAGGGTTTCAGCTGACTTTTATTATACTAAGGTCAAATGACCTAACTCGTATAAATTCCTCACGCCTTTTGTCCTGAAAGGCACTTATTCAATAGGTCAATTGTGTCCTAATTTGCCTAAAACTTATAGGTCATTAATGCATACTTATTATGATATTTGGAATTGACAGCCAGACAGGTTTTCAGAGGTCACCATTTCTTTTAAAAAAAAATTAAACTTAAGTGAAAATAAATAGAAATTAAAATCAAATTCCCCAATGAGGAATGAGTCAAAGACTTAAGAGAAAGCTACCCTAAATAGGTTACAAAAAAAGTCTGCTTTGAAGTAAACATTTTGTAGATTTTTTTTTAATATAAATAAGGCAAAGTATTTTATTTAAATTCACAGGGAAATACAAATTTTAGTGGGTCTTTTCAACCATTTGTCTTAATCAGGAAAAAGCTTGTAATATTTGTCCATTTCAAAGGTTTCAATATTTCCCAAAAACCTAAATCAAGTCCTCTATCGTATTTTGCACAAAAGACAAGTTTAAATTTGGCGCCAAATTGATATCCGATAATTTTTACGTGTCCGGTCCGGAGCGATTCTTGTTCTTATATTTCAAGTATTGATATTTTCGTTCATTAAAGCATTTCTGAGATTGCGACTTTAATTTTGTCAATGTCCTTGAACTTCATCAAAGCATGGAGGAATGATAAATGATAAATAAGAGTTTTGATATGGCGTTTTACTTTAGTTTTAATCAAAATAAATTATGGAAAATTGGAGATCAAACAGGGCTCTTTTATACAACAAACCCAGTATTTTATACCGGATAGTCGGTCCGGTGGAATCCAATGTTTGGTTAGGTAACCTCAAAATGAAAATAGAATCGTATTTAAAAATCATTACGCGCAGTGAGATCCTTTTTGCAAATAAATGTCGTTTCCCCGTTTATTTAAAGATTGAAATTAATTAGCTAGTACAAATATGTATTCCAAACTATAAAAATAATTGATGATAAGCAGGAACAGCTATTGTGCTAGACGGATTATATTTTGTCATTTACACCTTGTTTCCTTTCTGAATCCACCTTCGATTTTGCTGTATTGTCTATTGAATCGGATGACAACATTGGAAGTGTGTTGCCATGGTAGTACTGTTGACGTATGAATGATACACTTAGTGAAATACAGGCCAGTAGTGAGTCTAAACAGACTAAGGTCGTTGCATGAATGCTATACTCAGTGACATACAGGCCAGTGGCGAATCTCAACAGACTAATGTTACTGCATAGTGACATGCATGTCAGTGTCGAGTCTCAACAGACTAAGACTAATGTGACTATGAATGCTACACATAGTGACATACAAGTCAGTGGCGAACCTCAGCATACAACAGCTCTGTGGAACCGTAGCTTTTAATGGTCTATTTATCACTGCAGGTTAAGAGTTGCGATTCCGCAGCTACAACAGGCTACTGTCACTACGGACTCACAAACAGATTATGTTTATGCTGGAAATGCGAGTACAATATGATAGGCCACCACGAAGGTCAATAAATATTTAGTGTACTAACCCTTTTAAATAAAACAAAAATAGTATCAAACATTCTGAATAGTATTTTTTTTTCCCATTATCCGGTCAAAATCTTACAGTTTTAAATGTACTATTGGAAATATAATATATAAATGCAAACACATATTCTATAGATCCAACATTCAAGTAAGTTAAAAAGAGTATAAAACACATCATAATAAAAGGTATTACTAATAACCTTCCCATAAATAAAAGTCATGTTGGCATCAAGGCTTCAGACTACCATTTAAAATTTGTAAAATGAAAAAAAATACCAACAAAAATGTATATATAATGATTTTATTTTCATAATAAAGGATTTTGTGTTAATTTTGTATATTTTTTAAATATAATCAACGAGGTAAAAATATAAAATTAATCAAATACTATGTGAATCTTATTGTGTGTTGCACAATTAAATCCAGTTTTCAGTCTTTATTCTCTAACAGCCAATGGGAGACCACTGATGCAGAGATAAAAATAAAAGTAATTGCTTCAATTAAGAAAATAATTACAGCAGTGTTTCCCTGGTTATCAGTTTATAACATAAACATATTAGATACCTCAGGAAGATTTGTGAGTTGACACTTCTCTGATAGATGGCTAGAAGACATAATATGCTATGTAACTTGATGTCTAGAGATAGAAGATAGGCTATAACCAATTTAATTTAAATTACATATTGGTTGTATCTTTTGGTTTTTTTTTTTTTTTTGGCGATATGTTAGTATATCTTCCAAAAAAATGAAAAAAAGATACAACAAACATCAAACTTTAATTATGCTACGATATAGCTGAAATACTGCAAACAAGAGGCTCCCAGGAGCCTGTAATCGCTCACCTGGATCAAAGCTGCTTTCAATAACAATGCAACTGCACTGTGGTAGCCATCTTGGTGGAAGAGCGCGACTGCCGGACACAATTTTGGAAGAGGACCATCCAATGACTATTCCATCAAAGTTTGGTTCTAATTGAACTACTGGTTCCAGACTAGATGGTTTTTATGTGAATTTCCCATAGGGTCCTATGTTAAACTAAGCATATCTGTGCAGCCATCTTGGTCAGAGGGCGGGACCACCAGACAATTTTGGAAGAGGACCAGCCAATGACTATGTTATCAAAGTTTGGTTCCAATTGAGCAACTGTTTCCAGACAAGAAGATTATTATGTGAATTTCCCATAGGGTCCTATATTAAGCTAAGTTCGGCTGTGGGGGCCATCTTGGTCGAAGGGCCGGACAAATTTTTGAAAGAGAACCATCCAATGACTATTTCATCAAAATTTTGTTCTTATTGAGCAAATGGTTTCACACAAGAAGATTTTTATGGGAATTTCCCATATGGTCCTATGTTAAATTAAGTTCGGCTGTGGCGGCCATCTTGGTCGGAGGTCTGAAATGCCAGACATAATTTTGGAAGGGGACCACCCAAGGATCATTCCACAAAAGTGTGGTTGCAATTGGCCCAGTGGTTTCTGAGGAGAAGATTTTTATGTAAATTTCCCATAGGGTCCTATGTTAAGCTAAGTTCGGCTGTGGGGGCCATCTTGGTCGAAGAGCCGAATCGCCGGATAAAGTTTTGGAAGAGAACCATCCAATGACTATTTCATCAAAATTTTGTTCTTATTGAGCAAATGGTTTCACACAAGAAGATTTTTATGGGAATTTCCCATAGGGTCCTATTTTAAATTAAGTTCGGCTGTGGCGGCCACCTTGGTCGGTGTTCTGAACTGCCGGACACAATTTTGGAAGAGGATCACCCATGAATCATTTCACCAAAGTTTGGTTGAGATTGGCTCAGTAGTTTCTGAGGAGAAGATTTTTTTTAAATTACATCCCCCCTTTTTTCTAATTTGCATAATCGGTCAAAATCGGCAAAAGTTCAAAGTTCATAAAAAATCCCGTAATATATGTTAAAAAGCTCATCATTATGCTTATACAGTTCAAATTTGGGCATATTCTGTCTTAAAATAGAGCAGTTTTGGCCATTTGAAGAAATTTCTATTTTTAGTAACGGCAGCCATCTTGGATACAGGACGGCGCTGACGGACACAATTTTGAAAGGGGACCACTTAAGGATCATTCAGACAAAGTTTGGTTGAAATTGGCCAAGTGGTTTCTAATAAGAAGATTTTTAAATGATTTTTTGCTTATTTATGCCTAATTTGTATAATCGGTCAAAATCGGCAAAAGTTCAAAGTTCATAAAAAATCCCATAATATATGTTAAAAGGCTCATCATTATGCTTATACAGTTCAAATTTGGACACATTCTGGCTTAAAATAAAGCAGTTTTTACCATTTGAAGAAATTTCTATTTTTAGTAACGGCGGCCATCTTGGATGGAGGGCATGGCTATCGGACATAATTTTGAAAGGGGCCTACCCAGGGACCATCCCTGCCAGGTTTGGTTTAATTTGGTTCAGCTGTTTCAGAGGAGAAGATTTAAATGTGATCTTTTATCAAAATATGCCTAATTTGCATAATCGGTATAAATCGGCTGAAAGAAAAATTTCACACAAAAACCCCGAACAAATGTTAAACTACTCCTTGCCATGTAGCTGCAGTTAAAATTTGAGCTCATTTTGACTTATACTAAGGCAGCAATGGACAATTAAAATTTCATCCCCCCTTTTTTTCTATTTTTAGCTTGGCGGCCATCTTAGTTGGAAGTCGGGATCACCGGACACAATTTTGGAAGGGGGCAATCCAAGGACTATTCCACCAAAGTTTGGTTGCAATTGGCCCAGTGGTTTCTGAGGAGAAGATTAAAATATGAAATGTTGACGGACATTTGATGAAAAAAGGGAAATAACTCCAAAATGGGTAATGGGATTTACTTCAAAATTGCAGGGTGAGTAGATATTGACATGTGGCACATTTTTGCAATTTAAACTTAACCTTTATCTCTTATAGTTTTTGAAATATAAGACGAAAAGTATTAAAATTTTACAAATTTGATGAAAAAAGGGCAATAACTCCAAGATGGGTAATCAAATTTACCCAAAACCTGCAATTTTACCATATGTTCTATTTTTAGTAACATCGGCCATGTTATTTGGTGCACGGCATCACCGGACACAATTTTGAAACTAGACACCCTAGTAATGATTCTGACTAAGTTTGGTTTCCATTGGTCTAGTACTTTCAGAGGAGAAGATTTTTGAAAAAGTTTACGACGTACGACGGACGACGGACGATGGACAACGACGACGGACGCCAAGTGATGGCGGTCAGGTGAGCTAAAAATGGCGTCAAACACCAATCAATCAATCAAACTTTAATATGCCACGATATAGCTGAAATACTGCAAAAAATGGCGTCAAACACCAATCAATCAATCAATCAATCAATCAATCAATCAATCAATCAATCAAACTTTAATTAGATTAGGTCATAACATACATATTCATAGTGACCATCTGAAAAATCTTCCAAAACACGTGACTATACTATACTCTTTATTACATTATGAATCACAATATAAAGATGTATTTTCGTAAATCGAGTTACACATTACGATGAAGAAAAAAAATCTTTGAGATTCGAACTCACAGCATCATTGGTGATAGGCACTGATTGCATAGGTAGTTGTAAATCCAACTACCATACGACCACGGCCACGACGTCCCCTTACGCGCATTGGGAATACTACCCTAACACAATAAGTGTAACAGCTCTTGATGCACTGCTCGTTACGTTTGGGTTGTCGCGTAGCTTCTCAATCTCGTCCATTATACCCTTTCAGTGTGGCAAAAAAATAAAGCTTCCGCTCTTCAACCCATCACAGTATGCCATAATTTTATCTTGATACCGATTTATTGTCTTACATGGAGATAGTCGAAATACTACTACAAACTTGACGTACACAACTATTTATATAAACTAATCGATAAATCATATTTGTTACTACATATTAACAGAGATCACATCAATCGATTTTGAAGCATTCTGGAATAAAATACGTAATCTACTACTGATCGGATATATATTTTCTTGCAAGTCAATATTCCTTATTCAATACTTCTCATTGACTATGACAGATTATGATGTATATACCAAGATTAACATTTATTAAAATAGAATAATGCAGTTTGAAATTTTCAGAGAAAACTATTGATTTCAAGGTACAAAAATACATTATAGTAAAATAGTTAGTAATGAGGTTTATCAAAATGGCAAATAGTTATTACAGAAAAGGTTGTCATGGTATCCGGGGAAACACACATTTTCGATATTAAGGGAAATATTTCTATTTAATTTCTCAGATCCGATTTTCTTGCATCTTGTTAACTATTGGTGTATGATATATGAATTCACAAAGGGTCGTGCTTAGATTAAACATATTTTATTGCTAAATATTATAACAATTGGATTGGACACAAACTATAACAATTTACAAGGGTCCTCTCCACTTGAAGAGGGTATTTTTGACCACTAGATCGTGACCCATGGCCATGTCCTATGGGTCGATTTGTTGAACTTGTCCTTAAAAAAAAGGGTGGAGAAAAGCGAAGGAGCAACCAAAAAAGAAACCCAAGAGACACCGTAGGACACAAGATAAAGAACGAAGTCAAACAAAACAAGAAACACACCACAAAAAACTAAAAAGATGAGCAACACGGACCCCACCTCAATAACGGGGATGAACCCGCAATTCCTGTTTCTGATAAGAAACCAACAGTGTTACATATATAGTAAAGTCCGGTAAAAGTCTTATATGTGATAGAAGAAAGAAGACAATATACTTACAAGGGAAAAGATTGATTGTCATTTGAGAAATTGATATTTCGTAACGGTCAACCAGTTCGTGATGACAACAGTAGAATTGTTGTAGTGATGACTTCATTCAACCTAAGAGCAATGTACATTAATGCATATATGCATGTCTTAAGGTCTTAAGGAGACAACATAAATCGACAAAATAATCGATTATTATGAAGAACTGCCAAAAACTAATTTCTAATGAAAATGTTTCAAATTATTATTTTTTTAAGAAAAAAATTCAGCATTCATTATTATTCATTGCAGGTTGGTTAATAATTTTTATCTGGTCTATGACAAGGATTTGTATAGTATTTAAATCCTTGTCTATGAGAATCGATTACATATTTAACTATAGAGTTCTACAATCAAGAGCTTAACACAATGATCTTAAATGACCCCTCATAAAGAGTTAAAATCCTCGTAATCACTTCCTATGTTGTTAATGTAGATTAACGAAAGCAAAGAAAGAGTTCCCTGCTCCAGGGAACAACCCACCGAAAAAGGCTTACGTTAGTTATGCTGGATGAATCAATTGATTGACGTTTAACGTCACCTTTAGCAGTATTTCAGCTATATCGTGGCGCGTACATATTGACACAACTCGTCCTTTCGGCGGTATTGAACAGTGGGTGCCTCGTGTATGAAGAATGTTATGTTCTTTGAATGTAAAATACAGCTTATAGATCTTTAATGTGATCAAATGTGTTAGGGATCGTCGTTGGTGACCCGTTACATGGCAACATTTCTCAGTCCAATTCATCTTCTCCTTTTTCCTGGTAGCAATCAACCTTCCAAAGACGATCCCATGCCACTCCTTTTACCTGTGCATGATGTATTGTTTGTAAACCTGTTGTCATGGATATAGCTGAATTACTGCTCACTTGACCTTAAATACCAATCAATCAATCAGGTGAAAAATAGTTTTATGAGTGGTCGTTTTATGTCCTATTGCCAGGGAAATCTTTCTATCCCTATCCAGAATAGTCTCTTTTTCCTAATGACAATCAAATAATCCGTTCATTGGTCAATCACTGTGGCACTTTTAACTATGTTGTATGCGATACATTGAATGTCAACTTGTAATGAATATAGCTAAAATACAACTCACTTTACATTAAACAAAAATCAATCAATCATTTATACCATTCTTTAAGGAGATCACCAATATCCTCTAGTCATGTAATTATTGTAATAACCTCAAAATTATTCTTTTCTCATCTCATTTTCTAAAGTTTCATTTTTTTTTCATATATTCCATATGTCGGTCAAAAGCCCATTAGGGCTTGTGTTGTATTGTTATTTAAATATGCGGACTATAAATAAAACTGATCTTATCTTATCTTATCTTATCTTATTCCAAAATTTTGTTTGTTATAGGAATTGACTCTTATATGGTCCCAGATACCTGTGGTAAGTCCCTCTATTAGCTCACGTTCATATTATACAAAGGTATCTCCAACAATCAGTCGACTCCTATATCAATATAGCTTACATTTTGCTTTATTAAATTCATTGTTCACAAAAGGGGGAAACAAATAGACATGGACTTTTAATAGCAAGTCTAATTATTCCCGCGCTTTCTTCTCCTTCATCCGTTGGCGATATCAATCAGTGTCGCTTCAGTGAAGTATCACATTACTTAATATTTCCAGGTTCTACTGATCGGATCAAGTTTACTATGACAACAAATTGTCCTGCCCTCGAGGTCCTGCCACACTCGAAAAATAAACACATCCTGCTGTGTTAAAATGGTATTTAGAGTTAAACGTCGAAATTTGACTCAATTTGTCACCAGTAATTTATTTTCGTCAATCTATATAAAACAATTGATGTTCATTTTTGTGTTACAGTTAATGCGTTTATCACAGAATGAATGAAATGAATTTTGAACTTCTTTTTTTTTAACATTCTTACCATTTTCGAGTCTAAAAATTATATTTATTTTCCAGTTACATTTTATGAGGTAATTTTAGACTGTTTTCCATTGTCCTTCAGTAATAGCTGCTATTTTAGCTGGACAGTTATGCCGTCCCCTTGGTATATTATCTATTATTTAAATTTACATCACATAATTAAATTATTATCGTCTGTAATCATTAAATGATAGTATCCCATTGTATTTATAAATCAATATAGAAAACCTTTTAAAATTCTATAACTCTCACTATTTATCAAAAGGTCACCTGTCTTTAGAAAAAAAGGTCTTTGACATTCAAAGAACTGTATTCAATATCGATTGAAATAATCGCACATTTTCAGTTTCTAACTGTTAAACATATCTTCTTTGTATATGAAAGTACACTGTTAAGAAAATAAATGCCGGTTGAAGATTACACGAAGGAGATACTTTATCACTGCACGTATTGAAAATGCCGGCATTTTATCTATAATCACCAAGGATATCTAAAAATTATGCACCATATTATAAATTAGTCTTCATTAAATATAGCATATCTAGTGATATTTGTAACAATGTGCATATGAAATTAACACACGTACTTTCAAAATACTATGTTTCATTTTCCTTTTTTATAACCGACTGTTGCTTGCTGCAGAGTAAAACATTTACATAAAATATGTAGAGCTATACTATTAATTTTGCTTTAAGACAACATCATAGATAATTTTGTAATTTACGAGATTGTAAAAAAAAATATACCTTACCTTTATCGTGTGTTGTCTGCTTTCTGACGTGTAGACGTAAACACAATGAAAGCGAATCGAATCAATGGAAACGTACGCGCCTTTGTGACCTATTTTAACAAATGCAATCCGGCTTCTGACTCTTCATTTAGATGTGACTGCGGGGCTCACCACAGGAATTGATTTGCAGATCGATGCTAGATAACAAATACCAAATACGCTATGTTGATCGATTAATAGAAATTCAGTTTTACTTTAGATAAACCAGGAAATTGATTAAGTGTGAAATGTTACAAAACATTTAATGTGTAAATATATTCTTCCCATATTTTAACAAACAGGTGACGTGCAAACACAATTATCAAAGGGGAACACACAAAAGATATCTAAATGTGTCAAATACATTCATACAACTTGTAATCGTTTAACAATAGATCTATTATTAAAGTGATTTAATTTGCTTCTGGACAAACCAGTCCATCCTTTGTAACAATATTTAACTTCAATTTTCAGCGTTTTGTAAATTTTGATAATTGATGGGAAAACACATTTTAACGACTTTAAAAGAGAACACAAATCATTCTCTCGAGACCAGTGTATATTAATACAATGTACATACATTGGTCTTAAATCCGACTATAATTTTTTTTTTTTTACCATGGTAAAGGCTTAATATCACGATAGTGCAAACTGAATCTGTATATGCATCTTTTTTGGAACAAGAAAAACTCCTTGAAATCAAAAATGGTGTAGCCTTACTCAATATGAAAAATAGCGATGTGCATGTTTTACTGGAACAAAAACTATTTCTACAATTCTATTCCCCACTATGGAAAAATGTATGTAAAATACCTGATATCTAGAAAATTGTACAGATTAGGTCACAATAGATACAGTACCTCGCCCTTTGAAATAATAATATAAATAGTATAAAAGATAATCTAGAATCTTGACATTTGGTGTTCATTTCACATTCAAATATTAAAATACAATTTCCGAAACTAAAAACAAGAATTTGTCAACTTGATCGACTATTACACTTTCAGCAATTGAAGTAGTCCAGTCGTCATGGAATAATGATTTCAAAATAGTGATATTCCATAGGGAACATCATAGCCAATAGTGACATCGTAGTGGTCCGGTTGCCTAGGGAATAATGATGTCGCTCACCAAAATCATATTACATATCGAAAAAAAGGAAATGAGACATCTATAATATAATAATAATAATAATTTTATTATTCCAATTAAGGGTCCCCGAAGAGGCAGAGAGTTACATATAAAACAAATGTTGATTCAATGTACATATAACAATACAACATTTTTTTATGCCGGACAGAATCAGAGACAAAGTAATGATATACACTATACATATAAACACTACTTATGACAACAATAATCCCCTCTTCTAATATCTAGACAATCAATAATATATTTTCCCAGACGTTTAAGTACTGATATGTCTTCGTTTGTAAAAAGCCATATACATTTTGCCTCATTGGGTAGATCTTTGAATTTTGGACAAAGCTCACCTATATTATTGAACATGATTTCTCTATTGTCAATGTAATTAAAACCAACATAATGGACATATCAAATATTGCTATTCTCTCACTCGACCGTAATACTTTAGATCGTCACAGAGGGAATATTAGAGCGAGCACTACCAGGGACCAGTAGGCCGTTGTTCCTATGAGTAACCTTTTAATAAAAATAAAACCATAGATATCAAATTTAACAATCACCATCAGCAATTTCCAGAACAACGGAAATCATATAGTTTGTGCAAATACATATTTTATCGAAGTACTCTAGTTCAATGGTTGGTGACAGATAAAAAGTCTAGGTGAGATTACATCAGAACAACATTTTACTTTTACTTTTTATTCACTAACTGGCGGTGGATCGTGGAGGATTTTATACTTATTGACTGCACTTACAAGGAAAACTTACTCCATCTTTAGCTTTCTGCGTTGTGTTATGTTGACCATTGTTTGTCTCTTTGCCCTTTTTCTTTGCCATTGTGTTTTCTGTCCATCGAATTACGGCTTCTGATTACCCCTTTGGTATCTTCCGACTTTTCTCACAGTTCGGAACATAATTAACCCAAAATACTTGCTCACTTTATATTAAACATCTACCAATCCATAAAGAAATACATTTGTATTAAAATTATCAGGATTATTTCAGTTTCGAATTTGCCAGTCAATTTTCTTGACAACAAGTTGACAAAATGTATCAACTATAAATACTATTCTACCATTTCTGATTCTATCCTACTTTTTAATCCCTGATGAAGTTATTTAACCCCTCTGACAGTAACAGACAGTGCTTTTGTGAACATTTCCATTACTTGGCGCACATTCGTTTATAATTATAAAAAGATTAAATCGTGATGGTCAACAATACCACAAATGTCAACAAAACGAGCAGTCACCTTTCACCTTATGTCTGACTTCTATTTAGATTTAAACAGTTCTGTAGGTTTATAATAAAAGTGTCAACTTCAGTTTCCCAGTCGTATTCTTTTTTCTTGATTAGCAATAAAAACGTAGATATCTTATTTAGTACATTTTGGGTTACTTTCTCTAAAAGACGTTTACATTATTTGGCTTATCAGAGTTCTGGAATTGTTTTGATGACATGACTGTGTTTGTGTTTTTTCAGTTTCGAAAATCTGACTATGTCAGACGAATGAAAAATGTAGATTTTTGATAACCGAGAATTGCATTGCACATCACTGAACTAAATTTCAATTAATCATGAAATGTAGCTTAAATACTTAAATATTTACTATATTTTTAGTGTCACTTATTTTTCATTTAAGTCTTGTATTTACTCGAAGTTTGAGGAAACCAGGCTATGATTTCAACCTTTGTATTCAGTCGAGTTACGCCGCTTGTTATAATTCTAGTAATTTCATTTCTGCTCGGTACCTTAACAAAGAAAGTGGATCTTAGAATTTTGATGTTTTAGAAAAAGCATAGGCCTAATAGAAATTGAATACAGTGTATATTCAATTATTATCAAATGTTTACATCTTTAAACTATTGTAGTTTTTAAAATATTTGCTGTACAGATTTTGCCATTATATCCAACATTGCAGTGTTGTGATTTATTCTTGACAGAGGAATATTCAGTCGAAGATAGATCGAAAATAGTTTAATGTTTCTCAACAATGAAACAGTTGTTTAAAAGTAACACGACGGGTGTTACATGTGGAACAGGAACTGCTAGCCATTCCGGAGCACATGAGTTCACCCCGACTTTTAGTGGGGTTCGTGTTGTTTGAGCTTTAGTTTTCTGTGTAATGTTTTGTAGATCATTGTTTGTCCTTTAGTCCTTTTTCTTTGGCCATTGTGTTGTCCTTTAGTCCTTTTTCTTTGGCCATTGTGTTGTCCTTTAGTCCTTTTTCTTTGGCCATTGTGTTGTCCTTTAGTACTTTTTCTTTGGCCATTGTGTTGTCCTTTAGTCCTTTTTCTTTGGCCATTGTGTTGTCCTTTAGTCCTTTTTCTTTGGCCATTGTGTTGTCCTTTAGTCCTTTTTCTTTGGCCATTGTGTTGTCCTTTAGTCCTTTTTCTTTGGCCATTGTTTTGTCTGTACTTCTATAATTTACGGCTTCTTACTGCTTCTTAGGTATGCTTATACTTTTTCTTTGGCCATTGTGTTGTCCTTTAGTCCTTGTTCTTTGGCCATTGTGTTGTCCTTTAGTCCTTTTTCTTTGGCCATTGTGTTGTCCTTTAGTCCTTTTTCTTTGGCCATTGTGTTGTCCTTTAGTCCTTTTTCTTTGGCCATTGTGTTGTCGTTTAGTACTTTTTCTTTGGCCATTGTGTTGTCCTTTAGTCCTTTTTCTTTGGCCATTGTGTTGTCCTTTAGTCCTTTTTCTTTGGCCATTGTGTTGTCCTTTAGTCCTTAATCTTTGGCCATTGTTTTGTCTGTACTTCTATAATTTACGGCTTCTTACTGCTTCTTAGGTATGCTTATACTTTTTTTTCATTAAAGTTGTTTCAGTGTATCATGATATTCTATACGGACGGCTAGATTTTCAGGAATCTGTAGCTAGTATCTCTAAGGCAATAACCACTTTCAGAAAAACTAATTGATATTATAACCAGATACATTGCAATTATTTGAAAACAAAATGTTCTTTTTTTTCCCGAAAGGTATTTTGCCTGAAAATGTTAATCACCTTATTATCAGTTATCATCGGATTTTGAATTTATTGCAAAAAATAATACGGGTGTATTAGTTGAAGAATTTAGATTATATTTTTTAGAATTGTTAATGGTTAATATGTATTATGAATGTATCAATATATATGGTACAATGAACAAGTAAAGCAGTCACTTCATTCCGTTAAACAAATAAAAGAACTAGAAATAATAAACAGACTACTAGGAACCTAGGAACACATCTGGCTATGAAGAATTCCAAAGGGTTTGATTGAAATGTACTGAGAAATAAAGAAAGAATAATAGGTTACAGTTAACAGAGCAAGTTAATTACTTGCATTGTACACTTTACAGATATATCAAATTATCTACAATTCCATGAAATATAAAAACACATAGAGAATATTTATATGCACTGTTAATATTTTTTTGTGGAATTCACTTCAGTGATTGCTGAGTAAGTAGAGAGAGAACTAATCTATCTGTTTCAGTGATTGCTGAGTAAGTAGAGAGAGAACTAATCTATCTGTTTCAGTGATTGCTGAGTAAGTAGAGAGAGAACTAATCTATCTGTTTCATTGATTGCTGAGTAAGTAGAGAGAGAACTAATCTATCTGTTTCAGTGATTGCTGAGTAAGTAGAGAGAGAACTAATCTATCTGTTTCATTGATTGCTGAGTAAGTAGAGAGAGAACTAATCTATCTGTTTCATTGATTGCTGAGTAAGTAGAGAGAGAACTAATCTATCTGTTTCATTGATTGCTGAGTAAGTAGAGAGAGAACTAATCTATCTGTTTCATTGATTGCTGAGTAAGTAGAGAGAGAACTAATCTATCTGTTTCAGTGATTGCTGAGTAAGTAGAGAGAGAACTAATCTATCTTTTTCATTGATTGCTGAGTAAATAGAGAGAGAACTAATCTATCTGTTTCATTGATTGCTGAGTAAGTAGAGAGAGAACTAATCTATCTGTTTCATTGATTGCTGAGTAAATAGAGAGAGAACTAATCTATCTGTTTCATTGATTGCTGAGTAAGTAGAGAGAGAACTAATCTATCTGTTTCAGTGATTGCTGAGTAAGTAGAGATAGAACTAATCTATCTGTTTCATTGATTGCTGAGTAAGTAGAGAGAGAACTAATCTATCTGTTTCATTGATTGCTGAGTAAGTAGAGAGAGAACTAATCTATCTGTTTCAGTGATTGCTGAGTAAGTAGAGAGAGAACTAATCTATCTGTTTCAGTGATTGCTGAGTAAGTAGAGATAGAACTAATCTATCTGTTTCATTGATTGCTGAGTAAGTAGAGAGAGAACTAATCTATCTGTTTCATTGATTGCTGAGTAAGTAGAGAGAGAACTAATCTATCTGTTTCAGTGATTGCTGAGTAAGTAGAGAGAGAACTAATCTATCTGTTTCAGTGATTGCTGAGTAAGAAGAGAGAGAACTAATCTATCTGTTTCATTGATTGCTGAGTAAGTAGAGAGAGAACTAATCTATCTGTTTCAGTGATTGCTGAGTAAGTAGAGAGAGAACTAATCTATCTGTTTCAGTGATTGCTGAGTAAGAAGAGAGAGAACTAATCTATCTGTTTCATTGATTGCTGAGTAAGTAGAGAGAGAACTAATCTATCTGTTTCATTGATTGCTGAGTAAGTAGAGAGAGAACTAATCTATCTGTTTCATTGATTGCTGAGTAAGTAGAGAGAGAACGAATCTATCTGTTTCAGTGATTGCTGAGTAAGTAGAGAGAGAACTAATCTATCTGTTTCAGTGATTGCTGAGTAAGAAGAGAGAGAACTAATCTATCTGTTTCATTGATTGCTGAGTAAGTAGAGAGAGAACTAATCTATCTGTTTCATTGATTGCTGAGTAAGTAGAGAGAGAACTAATCTATCTGTTTCAGTGATTGCTGAGTAAGTAGAGAGAGAACTAATCTATCTGTTTCAGTGATTGCTGAGTAAGAAGAGAGAGAACTAATCTATCTGTTTCATTGATTGCTGAGTAAGTAGAGAGAGAACTAATCTATCTGTTTCATTGATTGCTGAGTAAGTAGAGAGAGAACTAATCTATCTGTTTCAGTGATTGCTGAGTAAGTAGAGAGAGAACTAATCTATCTGTTTCAGTGATTGCTGAGTAAGAAGAGAGAGAACTAATCTATCTGTTTCATTGATTGCTGAGTAAGTAGAGAGAGAACTAATCTATCTGTTTCAGTGATTGCTGAGTAAGTAGAGAGAGAACTAATCTATCTGTTTCAGTGATTGCTGAGTAAGAAGAGAGAGAACTAATCTATCTGTTTCATTGATTGCTGAGTAAGTAGAGAGAGAACTAATCTATCTGTTTCATTGATTGCTGAGTAAGTAGAGAGAGAACTAATCTATCTGTTTCATTGATTGCTGAGTAAGTAGAGAGAGAACTAATCTATCTGTTTCAGTGATTGCTGAGTAAGTAGAGATAGAACTAATCTATCTGTTTCATTGATTGCTGAGTAAGTAGAGAGAGAACTAATCTATCTGTTTCATTGATTGCTGAGTAAGTAGAGAGAGAACTAATCTATCTGTTTCAGTGATTGCTGAGTAAGTAGAGAGAGAACTAATCTATCTGTTTCAGTGATTGCTGAGTAAGAAGAGAGAGAACTAATCTATCTGTTTCATTGATTGCTGAGTAAGTAGAGAGAGAACTAATCTATCTGTTTCAGTGATTGCTGAGTAAGTAGAGAGAGAACTAATCTATCTGTTTCATTGATTGCTGAGTAAGTAGAGAGAGAACTAATCTATCTGTTTCATTGATTGCTGAGTAAGTAGAGAGAGAACTAATCTATCTGTTTCATTGATTGCTGAGTAAATAGAGAGAGAACTAATCTATCTGTTTCATTGATTGCTGAGTAAGTAGAGAGAGAACTAATCTATCTGTTTCAGTGATTGCTGAGTAAGTAGAGAGAGAACTAATCTATCTGTTTCAGTGATTGCTGAGTAAGAAGAGAGAGAACTAATCTATCTGTTTCATTGATTGCTGAGTAAGTAGAGAGAGAACTAATCTATCTGTTTCATTGATTGCTGAGTAAGTAGAGAGAGAACTAATCTATCTGTTTCATTGATTGCTGAGTAAGTAGAGAGAGAACTAATCTATCTGTTTCAGTGATTGCTGAGTAAGTAGAGAGAGAACTAATCTATCTGTTTCATTGATTGCTGAGTAAGTAGAGAGAGAACTAATCTATCTGTTTCATTGATTGCTGAGTAAGTAGAGAGAGAACTAATCTATCTGTTTCATTGATTGCTGAGTAAGTAGAGAGAGAACTAATCTATCTGTTTCATTGATTGCTGAGTAAGTAGAGAGAGAACTAATCTATCTGTTTCATTGATTGCTGAGTAAGTAGAGAGAGAACTAATCTATCTGTTTCATTGATTGCTGAGTAAGTAGAGAGAGAACTAATCTATCTGTTTCAGTGATTGCTGAGTAAGAAGAGAGAGAACTAATCTATCTGTTTCATTGATTGCTGAGTAAGTAGAGAGAGAACTAATCTATCTGTTTCATTGATTGCTGAGTAAGTAGAGAGAGAACTAATCTATCTGTTTCATTGATTGCTGAGTAAGTAGAGAGAGAACTAATCTATCTGTTTCATTGATTGCTGAGTAAGTAGAGAGAGAACTAATCTATCTGTTT
Source organism: Bathymodiolus brooksi (assembly GCA_963680875.1). NCBI lineage: Eukaryota > Metazoa > Mollusca > Bivalvia > Mytilida > Modiolidae > Bathymodiolus > Bathymodiolus brooksi. The sequence goes on from OY804575.1 coordinate 33,246,832, forward strand.
CATTGATTGCTGAGTAAGTAGAGAGAGAACTAATCTATCTGTTTCAGTGATTGCTGAGTAAGTAGAGAGAGAACTAATCTATCTGTTTCAGTAATTGCTGAGTAAGTAGAGAGAGAACTAATCTATCTGTTTCAGTGATTGCTGAGTAAATAGAGAGAGAACTAATCTATCTGTTTCATTGATTGTTGAGTAAGTAGAGAGAGAACTAATCTATCTGTTTCATTGATTGCTGAGTAAGTAGAGAGAGAACTAATCTATCTGTTTCATTGATTGCTGAGTAAGTAGAGATAGAACTAATCTATCTGTTTCATTGATTGCTGAGTAAGTAGAGAGAGAACTAATCTATCTGTTTCAGTGATTGCTGAGTAGTAGAGAGAGAACTAATCTATCTGTTTCATTGATTGCTGAGTAAGTAGAGAGAGAACTAATCTATCTGTTTCATTGATTGCTGAGTAAGTCGAGAGAGAACTAATCTATCTGTTTCATTGATTGCTGAGTAAGTAGAGAGAGAACTAATCTATCTGTTTCATTGATTGCTGAGTAAGTAGAGAGAGAACTAATCTATCTGTTTCATTGATTGCTGAGTAAGTAGAGAGAGAACTAATCTATCTGTTTCATTGATTGCTGAGTAAGTAGAGAGAGAACTAATCTATCTGTTTCAGTGATTGCTGAGTAAGTAGAGATAGAACTAATCTATCTGTTTCATTGATTGCTGAATAAGTAGAGAGAGAACTAATCTATCTGTTTCATTGATTGCTGAGTAAGTAGAGAGAGAACTAATCTATCTGTTTCAGTGATTGCTGAGTAAGTAGAGAGAGAACTAATCTATCTGTTTCAGTGATTGCTGAGTAAGAAGAGAGAGAACTAATCTATCTGTTTCATTGATTGCTGAGTAAGTAGAGAGAGAACTAATCTATCTGTTTCATTGATTGCTGAGTAAGTAGAGAGAGAACTAATCTATCTGTTTCATTGATTGCTGAGTAAGTAGAGAGAGAACTAATCTATCTGTTTCATTGATTGCTGAGTAAGTAGAGAGAGAACTAATCTATCTGTTTCAGTGATTGCTGAGTAAGAAGAGAGAGAACTAATCTATCTGTTTCATTGATTGCTGAGTAAGTAGAGAGAGAACTAATCTATCTGTTTCATTGATTGCTGAGTAAGTAGAGAGAGAACTAATCTATCTGTTTCATTGATTGCTGAGTAAGTAGAGAGAGAACTAATCTATATGTTTCATTGAATGCTGAGTAAGTAGAGAGAGAACTAATCTATCTGTTTCATTGATTGCTGAGTAAGTAGAGAGAGAACTATTCTATCTGTTTCAGTAATTGCTGAGTAAGTAGAGAGAGAACTAATCTATCTGTTTCAGTGATTGCTGAGTAAGTAGAGAGAGAACTAATCTATCTGTTTCAGTGATTGCTGAGTAAGTAGAGAGAGAACTAATCTATCTGTTTCATTGATTGCTGAGTAGGTAGAGAGAGAACTAATCTATCTGTTTCATTGATTGCTGAGTAAGTAGAGAGAGAACTAATCTATCTGTTTCATTGATTGCTGAGTAAGTAGAGATAGAACTAATCTATCTGTTTCATTGATTGCTGAGTAAGTAGAGAGAGAACTAATCTATCTGTTTCAGTGATTGCTGAGTAAGTAGAGATAGAACTAATCTATCTGTTTCATTGATTGCTGAGTAAGTAGAGAGAGAACTAATCTATCTGTTTCATTGATTGCTGAGTAAGTAGAGAGAGAACTAATCTATCTGTTTCAGTGATTGCTGAGTAAGTAGAGATAGAACTAATCTATCTGTTTCAGTGATTGCTGAGTAAGAAGAGAGAGAACTAATCTATCTGTTTCATTGATTGCTGAGTAAGTAGAGAGAGAACTAATCTATCTGTTTCATTGATTGCTGAGTAAGTAGAGAGAGAACTAATCTATCTGTTTCATTGATTACTGAGTAAGTAGAGAGAGAACTAATCTATCTGTTTCATTGATTGCTGAGTAAGTAGAGAGAGAACTAATCTATCTGTTTCAGTGATTGCTGAGTAAGAAGAGAGAGAACTAATCTATCTGTTTCATTGATTGCTGAGTAAGTAGAGAGAGAACTAATCTATCTGTTTCATTGATTGCTGAGTAAGTAGAGAGAGAACTAATCTATCTGTTTCATTGATTGCTGAGTAAGTAGAGAGAGAACTAATCTATCTGTTTCATTGATTGCTGAGTAAGTAGAGAGAGAACTAATCTATCTGTTTCATTGATTGCTGAGTAAGTAGAGAGAGAACTAATCTATCTGTTTCAGTGATTGCTGAGTAAGTAGAGAGAGAACTAATCTATCTGTTTCAGTGATTGCTGAGTAAGTAGAGAGAGAACTAATCTATCTGTTTCAGTGATTGCTGAGTAAGTAGAGAGAGAACTAATCTATCTGTTTCATTGATTGCTGAGTAAGTAGAGAGAGAACTAATCTATCTGTTTCATTGATTGCTGAGTAAGTAGAGAGAGAACTAATCTATCTGTTTCATTGATTGCTGAGTAAGTAGAGAGAGAACTAATCTATCTGTTTCAGTGATTGCTGAGTAAGTAGAGAGAGAACTAATATATCTGTTTCAGTGATTGCTGAGTAAGTAGAGAGAGAACTAATCTATCTGTTTCATTGATTGCTGAGTAAGTAGAGAGAGAACTAATCTATCTGTTTCATTGATTGCTGAGTAAGTAGAGAGAGAACTAATCTATCTGTTTCATTGATTGCTGAGTAAGTAGAGAGAGAACTAATCTATCTGTTTCATTGATTGCTGAGTAAGTAGAGAGAGAACTAATCTATCTGTTTCATTGATTGCTGAGTAAGTAGAGAGAGAACTAATCTATCTGTTTCATTGATTGCTGAGTAAGTAGAGATAGAACTAATCTATCTGTTTCATTGATTGCTGAGTAAGTAGAGAGAAAACTAATCTATCTGTTTCAGTGATTGCTGAGTAAGTAGAGAGAGAACTAATCTATCTGTTTCATTGATTGCTGAGTAAGTAGAGAGAGAGAACTAATCTATCTGTTTCATTGATTGCTGAGTAAGTAGAGAGAGAACTAATCTATCTGTTTCATTGATTGCTGAGTAAGTAGAGAGAGAACTAATCTATCTGTTTCATTGATTGCTGAGTAAGTAGAGAGAGAACTAATCTATCTGTTTCATTGATTGCTGAGTAAGTAGAGAGAGAACTAATCTATCTGTTTCATTGATTGCTGAGTAAGTAGAGAGAGAACTAATCTATCTGTTTCATTGATTGCTGAGTAAGTAGAGAGAGAACTAATCTATCTGTTTCATTGATTGCTGAGTAAGTAGAGAGAGAACTAATCTATCTGTTTCATTGATTGCTGAGTAAGTAGAGAGAGAACTAATCTATCTGTTTCAGTGATTGCTGAGTAAGTAGAGAGAGAACTAATCTATCTGTTTCATTGATTGCTGAGTAAGTAGAGAGAGAACTAATCTATCTGTTTCATTGATTGCTGAGTAAGTAGAGAGAGAACTAATCTATCTGTTTCATTGATTGCTGAGTAATTAGAGAGAGAACTAATCTATCTGTTTCATTGATTGCTGAGTAAGTAGAGAGAGAACTAATCTATCTGTTTCATTGATTGCTGAGTAAGTAGAGAGAGAACTAATCTATCTGTTTCATTGATTGCTGAGTAAGTAGAGAGAGAACTAATCTATCTGTTTCATTGATTGCTGAGTAAGTAGAGAGAGAACTAATCTATCTGTTTCATTGATTGCTGAGTAAGTAGAGAGAGAACTAATCTATCTGTTTCATTGATTGCGCACCGGGATGATGGTGATTCCAGAAACGCGTCATGAGCACTAAATTATTTTTTATTCATGACTTAATATATACACGCATAAAGGTTTTTAATCTGGGGAACTGCATTCAGAGAATATAGAAATAGGAGGTGCACATATGCGCTGCATGCTTTGCAAATATTTGTTATTGAATTATCCATAATAACAAAAACACAATAGAAGAATATTGATTGTCTAGTGAATAAATACACGCATAAAGGTGCTTAAACCTGAGAAAAGAACTGGAATCTGAGAAAATACGACATAGGAGGTGCACATCTCCGCCGTATAATAACGACAATCGCTAAACTTTGCCCTTGAATTCCATGCAGGAGCTTAGGAGGACTCTAGGACTCTATGAATAACAGGTTGTCCTACATTTCAGATATGTCTTTATACGCATGAAGTGTCCGTTATTAGAAAAAATACATCTTGAAAAACGCTATCATATAAGGTGAACATCCTCGTTATATGAGATAACTTGTAGTCTAACCTTTCATATACTGACATATACCTATATCTATTAATATACAAAATGGAAATACTGAGAAGACAAATTAGAAGACATACATTTGGAATTTGTACGCTAAATATTGTAAGATAAATGTAAAATAGCAATCGGAGGAAACAGTATAAAATAAAACAAAATACCACATTGTTGGAACAGGTCCAAAGTCCAATAGAAAAATCTGACAGACAAAACAACACAAGTGAAAGAAAATAAATATAATAACAAATTATCGGACAAAGCGAACGCACAAACGTACAAAAGTCAGGGAATGAAAACATAGTGACATATTTTCCTGAAACAGTTTTATTATTCTCTTGAAAGGTTTTAAGAACACTGAGTACTCAAGTTATAATAAATCTGTTCATATAAAAGAACGACCCTGTTATAAAGTAATGACAGTGGTAGTACAAATGTAAATCAAAATAATAAACAGGGATACTTACTAAAACTGGCACTCCTACCAATGCTCCGGAAGGTTAGGACTGTCTGCACCATATGTCACACCTGTCATAATGCATCATTCATATTTTACACACAGACACATGATAGTTTCTAATTTTATTCATAAAAATAAGAAATAAAAACGTGTGCATATTAACTATACATCATTGTAACAACATGTATATATGTATAAAATGTATATATAAGTCAAACCTCACTATCTCGAAGAACTATGTGCAGTCATTGTAACAACATGTATATATGTATAACATGTATATATAAGTCAAACCTCACTATCTCGAATAACAATGTGCAGTCATTGTAACAACATGTATATATGTATAATATGTATATTTAAGTTAAACCTCACTATCTCGAAGAACTATGTTGCAGTCATTGTAATAACATGTATATATGTATAATATGTATATATACCGTCAAACCTCGCTATCTCGAAGTTGTATGTGCAGCTTTGTTATTGTTAGTTTATATCTGTATAGTTATTGGACATACAATATATCATGAGGTGGAGGGTTGGAATCTTACTGACCCGATTAACCCTGCAACAGTCTCAGTTTTGGGGTTCAATGATTTGAGATGAGAGGTATTTGTTGGCGATCACTGTTTAAACTGCCTTGTCATAATACAAAATAAGTTGCAAATAAAATGTTGCTCATCGGAGTTTTCAACTTAACGTATCCGTGATAACTCTTATCTCGAACACTCTGATTTTTTCGATTTTGACACTATTTCAAATATATAAAACACATTAACTGCACTTTGAGATGTAGCTATTTAGATTACGATTGTATCTGGATTGTACATTGTACGCTTAGCATGCCCTCAAAAATATCATGAAATAATATGTATTGGACTATATCAAAATGAATGTATCTGTGTCAATCTCTTACACATAGTAATAGGCATGTTAGACTCCCTCGTATAATGAGGGAGTGAATCTGTCTAAAAGATCGTGAATGTGTTCAAACTTCCCTTAATAATATTAGCTACATGTGCATATTAACTTTTGAAATGTGCAGTTTGAGTGTAAATGTTTTGAATTTGAATTTCTAGCAATTATGATAAATATGTAAAATGTAAAATAAGGTTTGAATTGAATTTGGTGAATAATGTATCAACAAAAATGCAAATATAAGATATAAATTACAGAATCGCAGCTCAGAAGAACACTTTATTTTAATAATTAGCTGAAAATGGCGAAATATTAATTACATATTGGTCGCCAATTTCTGCAACTAACTGTTGACGTGAATCCTAGGGATTCATTGATGATTTGAATGTACGAATGACGGACTATGTCCGTTGTCAAAAGTAAATATGTTCTTATTTCAATGATGTTATATGTATTTCCACATTTATTTATTTACATAATTTTTATATCGATCAAAATCACAAGTATGACTGATAGTCTTGAACATAATCGTTTTGACGAAATATAACAATAATGAGAATCCTTTGGCACTGCCGATGGTGAGTACAACATAACAATAACATTATAACGCAAAGTTTTAGAGTTAGCCTGACAGCAGCACACATGTCGAAAAAACATGCATTACATCTGGGAATTTATTTTGATCCTGCTTATTAGAGAAATATGATTTCCCTTTTGTCCCTCAGTTCGATTGCTAATGGCTTTGTGTTTTTTTCCCATAATTGGTGATAACCCATCTTCGCTAGCCAAGGGTTACGATTCGGGTTCCCCTTCTCTCCATCCTTGGCGGATCTAGATTACATTTTGAAATTCGCGCGCAATGCCACCTGGTGGTTTATCGAAGTTGCGCCCCTTAGATAGTCGTCATCGCCAGCCAATCAGAATCGTTTTGCTATACGTATGTTGGAGAGTTGAAAATGGCAGCGCCCAGTGAAGAAAAACTTATTCCTGATAAATTTAATTTGGAAGCACTTACTGTCAACCAAGTGAAAGTTTCAAAGCTTTGGCAGACGGGAAAGATGTTTTCATTTGAACCAAAACGGGAAGTGGCAAATCGTTGTCATATGAGAGCATTCCGGTGCCATCTTTGTTTACATTTCGTCGATAACATGTGCTCCGTGTAAAACGTCTTCTGATTGGATACGTGTACTGGTAGCCGTAACCAATGAAATATTAAAGCGCGAATCCTCAAAATGTATTCTAGATCTGCCAAGGGTGGAGAGAAGGGGGACCCGAATCGTAACCCTTGGCTAGCGAAGATGGTGATAACCATGAATAGAATGGTTATATTTCCCCTCCATGCGATATATAACACGCTTATCTATGTTGACAATAAATTACTTCACGTGTTCAAACAAAACCTCATTCATATGAGAAATATAATATTGTAGAAAATATAAAAATATAAACAAAAATCATTTTTCAGTTTAAAATATTTTCACAAAATATTTGCCTTGACTGCCTTAGATAAAATACACAGAATGAGTGTGAATTTTTACAGAAAATTAATCATTACCATTTAATGTTGAAATAATGATGTTTAATCGGTGTTTGATCTGTAACAGCTTTGACCACTAACACAATATACACAGTAGATACAAGTGTTCCCATAATGTGAAGGTGAGTTCAGGATGTCAATGATCATGCCATATTTACAATTTTCCATATTGTGTTACGCGTTCATTAATTAGCATATTCAATGAAATGAATAATGAAAAATACCACACCACAGAACAGTTAAAAAAAAAATAGTAAAAATGGGCAAAATCTCTGGCTTGATGCAAGCACTTCAATAACAGTGGCAGAATTATAGTAGTTTTATGAGCCCAAATCCAGAACTAGGCAACATCGATACCTCTAACACAGGTCTACATGCTCGCTCACTCTCCTGATGCGGAGTTTAAAGTAGTTTTATGGGCACAAACACCCTTGTTAACGAAATAATGTGGTCAATTAATTTATCATAGACGAAAATGTTTATATGTAAACTAAGTTAACTTTAAATAACAATTACAAAGACACAACGAATTATTAATATAAAAACACATTTTGCATCAATTTTCACAAAATAAGTGAGCGTATAATTATCATAAAGTTTGTATTTACAATTTGTCGTAGGTAGCGTGACTCTTACCAACGCCACTCTTGTTTTCCTTTTTTGTTTCATAAGACATTATATATATTATACCAATCTTCGTGTTTCTGCCTTCCTAAACACAACGTTATTAAAATGTTTAATTATTAAATGAACTGCATTATGTCCATATATTCCATGCTTTGTAATACAAGAAAAAAACTAATATTAAATTAAATAAATTACTACACAGAACTGTTGCATGTTTCTTTTTCACCATGTTGGGAGTTATTTGCTGTGGCGTATGCATCCTTGGATTGCTGCGGTGATTGGTTATTTTCATCTACGTCGTCATCAGTCTGTCTAACTTGTTGGTAGGTGTCAAATGTCTCATTTTCTATACAGACTACATTAGATTTCCTCCTACCCATAAACCTCTCCTTCATATTAGCAAACATTCGTCCTACGAAAATAATTAAAAATATTAATACACTCCTGAATTGCAATATTATACAAAAATAAATATCCGCAAAAATTAACGGGGGATTATGGTGTTTAACACCACATTCAACAATATTTCAGTTATATCGTGGCGGGCAAAAATTAAATAGATGAACAAATTCTAACATGCGTATATCTATCATGTACAGCCAAACCTGTATTAATCGGTCAGACTGGAGATAATCAAAAAGTTACCACATAAGACAGGTGACTGCTTAAATAAGGTAACTTTCCACTCATTTGTGATCATTGGGACCCTGTAATAGTGATATCTTAATCAAAGTTATTGCTTAATAGAAGTGACTGTTCGGGTAGGTTATACTGTATCATATATCATATGTATTTGGATGTAATGGCTATGTTCACATTGTAATACGTCACAGTGGGTTTATCAAAAGTATTTTGAAGGTCAGGACTGTTTATTTACTGCATTTTAACACTTTACCGCTGCAATAAACTATATGCAAACACTATAAAATTCTTCTATTAAGCTATGAAGTGCAGTGTGAACACGGTAAGGCGAACTCAGATTATCCACGACAGAAGACATTTTCACATCATGTTGATATATCCAATTTATGATGGATGCAATAACAATTATGAGGCAATGACTGACGTGTGGCTTTTCATAACTTTTATTCATTGGTCAAAAAAGATTACTCCAACCTTATTTAAAAACTTTATAATAAGAATACTTGAATACTTCATACAGGGGCTTCTCATGAAAACGGAAAGAAGCTAGCCCGATCCTTTAATTTCACTTTTCGCTATATAGATCATCTCCTTTCACTAAATAATTCTAAGTTTGGTGATTTTGTTGATCGCATCTATCCCAATGAACTTGAAATAAAAGGAACCCACGGCTACAGTTAGGTTTGCTTCATTTCTTAACATACATTTCGAAATTGATAGTCAGGGACGGTTAAATACGAATTTTTACTAATAAAGGATGATTTAAATTTTCCTATTGTGAACTTTCCATTTACATTTGTATATCTATTATATGTTGCAAAATTGTAGCAGCACCTGTATATGGAGTAGATACGATATTCCAAATCTTGTGACTCCTATCATGATTTCCTTTATAGAGGGTTGCTGCAAAGAAGGAAGCTACTGAGCCAAGGGTTCCTAGTGGTTAAGTTGAAGTCTTCACTTCGAAAGTTTTTCGGTCACCACAATAACCTTTTTAACCGTTCCGGAATACCGAATGTATGTGCTTCAAATCAGCACGGATTCATGACTGATCATCGGATGTGTCTCAAGAGCAACATGACGGGTGCCATTAGTGGAGCAGGAACTGCTTACCCTTCCCGAGCACATAAGTTCACCCCCGGTTTTATTTAGTGGGGTTTGTGTGGCTCGATCTTCAGTGTTATGTGTAGTGTTTTGTAGATCATTATTTGTCCCTTTTCTTTTAGCCAATGTATTATCTGTCCTTTGACTTTGGCTTCCAATTACCCCTTTTGTATCTGTAAACTTGTCTTATATATATTAGGTGTAAAGTTTAAGATTCACTGTATATTATATATAAGGGTTGTCATTTTATGCACATTTGGAAAGAGAGGATGTTTCGGTTATTATTAATACATATGTAGTATATTATTAATAGTATATAACCCCGTCACATTTTATTGAAGTGTTCGTACGTCAGGAAAGTGTGTATACTAGTAACTATGTGTGTTAGATGTATCGATTTTCCTCTATATTAACGGTATGGTATTTTTTGCTTTTAATTTTATTATTACTTGTTATGTGTATTAACAGTTCATTGAACAACTTATCAATGCGAGACAGTGGCAAGAGAAAATGCTTTAGATTGTTGTCCTTACATAGGAAGCAAACAATATATTTATGTAAGAAAACTGCTCACCACGACTAGCTTTTCCCGTACTTTCCTCTGGAACATTGTCAGTTGGTTTTGATTTGTAGTATATGTACATCACAATTAACAGAACCAAGAAGATAGCGGCCAAACACACTCCAGCAACAACTCCTTCTATCTTTATCTGTTTCATTCTATCGTCCCGCTTCTTGTTGAAGTTACTAGCTACAAAATAATAAGAGTGATTGTATCGTCTATCTTTCGAACTATTATTATGCATTTGGCAACATTTACGTCACAAAGAATTGAATATTATATATTAAGTTAAATATTATGACTTAAAGTTCTTTACAACAAAGCTGATCGCAAAGTTATAAGCGATGGTCGTATTTTAACCACATCATTTAGCGTCAGTCGTTTGTCATAAATGAATTTGGGAATTTTCTCTCCGTTTTAAATTGGTCAATTGTTTTTAATGTAAATTTACTTTTGATTGACTGAAAGCACTTTATTGTATGAACATTCCTTTGGTGGTTACCAAGAGTTTATTGTTCATCGTACACACCAACGTGATTGGATGTGGAATTCTCATGTTGTCTTCTGTTCATGATTGTGGAAAGTACATATGACTATTTGTCCTACTGGTCCCCAACTCCTCCATACCAGTAGATTATTTACATTCAAGAGGTATCTCTATTAATTTTCTTAAGCATCACATTGACGATTAATAAGAAATAAGTGATTGGTTCTTTACAAAATTAGTGTTTATGTGACGTTTGGAAATCCAAAATGATAGTAATAGTGTGACATAATCTTACATGTAAGCAGAAAGAACAACTATGTATGTTCCACTTATTCAACATGTACATTGTTTTATGTTGATACCATAATACCTAATTAAGGAAAGTTTGACATAAAATGTTAAGGGAATACTTAAGAAAAATTTTCTATAGCCAACATGTTGAATCACAAAGATTTTCATTATGTTTATAATTAAATCATTAAAAGAGCCAAATCAAAGATTTTCTCAAACTATGATGAATGAATGATGCAGAAGCAATTTGAATATGAAAATTAAATTTCATTATAAAACTTACTAGCAGGGTTGACCTTTTCTTTGATTGGTGTACAAAATGGATTTATGTCTACAGAGAAATCATATTTGTCTTTCGTATCAAACTGGTAGTGGTAATGGTCACTTTCTAGAACGTCTAGCTGTAACTTGGTTGTCGTGGGGCACCAAACATCATTAAACGAATTCCAACAGTCAAATTTCTGTTCAAAAGAAAAAAAAACATAATGTGTGCATGCGTGTGTTTGTGCTTAGTTACAATTAGTAAATTAACAGTATATGATTTTATAATGTACACGATTTCCCAAAATGTAGAATTATACATCTAAGCATCTGTCTTTGTGTAGGTGGAATCTACCATGACAATGAGATACTTTCGAGATAAAGGATACAGTTATTCAGGACTGTTCGAAAGACTAATTGACTAATTTAGTCCGAAATCTCATTTGTTAAAGAATATATCTTGAAAGGTGCGAGTAAGAGTAAAACCATATGAGTAATTGTCATCACTCTCTGTCTGTCGTCATATTGGCGTGAACTAGACCCACTAGACAGTTTACGCATTTAGCTCTGTTTTAAAATTACTACGAAATGTTTTATGTCTAAGATATGAACTCTAAACCAGTTTCCTTCGCATTCTCGATATAACGGATCTTTAGACTATTGTGAGTTTATATTAGACATTCTTCGGACGAATGGACACTTGGAATAGAAAGATTTCATAGTTGTTTCTCATATCTGTAACTTGATTGTAGGAAATGTTCATTTACCATTATTTTCATTTTCATTATATGTTTCACAATAGTCTTTGATCAAGTTAGTATTCGTGTTTTACTTTTAACCATTGTGTTGTCTGTTCTTCGATTTAAGAAGCGCCACAATATTGCTAAAGTTGGCGTTAAATACCAATCAATCAATCAATCAATCAATCAATCAATCAATCAATCAATCAATCAATCGATTTACGGATTCTGATTACCCCTTTGGTATCTTCAAACTCTTCTATGAGAATGATGACTTGCATTTTCTTAAAAATGGTGAGTTTTTAAATGTTACTAACGACTAATTATCAGTTCCTGGGAAGGCAGATGGTACACATGTGTGACATGTTGACTTGTATTGATTACTCTCTGTATCTACGATCTACATCAAAGGGAAAAATAAAATTCTTATTTATTTTTCTGGGCTTTGCTGTCAAGACATTCCGCATGTCACGCAACAACAATTAGTTCAGTTTCCGACGTTATTACTTACATTGTCACTACAAGGGTTTGTTTATAGTCACCATGTAGATAACATATTGTCTTTATTTGTTGCAATACTATTTGAGGAATTGTACTACAAATGGTTTATTGTCCAATGAAATGGCACGAAATATATGAGTTTGCCATTCGCATGAAGACATATTATCAGCTACAGTTATCTCCCTTCTGTCATATTTTCATTTCTTTCATACGATCGCGACAGTTAGAATAGATTCTTCGAAAGGTTAATTCTTTGTCAATTCATGGCATCCATTGTGAATTCATTAAATACGAAGTACGTGAAACATGTCTTGAAATCTCTGAGAAATAATAACACACGGAAATACTGATATTGTCGTCCTATTGATGAAGATAATCATTAGAATATTGAAAATATTGACATAGTTTATGTATATTTGGTATTCTTATCAAGTAGTATATTTGAGTTTCTGTGACTGAAGGGGACACAAGAGTAATGATTTCTGATGGTCGTTTTATCATGGTTCTTTTGGGCATTTTATTGTCTGTCCTTCTTTTATCTATTTTGATTACCCTTTGGTATCTTCAGACTATCTTAAATAGGATATTCCGAGCCATTAGAAGCAGATGATCTCACTGAAGTTATATTTACTGAGATTGTATCGTCAAAGTGTTATTTCATTTTAGCTCATAATTCATTGATCCGGGTTGTGAATTTACGTACCGTTGCCTCCGAATCATATTTTATTTTACGTTTATCTTACGTCGAATTTATCAGAATATCGTGTTATCTGTCCATTTCATTCAACTTCTATCAGACTTATTAAGCATATTGCCCTTTTAGTCATATCATTATTTGCCATTTTCTGTTTAATCCTACGCTGATGAAATCTACAAACCCTTCTGTAAAGAGGCTTTAACTCATATTTATACAATAATTAGCATCAGCAACGCCTGTGGGGAATTAAACAACCCTGCATAAGTCTATTATCAACTTCCTATATTTATGTAGTATTATGAATTTCTTCATCCGTATTACTATTCGACTAGACTCTTTTACATTAAATTATCTCATTTTTAGATGGGATTTCTCTCTTACTTAAAATACCGTATTGTGTCTGTTGCTATTGCATTTTTGTTTTATCTTGTTCTTGTTTTTTAAAGGTTGCTTTAAAGATCGGTATCTTTTTCTCGAAACGTAAATATAGAATTTCTCCAACATCAAATACAAATGCACCCCATTTCGATCATATAAAACCGTGTGCATTTATTTAAGTTTTCTTTAATTGCGATTTAGCATGGATAAACTATGTGACAAAAACAATGTGTACTTCACTACAATCAGAAACTTATTCATACCTTTGTTTGGTCTGCCTTGTTGTCAAAATTAATGGCTGTAAATTTTACTTTCACGTAGCAGACATCGAACTTCATGCTTCTCAATGTAACGCAAATTTTATCACATACATAATCGGCCGATTTCGTTGCTCGGAAATACATACTACAATGGCCATTCGGAACATTTCCCGATGCATAAACAGTTGTTTCGTTTCCCGGGTTCATTGAGATTGTTTCGCCGCATTTGCTTTTTTCACCCGAAGGTGTCAAATTCGCTGAAATAAAGAAATAAAGGGGATAAAGTTAAACATGAATATCAAATTTGAATGTTTTTCCTGTGATTTAGGCATATCATTTCATAGTGGACATAAAGTAATAGGCAATGAAGAACTTATAGGCTGAGTAAACAAATATCGACTAATAAGATTAGAAAAAAGTTTTTAAAATGTTTGAGTTGACAATTTCCCCCTAGAAAACATAAATACAATATATGCGTTAGACAGTGAAAACAAACGGTGTTTTATTGCTTTATCAGCTGGAACAAAAACCCAAAACGTGTACAGGTTTTTTGTTTTTGCTTGATTTTGGACGATATTATTAAAAAATGTCCATTCGTTTAGCCATTAAATTCTTTAAAGATATATTTATCTCCCTTTTCTCACATACACTCATTTCAGAGCGTCATATCCTTTAAATTTTAGAGAAGGAACAAAGTGGGAACAGCAACTGTCTACAAAACAAACTATGTTGTCCTTTATTTTTTCGTCGAAACTCCTTAGCATGTCTTCTAATTTTCGATGTAAAAAATGAACGATTATTGCGTATCCCGCGAGATCAACGTCTGTGCAGATTACATATTATCGATGGATATAAAATGAGATTGATAAATTATCAATAGTATGTGACGAAATAAATAAGAATATTTGACGTAATAGATAAGAACAGTTTTGCTGAGAGTTATGCTTTAATTGGGAATAAATGAAGGATGTGCACATATTGGGTATATTGTGTCTGAATTGTTAATAAAAACCAACCCATTTAAAGCATCTTTGTTGCTGCACAGTGCACACACTCAACCAAGATAAAGTCACAAGCTTTATCTACAATTTTACTGAAATTGTTGACATTCCCATTGCACAGAGAGAGAACAAAACGAAACGACAAGAGGAAGCTGTTTGACATGGTTTATTAGATGTCATCCTGGTTAAATTGTTCTAGTATGCTTCAGAACAAACATGACAGATGTCATCCTGGTTAGATTGTTCTAGTATACTTCAGAACAAACATGACAGATGTCATCCTGGTTAGATTGTTCTAGTATACTTCAGAACAAACATGACAGATGCCATCCTGGTTAGATTGTTCTAGTATACTTCAGAACAAACATGACAGATGTCATCCTGGTTAGATTGTTCTAGTATACTTCAGAACAAACATGCCAGATGTCATCCTGGTTAGATTGTTCTAGTATACTTCAGAACAAACATGCCAGATGTCATCCTGGTTAGATTGTTCTAGTATGCTTCAGAACAAACATGACATATGTCATCCTGGTTAGATTGTTCTAGTATACTTCAGAACAAACATGTCAGTTGTCATCCTGGTTAGATTGTTCTAGTATACTTCAGAACAAACATGACAGATGTCATCCTGGTTAGATTGTTCTAGTATGCTTCAGAACAAACATGCCAGATGTCATCCTGGTTAGATTGTTCTAGTATGCTTCAGAACAAACATGCCAGATGTCATCCTGGTTAGATTGTTCTAGTATGCTTCAGAACAAACATGTCAGATGTCATCCTGGTTAGATTGTTCTAGTATGCTTCAGAACAAACATGACAGATGTCATCCTGGTTAGATTGTTCTAGTATGCTTCAGAACAAACATGCCAGATGTCATCCTGGTTAGATAGTTCTAGTATGCTTCAGAACAAACATGTCAGATGTCATCCTGGTTAGATTGTTCTAGTATGCTTCAGAACAAACATGCCAGATGTCATCCTGGTTAGATTGTTCTAGCATACTTCAGAACAAACATACCAGATGTCATTCTGGTTAGATTGTTCTAGTATGCTTCAGAACAAACATGCCAGTTGTCATCTTGGTTAGATTGTTCTAGTATGCTTCAGACCAAACATGACAGATGTCATCCTGGTTAGATTGTTCTAGTATACTTCAGAACAAACATGTCAGATGTCATCCTGGTTAGATTGTTCTAGTATACTTCAGAACAAACATACCAGATGTCATCCTGGTTAGATTGTTCTAGTATGCTTCAGAACAAACATGCCAGATGTCATCTTGGTTAGATTGTTCTAGTATGCTTCAGACCAAACATGACAGATGTCATCCTGGTTAGATTGTTCTAGTATACTTCAGAACAAACATGTCAGATGTCATCCTGGTTAGATTGTTCTAGTATGCTTCAGAACAAACATGCCAGAAGTCATCCTGGTTAGATTGTTCTAGTATGCTTCAGAACAAACATGCCAGATGTCATTCTGGTTAGATTGTTCTAGTATACTTCAGAACAAACATGTCAGAGGTCATCCTGGTTAGATTGTTCTAGTATGCTTCAGAACAACCATGTCAGATGTCATCCTGGTTAGATTGTTCTAGTATGCTTCAGAACAAACATGACAGATGTCATCTTGGTTAGATTGTTCTAGTATACTTCAGAACAAACATGCCAGATGTCATCCTTGTTAGATTGTTCTAGTATACTTCAGAACAAACATGCCAGATGTCATCCTGGTTAGATTGTTCTAGTATACTTCAGAACAAAATTGCCAGATGTCATCCTGATTAGATTGTTCTAGTATACTTCAGAACAAACATGTCAGATGTCATCCTGGTTAGATTGTTCTAGTATGCTTCAAAACAAACATGACAGATGTCATCCTGGTTTGATTGTTCCAGTATGCTTCAGAACAAACACGACAGATGTCATCCTGGTTAGATTGTTCTAGTATGCTTCAGAACAAACATGACAGATGTCATCCTGGTTAGATTGTTCTAGTATGCTTCAGAACAAACGTGCCAGAAGTCATCCTGGTTAGATTGTTCTAGTATGCTTCAGAACAAACATGCCAGATGTCATCCTGGTTAGATTGTTCTAGTATACTTCAGAACAAACATGTCAGAGGTCATCCTGGTTAGATTGTTCTAGTATGCTTCAGAACAAACATGCCAGATGTCATCCTGGTTAGATTGTTCTAGTATACTTCAGAACAAACATGACAGATGTCATCCTGGTTAGATTGTTCTAGTATGCTTCAGAACAAACATGACATATGTCATCCTGGTTAGATTGTTCTAGTATACTTCAGAACAAACATGACAGATGTCATCCTGGTTAGATTGTTCTAGTATGCTTCAGAACAAACATGCCAGATGTCATCCTGGTTAGATTGTTCTAGTATGCTTCAGAACAAACATGCCAGATGTCATCCTGGTTAGATTGTTCTAGTATGCTTCAGAACAAACATGTCAGATGTCATCCTGGTTAGATTGTTCTAGTATGCTTCAGAACAAACATGACAGATGTCATCCTGGTTAGATTGTTCTAGTATGCTTCAGAACAAACATGCCAGATGTCATCCTGGTTAGATTGTTCTAGTATGCTTCAGAACAAACATGTCAGATGTCATCCTGGTTAGATTGTTCTAGTATGCTTCAGAACAAACATGCCAGATGTCATCCTGGTTAGATTGTTCTAGTATACTTCAGAACAAACATACCAGATGTCATCCTGGTTAGATTGTTCTAGTATGCTTCAGAACAAACATGCCAGATGTCATCTTGGTTAGATTGTTCTAGTATGCTTCAGAACAAACATGACATATGTCATCCTGGTTAGATTGTTCTAGTATGCTTCAGAACAAACATGCCAGATGTCATCCTGGTTAGATTGTTCTAGTATGCTTCAGAACAAACATGCCAGAGGTCATCCTGGTTAGATTGTTCTAGTATACTTCAGAACAAACATGACAGATGTCATCCTGGTTAGATTGTTCTAGTATACTTCAGAACAAACATGCCAGATGTCATCTTGGTTAGATTGTTCTAGTATACTTCAGAACAAATATGCCAGATGTCATATTGGTTAGATTGTTCTAGTATACTTCAGAACAAACATGCCAGATGTCATCCTGGTTAGATTGTTCTAGTATACTTCAGAACAAACATGACAGATGTCATCCTGGTTAGATTGTTCTAGCATACTTCAGAACAAACATGCCAGATGTCATCCTGGTTAGATTGTTCTAGTATGCTTCAGAACAAACATGTCAGATGTCATCCTGGTTAGATTGTTCTAGTATGCTTCAGAACAAACATGCCAGATGTCATATTGGTTAGATTGTTCTAGTATACTTCAGAACAAACATGACAGATGTCATCCTGGTTAGATTGATCTAATATACTTCAGAACAAACATGTCAGATGTCATCCTGGTTAGATTGTTCTAGTATACTTCAGAACAAACATGCCAGATGTCATCCTGGTTAGATTGTTCTAGTATACTTCAGAACAAACATGCCTGATGTCATCCTGTTTAGATTGTTCTAGTATGCTTCGGAACAAACATGTCAGATGTCATCCTGGTTAGATTGTTCTAGTATACTTCAGAACAAACATGACAAATGTCATCCTGGTTAGATTGTTCTAGTATGCTTCAGAACAAACATGACAGATGTCATCCTGGTTAGATTGTTCTAGTATGCTTCAGAACAAACACGCCAGATGTCATCCTGGTTAGATTGTTCTAGTATACTTCAGAACAAAAATGCCAGATGTCATCCTGGTTAGATTGTTCTAGTATACTTCAGAACAAATATGCCAGATGTCATCCTGGTTAGATTGTTCTAGTATACTTCAGAACAAACATGCCAGATGTCATCCTGGTTAGATTGTTCTAGTATACTTCAGAACAAACATGCCAGATGTCATCCTGGTTAGATTGTTCTAGTATACTTCAGAACAAACATGACAGATGTCATCCTGGTTAGATTGTTCTAGTATGCTTCAGAATAAACATGTCAGATGTCATCCTGTTTAGATTGTTCTAGTATACTTCAGAACAAACATGACAGATGTCATCCTGGTTAGATTGTTCTAGTATGCTTCAGAACAAACATGACAGGTGTCATCCTGGTTAGATTGTTCTAGTATGCTTCAGAACAACCATGTAATGATGGCATCCTGGTTAGATTGTTCTAGTATACTTCAGAACAAACATGCCAGATGTCATCCTGGTTAGATTGTACTAGTATGCTTCAGAACAAACATGTCAGATGTCATCCTGGTTAGATTGTTCTAGTATACTTCAGAACAAACATGCCAGATGTCATCCTGGTTAGATTGTTCTAGTATGCTTCAGAACAAACATGTCAGATGTCATCCTGGTTAGATTGTTCTAGTATGCTTCAGAACAAACATGCCAGATGTCATCCTGGTTAGATTATTCTAGTATGCTTCAGAACAAACATGCCAGATGTCATATTGGTTAGATTGTTCTAGTATACTTCAGAACAAGCATGACAGATGTCATCCTGGTTAGATTGATCTAGTATACTTCAGAACAAACATGTCAGATGTCATCCTGGTTAGATTGTTCTAGTATACTTCAGAACAAACATGCCAGATGTCATCCTGGTTAGATTGTTCTAGTATACTTCAGAACAAACATGCCTCATGTCATCGTGGTTAGATTGTTCTAGTATACTTCAGAACAAACATGTCAGATGTCATCCTGGTTAGGTTGTTCTGGTATGCTTCAGAACAAACATGACACATGTCATCCTGGTTAGATTGTTCTAGTATGCTTCAGAACCAACATGTCAGATGTCATCCTGGTTAGATTGTTCTAGTATACTTCAGAACAAACATGCCAGATGTCATCCTGGTTAGATTGTTCTAGTATGCTTCAGAACAAACATGTCAGATGTCATCCTGGTTAGATTGTTCTAGTATGCTTCAGAACAAACATGCCAGATGTCATCCTGGTTAGATTATTCTAGTATGCTTCAGAACAAAAATGCCAGATGTCATATTGGTTAGATTGTTCTAGTATACTTCAGAACAAGCATGACAGATGTCATCCTGGTTAGATTGATCTAGTATACTTCAGAACAAACATGTCAGATGTCATCCTGGTTAGATTGTTCTAGTATACTTCAGAACAAACATGCCAGATGTCATCCTGGTTAAATTGTTCTAGTATACTTCAGAACAAACATGCCTGATGTCATCGTGGTTAGATTGTTCTAGTATACTTCAGAACAAACATGTCAGATGTCATCCTGGTTAGGTTGTTCTGGTATGCTTCAGAACAAACATGACACATGTCATCCTGGTTAGATTGTTCTAGTATGCTTCAGAACAAACATGACAGATGTCATCCTGGTTAGATTGTTCTAGTATGCTTCAGAACAAACATGTCAGATGTCATCCTGGTTAGATTGTTCTAGTATACTTCAGAACAAACATGCCAGATGTCATATTGGTTAGATTGTTCTAGTATACTTCAGAACAAACATGTCAGATGGCATCCTGGTTAGATTGTTCTAGTATACTTCAGAACAAACATGTCAGATGTCATCCTGGTTAGATTGTTCTAGTATACTTCAGAACAAACATGCCAGATGTCATCCTGGTTAGATTGTTCTAGTATACTTCAGAACAAACATGCCTGATGTCATCGTGGTTAGATTGTTCTAGTATACTTCAGAACAAACATGTCAGATGTCATCCTGGTTAGGTTGTTCTAGTATGCTTCAGAACAAACATGACACATGTCATCCTGGTTAGATTGTTCTAGTATGCTTCAGAACAAACATGACAGATGTCATCCTGGTTAGATTGTTCTAGTATGCTTCAGAACAAACATGTCAGATGTCATCCTGGTTAGATTGTTCTAGTATGCTTCAGAACAAACATGCCAGATGTCATCCTGGCTAGATTGTTCTAGTATACTTCAGAACAAACATGTCAGATGTCATCCTGGTTAGATTGTTCTAGTATACTTCAGAACAAACATGCCAGATGTCATCCTGGTTAGATTGTTCTAGTATGCTTCAGAACAAACATGCCAAATGTCATCCTGGCTAGATTTTTCTAGTATACTTCAGAACAAACATGTCAGATGTCATCCTGGTTAGATTGTTCTAGTATGCTTCAGAACCAACATGTCAGATGTCATCCTGGTTAGATTGTTCTAGTATGCTTCCGAAAAAACATGACAGATGTCATCCTGGTTAGATTGTTCTAGTATGCTTCAGAACAAACATGCCAGATGTCATCCTGGTTAGATTGTTCTAGCATGCTTCAGAACAAACATGCCAGATGTCATCCTGGTTAGATTGTTCTAGTATACTTCAGAACAAACATGTCAGAGGTCATCCTGGTTAGATTGTTCTAATATGCTTCAGAACAAACATGTCAGATGTCATCCTGGTTAGATTGTTCTAGTATACTTCAGAACAAACATGCCAGATGTCATCCTGGTTAGATTGTTCTAGTATACTTCAGAACAAAATTGCCAGATGTCATCCTGATTAGATTGTTCTAGTATGCTTCAGAACAAACATGTCAGAGGTCATCCTGGCTAGAATGTTCTAGTATGCTTCAAAACAAACATGACAGATGTCATCCTGGTTTGATTGTTCCAGTATGCTTCAGAACAAACACGACAGATGTCATCCTGGTTAGATTGTTCTAGTATGCTTCAGAACAAACATGACAGAGTCATCCTGGTTAGATTGTTCTAGTATGCTTCAGAACAAACGTGCCAGAAGTCATCCTGGTTAGATTGTTCTAGTATGCTTCAGAACAAACATGTCAGATGTCATCCTGGTTAGATTGTTCTAGTATACTTCAGAACAAACATGCCAGATGTCATATTGGTTAGATTGTTCTAGTATACTTCAGAACAAACATGTCAGATGGCATCCTGGTTAGATTGTTCTAGTATACTTCAGAACAAACATGTCAGATGTCATCCTGGTTAGATTGTTCTAGTATACTTCAGAACAAACATGCCAGATGTCATCCTGGTTAGATTGTTCTAGTATACTTCAGAACAAACATGCCTGATGTCATCGTGGTTAGATTGTTCTAGTATACTTCAGAACAAACATGTCAGATGTCATCCTGGTTAGGTTGTTCTAGTATGCTTCAGAACAAACATGACACATGTCATCCTGGTTAGATTGTTCTAGTATGCTTCAGAACAAACATGACAGATGTCATCCTGGTTAGATTGTTCTAGTATGCTTCAGAACAAACATGTCAGATGTCATCCTGGTTAGATTGTTCTAGTATGCTTCAGAACAAACATGCCAGATGTCATCCTGGCTAGATTGTTCTAGTATACTTCAGAACAAACATGTCAGATGTCATCCTGGTTAGATTGTTCTAGTATACTTCAGAACAAACATGCCAGATGTCATCCTGGTTAGATTGTTCTAGTATGCTTCAGAACAAACATGCCAAATGTCATCCTGGCTAGATTTTTCTAGTATACTTCAGAACAAACATGTCAGATGTCATCCTGGTTAGATTGTTCTAGTATGCTTCAGAACCAACATGTCAGATGTCATCCTGGTTAGATTGTTCTAGTATGCTTCCGAAAAAACATGACAGATGTCATCCTGGTTAGATTGTTCTAGTATGCTTCAGAACAAACATGCCAGATGTCATCCTGGTTAGATTGTTCTAGCATGCTTCAGAACAAACATGCCAGATGTCATCCTGGTTAGATTGTTCTAGTATACTTCAGAACAAACATGTCAGAGGTCATCCTGGTTAGATTGTTCTAATATGCTTCAGAACAAACATGTCAGATGTCATCCTGGTTAGATTGTTCTAGTATACTTCAGAACAAACATGCCAGATGTCATCCTGGTTAGATTGTTCTAGTATACTTCAGAACAAAATTGCCAGATGTCATCCTGATTAGATTGTTCTAGTATGCTTCAGAACAAACATGTCAGAGGTCATCCTGGCTAGAATGTTCTAGTATGCTTCAAAACAAACATGACAGATGTCATCCTGGTTTGATTGTTCCAGTATGCTTCAGAACAAACACGACAGATGTCATCCTGGTTAGATTGTTCTAGTATGCTTCAGAACAAACATGACAGAGTCATCCTGGTTAGATTGTTCTAGTATGCTTCAGAACAAACGTGCCAGAAGTCATCCTGGTTAGATTGTTCTAGTATGCTTCAGAACAAACATGCCAGATGTCATCCTGGTTAGATTGTTCTAGTATACTTCAGAACAAACATGTCAGAGGTCATATTGGTTAGATTGTTCTAGTATGCTTCAGAACAAACATGCCAGATGTCATCCTGGTTAGATTGTTCTAGTATACTTCAGAACAAACATGACAGATGTCATCCTGGTTAGATTGTTCTAGTATGCTTCAGAACAAACATGACATATGTCATCCTGGTTAGATTGTTCTAGTATACTTCAGAACAAACATGACAGATGTCATCCTGGTTAGATTGTTCTAGTATGCTTCAGAACAAACATGCCAGATGTCATCCTGGTTAGATTGTTCTAGTATGCTTCAGAACAAACATGCCAGATGTCATCTTGGTAAGATTGTTCTAGTATGCTTCAGAACAAACATGTCAGATGTCATCCTGGTTAGATTGTTCTAGTATGCTTCAGAACAAACATGACAGATGTCATCCTGGTTAGATTGTTCTAGTATGCTTCAGAACAAACATGCCAGATGTCATCCTGGTTAGATTGTTCTAGTATGCTTCAGAACAAACATGTCAGATGTCATCCTGGTTAGATTGTTCTAGTATGCTTCAGAACAAACATGCCAGATGTCATCCTGGTTAGATTGTTCTAGTATACTTCAGAACAAACATACCAGATGTCATCCTGGATAGATTGTTCTAGTATGCTTCAGAACAAACATGCCAGATGTCATCTTGGTTAGATTGTTCTAGTATGCTTCAGAACAAACATGACAGATGTCATCCTGGTTAGATTGTTCTAGTATGCTTCAGAACAAACATGCCAGATGTCATCCTGGTTAGATTGTTCTAGTATACTTCAGAACAAACATGCCAGATGTCATCCTGGTTAGATTGTTCTAGTATACTTCAGAACAAACATGTCAGATGTCATCCTGGTTAGATTGTTCTAGTATGCCTCAGAACAAACATGACAGATGTCATCCTGGTTAGATTGTTCTAGTATGCTTCAGAACAAACATGCCAGATGTCATCCTGGTTAGATTGTTCTAGTATGCTTCAGAACAAACATGCCAGAGGTCATCCTGGTTAGATTGTTCTAGTATACTTCAGAACAAACATGACAGATGTCATCCTGGTTAGATTGTTCTAGTATACTTCAGAACAAACATGCCTGATGTCATCCTGTTTAGATTGTTCTAGTATGCTTCAGAACAAACATGTCAGATGTCATCCTGGTTAGATTGTTCTAGTATACTTCAGAACAAACATGACAAATGTCATCCTGGTTAGATTGTTCTAGTATGCTTCAGAACAAACATGACAGATGTCATCCTGGTTAGATTGTTCTAGTATGCTTCAGAACAAACATGCCAGATGTCATCCTGGTTAGATTGTTCTAGTATACTTCAGAACAAACATGCCAGATGTCATCCTGGTTAGATTGTTCTAGTATACTTCAGAACAAATATGCCAGATGTCATCCTGGTTAGATTGTTCTAGTATACTTCAGAACAAACATGCCAGATGTCATCCTGGTTAGATTGTTCTAGTATACTTCAGAACAAACATGACAGATGTCATCCTGGTTAGATTGTTCTAGTATGCTTCAGAACAAACATGTCAGATGTCATCCTGTTTAGATTGTTCTAGTATACTTCAGAACAAACATGACAGATGTCATCCTGGTTAGATTGTTCTAGTATGCTTCAGAACAAACATGACAGGTGTCATCCTGGTTAGATTGTTCTAGTATGCTTCAGAACAAATATGTAATGATGGCATCCTGGTTAGATTGTTCTAGTATACTTCAGAACAAACATGCCAGATGTCATCCTGGTTAGATTGTTCTAGTATGCTTCAGAACAAACATGTCAGATGTCATCCTGGTTAGATTGTTCTAGTATACTTCAGAACAAACATGCCAGATGTCATCCTGGTTAGATTGTTCTAGTATGCTTCAGAACAAACATGTCAGATGTCATCCTGGTTAGATTGTTCTAGTATGCTTCAGAACAAACATGCCAGATGTCATCCTGGTTAGATTATTCTAGTATGCTTCAGAACAAACATGCCAGATGTCATATTGGTTAGATTGTTCTAGTATACTTCAGAACAAGCATGACAGATGTCATCCTGGTTAGATTGATCCAGTATATTTCAGAACAAACATGTCAGATGTCATCCTGGTTAGATTGTTCTAGTATACTTCAGAACAAACATGCCAGATGTCATCCTGGTTAGATTGTTCTAGTATACTTCAGAACAAACATGCCTGATGTCATCGTGGTTAGATTGTTCTAGTATACTTCAGAACAAACATGTCAGATGTCATCCTGGTTAGGTTGTTCTGGTATGCTTCAGAACAAACATGACACATGTCATCCTGGTTAGATTGTTCTAGTATGCTTCAGAACAAACATGACAGATGTCATCCTGGTTAGATTGTTCTAGTATGCTTCAGAACAAACATGTCAGATGTCATCCTGGTTAGATTGTTCTAGTATACTTCAGAACAAACATGCCAGATGTCATATTGGTTAGATTGTTCTAGTATACTTCAGAACAAACATGTCAGATGGCATCCTGGTTAGATTGTTCTAGTATACTTCAGAACAAACATGCCAGATGTCATCCTGGTTAGATTGTTCTAGTATGCTTCAGAACAAACATGCCAGATGTCATCCTGGCTAGATTGTTCTAGTATACTTCAGAACAAACATGCCAGATGTCATCCTGGTTAGATTGTTCTAGTATACTTCAGAACAAACATGCCTGATGTCATCGTGGTTAGATTGTTCTAGTATACTTCAGAACAAACATGTCAGATGTCATCCTGGTTAGGTTGTTCTAGTATGCTTCAGAACAAACATGACACATGTCATCCTGGTTAGATTGTTCTAATATGCTTCAGAACAAACATGTCAGATGTCATCCTGGTTAGATTGTTCTAGTATGCTTCAGAACAAACATGCCAGATGTCATATTGGTTAGATTGTTCTAGTATACTTCAGAACAAACATGTCAGATGTCATCCTGGTTAGATTGTTCTAGTATACTTCAGAACAAACATGCCAGATGTCATCCTGGTTAGATTGTTCTAGTATGCTTCAGAACAAACATGCCAGATGTCATCCTGGCTAGATTGTTCTAGTATACTTCAGAACAAACATGTCAGATGTCATCCTGGTTAGATTGTTCTAGTATACTTCAGAACAAACATGCCAGATGTCATCCTGGTTAGATTGTTCTAGTATGCTTCAGAACAAACATGCCAGATGTCATCCTGGCTAGATTTTTCTAGTATACTTCAGAACAAACATGTCAGATGTCATCCTGGTTAGATTGTTCTAGTATGCTTCAGAACAAACATGTCAGATGTTATCCTGGTTAGATTGTTCTAGTATGCTTCCGAACAAACATGACAGATGTCATCCTGGTTAGATTGTTCTAGTATGCTTCAGAACAAACATGCCAGATGTCATCCTGGTTAGATTATTCTAGCATGCTTCAGAACAAACATGCCAGATGTCATCCTGGTTAGATTGTTCTAGTATACTTCAGAACAAACATGTCAGAGGTCATCCTGGTTAGATTGTTCTAATATGCTTCAGAACAAACATGCCAGATGCCATCCTGGTTAGATTGTTCTAGTATACTTCAGAACAAACATAACAGATGTCATCCTGGTTAGATTGTTTTAGTATACTTCAGAACAAACATGCCAGATGTCATCCTGGTTAGATTGTTCTAGTATGCTTCAGAACAAACATGCCAGATGTCATCTTGGTTAGATTGTTCTAGTATGCTTCAGAACAAACATGCCAGATGTCATCCTGGTTAGATTGTTCTAATATACTTCAGAACAAACATGTCAGATGTCATCCTGGTTAGATTGTTCTAGTATGCTTCAGAACAAACATGACAGATGTCATCCTGGTTAGATTGTTCTAGTATACTTCAGAACAAACATGTCAGATGTCATCCTGGTTAGATTGTTCTAGTATACTTCAGAACAAACATGTCAGGTGTCATCCTGGTTAGATTGTTCTAGTATACTTCAGAACAAACATGTCAGATGTCATCCTGGTTAGATTGTTCTAGTATGCTTCAGAACAAACATGACAGATGTCATCCTGGTTAGATTGTTCTAGTATGCTTCAGAACAAACATGCCAGATGTCATATTGGTTAAATTGTTCTAGTATGCTTCAGAACAAACATGTCAGATGTCATCCTGGTTAGATTGTTCTAGTATGCTTCAGAACAAACATGCCAGATGTCATCCTGGTTAGATTGTTCTAGTATGCTTCAGAACAAACATGCCAGATGTCATCCTGGTTAGATTGTTCTAGTATGCTTCAGAACAAACATGTCAGATGTCATCCTGGTTAGATTGTTCTAGTATGCTTCAGAACAAACATGCCAGATGTCATCCTGGTTAGATTGTTCTAGTATACTTTAGAACAAACATGCCAGATGTCATCCTGGTTAGATTGTTCTAGTATGCTTCAGAACAAACATGCCAGATGTCATCTTGGTTAGATTGTTCTAGAATGCTTCAGAACAAACATGACAAATGTCATCCTGGTTAGATTGTTCTAGTATACTTCAGAACAAACATGCCAGATGTCATCCTGGTTAGATTGTTCTAGTATGCTTCAGAACAAACAAGCCAGATGTCATCCTGGTTAGATTGTTCTAGTATACTTCAGAACAAACATGACAGATGTCATCCTGGTTAGATTGTTCTAGTATGCTTCAGAACAAACATGCCAGATGTCATATTGGTTAGATTGTTCTAGTATACTTCAGAACAAACATGACAGATGTCATCCTGGTTAGATTGATCTAGTATACTTCAGAACAAACATGTCAGATGTCATCCTGGTTAGATTGTTCTAGTATACTTCAGAACAAATATGCCAGATGTCATCCTGGTTAGATTGTTCTAGTATACTTCAGAACAAACATGACAGATGTCATCCTGGTTAGATTGTTCTAGTATGCTTTAGAACAAACATGCCAGATGTCATCCTGGTTAGATTGTTCTAGTATGCTTCAGAACAAACATGCCAGATGTCATATTGGTTAGATTGTTCTAGTATACTTCAGAACAAACATGTCAGATGTCATCCTGGTTAGATTGTTCTAGTATACTTCAGAACAAACATGCCAGATGTCATCCTGGTTAGATTGTTCTAGTATACTTCAGAACAAACATGTCAGATGTCATCCTGGTTAGATTGTTCTAGTATGCTTCAGAACAAACATGACAGATGTCATCCTGGTTAGATTGTTCTAGTATGCTTCAGAACAAACATGCCAGATGTCATCCTGGTTAGATTGTTCTAGTATGCTTCAGAACAAACATGCCAGATGTCATCCTGGTTAGATTGTTCTAGTATACTTCAGAACAAACATGTCAGAGGTCATCCTGGTTAGATTGTTCTAGTATGCTTCAGAACAAACATGCCAGATGTCATCCTGGTTAGATTGTTCTAGTATACTTCAGAACAAACATGATAGGTGTCATCCTGGTTAGATTGTTCTAGTATGCTTCAGAACAAACATGACAGATGTCATCCTGGTTAGATTGTTCTAATATACTTCAGAACAAACATGACATATGTCATCCTGGTTAAATTGTTCTAGTATACTTCAGAACAAACATGTCAGGTGTCATCCTGGTTAGATTGTTCTAGTATACTTCAGAACAAACATGACAGATGTCATCCTGGTTAGATTGTTCTAGTATGCTTCAGAACAAACATGCCAGATGTCATCCTGGTTAGATTGTTCTAGTATGCTTCAGAACAAACATGCCAGATGTCATCCTGGTTAGATTGTTCTAGTATGCTTCAGAACAAACATGTCAGATGTCATCCTGGTTAGATTGTTCTAGTATGCTTCAGAACAAACATGACAGATGTCATCCTGGTTAGATTGTTCTAGTATGCTTCAGAACAAACATGTCAGATGTCATCCTGGTTAGATTGTTCTAGTATGCTTCAGAACAAACATGCCAGATGTCATCCTGGTTAGATTGTTCTAGTATACTTCAGAACAAACATGCCAGATGTCATCCTGGTTAGATTGTTCTAGTATACTTCAGAACAAACATGACAGATGTCATCCTGGTTAGATTGTTCTAGTATGCTTCAGAACAAACATGACAGATGTCATCCTGGTTAGATTGTTCTAGTATACTTCAGAACAAACATGTCAGATGGCATCCTGGTTAGATTGTTCTAGTATGCTTCAGAACAAACATGACAGATGTCATCTTGGTTAGATTGTTCTAGTATGCTTCAGAACAAACATGCCAGATGTCATCCTGGTTAGATTGTTCTAGTATGCTTCAGAACAAACATGCCAGAGGTCATCCTGGTTAGATTGTTCTAGTATGCTTCAGAACAAACATGTCAGAGGTCATCCTGGTTAGATTGTTCTAGTATACTTCAGAACAAACATGCCAGATGTCATCCTGGTTAGATTGTTCTAGTATACTTCAGAACAAACATGCCAGATGTCATCCTGGTTAGATTGTTCTAGTATGCTGCAGAACAAACATGCCAGATGTCATCCTGGTTAGATTGTTCTAGTATACTTCAGAACAAACATGCCAGATGTCATCCTGGTTAGATTGTTCTAGTATACTTCAGAACAAACATGACAGATGTCATCCTGGTTAGATTGTTCTAGTATGCTTCAGAACAAACATGCCAGATGTCATCCTGGCTAGATTTTTCTAGTATACTTCAGAACAAACATGTCAGATGTCATCCTGGTTAGATTGTTCTAGTATGCTTCAGAACAAACATGTCAGATGTCATCCTGGTTAGATTGTTCTAGTATGCTTCCGAACAAACATGACAGATGTCATCCTGGTTAGATTGTTCTAGTATGCTTCAGAACAAACATGCCAGATGTCATCCTGGTTAGATTGTTCTAGCATGCTTCAGAACAAACATGCCAGATGTCATCCTGGTTAGATTGTTCTAGTATACTTCAGAACAAACATGTCAGAGGTCATCCTGGTTAGATTGTTCTAATATGCTTCAGAACAAACATGCCAGATGCCATCCTGGTTAGATTGTTCTAGTATACTTCAGAACAAACATAACAGATGTCATCCTGGTTAGATTGTTTTAGTATACTTCAGAACAAACATGCCAGATGTCATCCTGGTTAGATTGTTCTAGTATGCTTCAGAACAAACATGCCAGATGTCATCTTGGTTAGATTGTTCTAGTATGCTTCAGAACAAACATGACAAATGTCATCCTGGTTAGATTGTTCTAGTATACTTCAGAACAAACATGCCAGATGTCATCCTGGTTAGATTGTTCTAGTATGCTTCAGAACAAACAAGCCAGATGTCATCCTGGTTAGATTGTTCTAGTATACTTCAGAACAAACATGACAGATGTCATCCTGGTTAGATTGTTCTAGTATGCTTCAGAACAAACATGCCAGATGTCATATTGGTTAGATTGTTCTAGTATACTTCAGAACAAACATGACAGATGTCATCCTGGTTAGATTGATCTAGTATACTTCAGAACAAACATGTCAGATGTCATCCTGGTTAGATTGTTCTAGTATACTTCAGAACAAATATGCCAGATGTCATCATGGTTAGATTGTTCTAGTATACTTCAGAACAAACATGACAGATGTCATCCTGGTTAGATTGTTCTAGTATGCTTTAGAACAAACATGCCAGATGTCATCCTGGTTAGATTGTTCTAGTATGCTTCAGAACAAACATGCCAGATGTCATATTGGTTAGATTGTTCTAGTATACTTCAGAACAAACATGTCAGATGTCATCCTGGTTAGATTGTTCTAGTATACTTCAGAACAAACATGCCAGATGTCATCCTGGTTAGATTGTTCTAGTATACTTCAGAACAAACATGTCAGATGTCATCCTGGTTAGATTGTTCTAGTATGCTTCAGAACAAACATGACAGATGTCATCCTGGTTAGATTGTTCTAGTATGCTTCAGAACAAACATGCCAGATGTCATCCTGGTTAGATTGTTCTAGTATGCTTCAGAACAAACATGCCAGATGTCATCCTGGTTAGATTGTTCTAGTATACTTTAGAACAAACATGTCAGAGGTCATCCTGGTTAGATTGTTCTAGTATGCTTCAGAACAAACATGCCAGATGTCATCCTGGTTAGATTGTTCTAGTATACTTCAGAACAAACATGATAGGTGTCATCCTGGTTAGATTGTTCTAGTATGCTTCAGAACAAACATGACAGATGTCATCCTGGTTAGATTGTTCTAATATACTTCAGAACAAACATGACATATGTCATCCTGGTTAAATTGTTCTAGTATACTTCAGAACAAACATGTCAGGTGTCATCCTGGTTAGATTGTTCTAGTATACTTCAGAACAAACATGACAGATGTCATCCTGGTTAGATTGTTCTAGTATGCTTCAGAACAAACATGCCAGATGTCATCCTGGTTAGATTGTTCTAGTATGCTTCAGAACAAACATGCCAGATGTCATCCTGGTTAGATTGTTCTAGTATGCTTCAGAACAAACATGTCAGATGTCATCCTGGTTAGATTGTTCTAGTATGCTTCAGAACAAACATGACAGATGTCATCCTGGTTAGATTGTTCTAGTATGCTTCAGAACAAACATGTCAGATGTCATCCTGGTTAGATTGTTCTAGTATGCTTCAGAACAAACATGCCAGATGTCATCCTGGTTAGATTGTTCTAGTATACTTCAGAACAAACATGCCAGATGTCATCCTGGTTAGATTGTTCTAGTATACTTCAGAACAAACATGACAGATATCATCCTGGTTAGATTGTTCTAGTATGCTTCAGAACAAACATGACAGATGTCATCCTGGTTAGATTGTTCTAGTATACTTCAGAACAAACATGTCAGATGGCATCCTGGTTAGATTGTTCTAGTATGCTTCAGAACAAACATGACAGATGTCATCTTGGTTAGATTGTTCTAGTATGCTTCAGAACGAACATGCCAGATGTCATCCTGGTTAGATTGTTCTAGTATGCTTCAGAACAAACATGCCAGAGGTCATCCTGGTTAGATTGTTCTAGTATACTTCAGAACAAATATGCCAGATGTCATCCTGGTTAGATTGTTCTAGTATGCTTCCGAACAAACATGACAGATGTCATCCTGGTTAGATTGTTCTAGTATGCTTCAGAACAAACATGCCAGATGTCATCCTGGTTAGATTATTCTAGCATGCTTCAGAACAAACATGCCAGATGTCATCCTGGTTAGATTGTTCTAGTATACTTCAGAACAAACATGTCAGAGGTCATCCTGGTTAGATTGTTCTAATATGCTTCAGAACAAACATGCCAGATGCCATCCTGGTTAGATTGTTCTAGTATACTTCAGAACAAACATAACAGATGTCATCCTGGTTAGATTGTTTTAGTATACTTCAGAACAAACATGCCAGATGTCATCCTGGTTAGATTGTTCTAGTATGCTTCAGAACAAACATGCCAGATGTCATCTTGGTTAGATTGTTCTAGTATGCTTCAGAACAAACATGCCAGATGTCATCCTGGTTAGATTGTTCTAATATACTTCAGAACAAACATGTCAGATGTCATCCTGGTTAGATTGTTCTAGTATGCTTCAGAACAAACATGACAGATGTCATCCTGGTTAGATTGTTCTAGTATACTTCAGAACAAACATGTCAGATGTCATCCTGGTTAGATTGTTCTAGTATACTTCAGAACAAACATGTCAGGTGTCATCCTGGTTAGATTGTTCTAGTATACTTCAGAACAAACATGTCAGATGTCATCCTGGTTAGATTGTTCTAGTATGCTTCAGAACAAACATGACAGATGTCATCCTGGTTAGATTGTTCTAGTATGCTTCAGAACAAACATGCCAGATGTCATATTGGTTAAATTGTTCTAGTATGCTTCAGAACAAACATGTCAGATGTCATCCTGGTTAGATTGTTCTAGTATGCTTCAGAACAAACATGCCAGATGTCATCCTGGTTAGATTGTTCTAGTATGCTTCAGAACAAACATGCCAGATGTCATCCTGGTTAGATTGTTCTAGTATGCTTCAGAACAAACATGTCAGATGTCATCCTGGTTAGATTGTTCTAGTATGCTTCAGAACAAACATGCCAGATGTCATCCTGGTTAGATTGTTCTAGTATACTTTAGAACAAACATGCCAGATGTCATCCTGGTTAGATTGTTCTAGTATGCTTCAGAACAAACATGCCAGATGTCATCTTGGTTAGATTGTTCTAGAATGCTTCAGAACAAACATGACAAATGTCATCCTGGTTAGATTGTTCTAGTATACTTCAGAACAAACATGCCAGATGTCATCCTGGTTAGATTGTTCTAGTATGCTTCAGAACAAACAAGCCAGATGTCATCCTGGTTAGATTGTTCTAGTATACTTCAGAACAAACATGACAGATGTCATCCTGGTTAGATTGTTCTAGTATGCTTCAGAACAAACATGCCAGATGTCATATTGGTTAGATTGTTCTAGTATACTTCAGAACAAACATGACAGATGTCATCCTGGTTAGATTGATCTAGTATACTTCAGAACAAACATGTCAGATGTCATCCTGGTTAGATTGTTCTAGTATACTTCAGAACAAATATGACAGATGTCATCCTGGTTAGATTGTTCTAGTATACTTCAGAACAAACATGACAGATGTCATCCTGGTTAGATTGTTCTAGTATGCTTTAGAACAAACATGCCAGATGTCATCCTGGTTAGATTGTTCTAGTATGCTTCAGAACAAACATGCCAGATGTCATATTGGTTAGATTGTTCTAGTATACTTCAGAACAAACATGTCAGATGTCATCCTGGTTAGATTGTTCTAGTATACTTCAGAACAAACATGCCAGATGTCATCCTGGTTAGATTGTTCTAGTATACTTCAGAACAAACATGTCAGATGTCATCCTGGTTAGATTGTTCTAGTATGCTTCAGAACAAACATGACAGATGTCATCCTGGTTAGATTGTTCTAGTATGCTTCAGAACAAACATGCCAGATGTCATCCTGGTTAGATTGTTCTAGTATGCTTCAGAACAAACATGCCAGATGTCATCCTGGTTAGATTGTTCTAGTATACTTCAGAACAAACATGTCAGAGGTCATCCTGGTTAGATTGTTCTAGTATTCTTCAGAACAAACATGCCAGATGTCATCCTGGTTAGATTGTTCTAGTATACTTCAGAACAAACATGATAGGTGTCATCCTGGTTAGATTGTTCTAGTATGCTTCAGAACAAACATGACAGATGTCATCCTGGTTAGATTGTTCTAATATACTTCAGAACAAACATGACATATGTCATCCTGGTTAAATTGTTCTAGTATACTTCAGAACAAACATGTCAGGTGTCATCCTGGTTAGATTGTTCTAGTATACTTCAGAACAAACATGACAGATGTCATCCTGGTTAGATTGTTCTAGTATGCTTCAGAACAAACATGCCAGATGTCATCCTGGTTAGATTGTTCTAGTATGCTTCAGAACAAACATGCCAGATGTCATCCTGGTTAGATTGTTCTAGTATGCTTCAGAACAAACATGTCAGATGTCATCCTGGTTAGATTGTTCTAGTATGCTTCAGAACAAACATGACAGATGTCATCCTGGTTAGATTGTTCTAGTATGCTTCAGAACAAACATGTCAGATGTCATCCTGGTTAGATTGTTCTAGTATGCTTCAGAACAAACATGCCAGATGTCATCCTGGTTAGATTGTTCTAGTATACTTCAGAACAAACATGCCAGATGTCATCCTGGTTAGATTGTTCTAGTATACTTCAGAACAAACATGACAGATGTCATCCTGGTTAGATTGTTCTAGTATGCTTCAGAACAAACATGACAGATGTCATCCTGGTTAGATTGTTCTAGTATACTTCAGAACAAACATGTCAGATGGCATCCTGGTTAGATTGTTCTAGTATGCTTCAGAACAAACATGACAGATGTCATCTTGGTTAGATTGTTCTAGTATGCTTCAGAACAAACATGCCAGATGTCATCCTGGTTAGATTGTTCTAGTATGCTTCAGAACAAACATGCCAGAGGTCATCCTGGTTAGATTGTTCTAGTATACTTCAGAACAAACATGTCAGAGGTCATCCTGGTTAGATTGTTCTAGTATACTTCAGAACAAACATGCCAGATGTCATCCTGGTTAGATTGTTCTAGTATACTTCAGAACAAACATGCCAGATGTCATCCTGGTTAGATTGTTCTAGTATGCTGCAGAACAAACATGCCAGATGTCATCCTGGTTAGATTGTTCTAGTATACTTCAGAACAAACATGCCAGATGTCATCCTGGTTAGATTGTTCTAGTATACTTCAGAACAAACATGACAGATGTCATCCTGGTTAGATTGTTCTAGTATGCTTCAGAACAAACATGCCAGATGTCATCCTGGCTAGATTTTTCTAGTATACTTCAGAACAAACATGTCAGATGTCATCCTGGTTAGATTGTTCTAGTATGCTTCAGAACAAACATGTCAGATGTCATCCTGGTTAGATTGTTCTAGTATGCTTCCGAACAAACATGACAGATGTCATCCTGGTTAGATTGTTCTAGTATGCTTCAGAACAAACATGCCAGATGTCATCCTGGTTAGATTGTTCTAGCATGCTTCAGAACAAACATGCCAGATGTCATCCTGGTTAGATTGTTCTAGTATACTTCAGAACAAACATGTCAGAGGTCATCCTGGTTAGATTGTTCTAATATGCTTCAGAACAAACATGCCAGATGCCATCCTGGTTAGATTGTTCTAGTATACTTCAGAACAAACATAACAGATGTCATCCTGGTTAGATTGTTTTAGTATACTTCAGAACAAACATGCCAGATGTCATCCTGGTTAGATTGTTCTAGTATGCTTCAGAACAAACATGCCAGATGTCATCTTGGTTAGATTGTTCTAGTATGCTTCAGAACAAACATGACAAATGTCATCCTGGTTAGATTGTTCTAGTATACTTCAGAACAAACATGCCAGATGTCATCCTGGTTAGATTGTTCTAGTATGCTTCAGAACAAACAAGCCAGATGTCATCCTGGTTAGATTGTTCTAGTATACTTCAGAACAAACATGACAGATGTCATCCTGGTTAGATTGTTCTAGTATGCTTCAGAACAAACATGCCAGATGTCATATTGGTTAGATTGTTCTAGTATACTTCAGAACAAACATGACAGATGTCATCCTGGTTAGATTGATCTAGTATACTTCAGAACAAACATGTCAGATGTCATCCTGGTTAGATTGTTCTAGTATACTTCAGAACAAATATGCCAGATGTCATCCTGGTTAGATTGTTCTAGTATACTTCAGAACAAACATGACAGATGTCATCCTGGTTAGATTGTTCTAGTATGCTTTAGAACAAACATGCCAGATGTCATCCTGGTTAGATTGTTCTAGTATGCTTCAGAACAAACATGCCAGATGTCATATTGGTTAGATTGTTCTAGTATACTTCAGAACAAACATGTCAGATGTCATCCTGGTTAGATTGTTCTAGTATACTTCAGAACAAACATGCCAGATGTCATCCTGGTTAGATTGTTCTAGTATACTTCAGAACAAACATGTCAGATGTCATCCTGGTTAGATTGTTCTAGTATGCTTCAGAACAAACATGACAGATGTCATCCTGGTTAGATTGTTCTAGTATGCTTCAGAACAAACATGCCAGATGTCATCCTGGTTAGATTGTTCTAGTATGCTTCAGAACAAACATGCCAGATGTCATCCTGGTTAGATTGTTCTAGTATACTTTAGAACAAACATGTCAGAGGTCATCCTGGTTAGATTGTTCTAGTATGCTTCAGAACAAACATGCCAGATGTCATCCTGGTTAGATTGTTCTAGTATACTTCAGAACAAACATGATAGGTGTCATCCTGGTTAGATTGTTCTAGTATGCTTCAGAACAAACATGACAGATGTCATCCTGGTTAGATTGTTCTAATATACTTCAGAACAAACATGACATATGTCATCCTGGTTAAATTGTTCTAGTATACTTCAGAACAAACATGTCAGGTGTCATCCTGGTTAGATTGTTCTAGTATACTTCAGAACAAACATGACAGATGTCATCCTGGTTAGATTGTTCTAGTATGCTTCAGAACAAACATGCCAGATGTCATCCTGGTTAGATTGTTCTAGTATGCTTCAGAACAAACATGCCAGATGTCATCCTGGTTAGATTGTTCTAGTATGCTTCAGAACAAACATGTCAGATGTCATCCTGGTTAGATTGTTCTAGTATGCTTCAGAACAAACATGACAGATGTCATCCTGGTTAGATTGTTCTAGTATGCTTCAGAACAAACATGTCAGATGTCATCCTGGTTAGATTGTTCTAGTATGCTTCAGAACAAACATGCCAGATGTCATCCTGGTTAGATTGTTCTAGTATACTTCAGAACAAACATGCCAGATGTCATCCTGGTTAGATTGTTCTAGTATACTTCAGAACAAACATGACAGATATCATCCTGGTTAGATTGTTCTAGTATGCTTCAGAACAAACATGACAGATGTCATCCTGGTTAGATTGTTCTAGTATACTTCAGAACAAACATGTCAGATGGCATCCTGGTTAGATTGTTCTAGTATGCTTCAGAACAAACATGACAGATGTCATCTTGGTTAGATTGTTCTAGTATGCTTCAGAACGAACATGCCAGATGTCATCCTGGTTAGATTGTTCTAGTATGCTTCAGAACAAACATGCCAGAGGTCATCCTGGTTAGATTGTTCTAGTATACTTCAGAACAAATATGCCAGATGTCATCCTGGTTAGATTGTTCTAGTATACTTCAGAACAAACATGACAGATGTCATCCTGGTTAGATTGTTCTAGTATGCTTTAGAACAAACATGCCAGATGTCATCCTGGTTAGATTGTTCTAGTATGCTTCAGAACAAACATGCCAGATGTCATCCTGGTTAGATTGTTCTAGTATACTTCAGAACAAACATGTCAGATGTCATCCTGGTTAGATTGTTCTAGTATGCTTCAGAACAAACATGACAGATGTCATCCTGGTTAGATTGTTCTAGTATGCTTCAGAACAAACATGCCAGATGTCATCCTGGTTAGATTGTTCTAGTATGCTTCAGAACAAACATGCCAGATGTCATCCTGGTTAGATTGTTCTAGTATACTTCAGAACAAACATGTCAGAGATCATCCTGGTTAGATTGTTCTAGTATGCTTCAGAACAAACATGCCAGATGTCATCCTGGTTAGATTGTTCTAGTATACTTCAGAACAAACATGATAGGTGTCATCCTGGTTAGATTGTTCTAGTATGCTTCAGAACAAACATGACAGATGTCATCCTGGTTAGATTGTTCTAATATACTTCAGAACAAACATGACATATGTCATCCTGGTTAAATTGTTCTAGTATACTTCAGAACAAACATGTCAGGTGTCATCCTGGTTAGATTGTTCTAGTATACTTCAGAACAAACATGACAGATGTCATCCTGGTTAGATTGTTCTAGTATGCTTCAGAACAAACATGCCAGATGTCATCCTGGTTAGATTGTTCTAGTATGCTTCAGAACAAACATGCCAGATGTCATCCTGGTTAGATTGTTCTAGTATGCTTCAGAACAAACATGTCAGATGTCATCCTGGTTAGATTGTTCTAGTATGCTTCAGAACAAACATGACAGATGTCATCCTGGTTAGATTGTTCTAGTATGCTTCAGAACAAACATGTCAGATGTCATCCTGGTTAGATTGTTCTAGTATGCTTCAGAACAAACATGCCAGATGTCATCCTGGTTAGATTGTTCTAGTATACTTCAGAACAAACATGCCAGATGTCATCCTGGTTAGATTGTTCTAGTATACTTCAGAACAAACATGACAGATGTCATCCTGGTTAGATTGTTCTAGTATGCTTCAGAACAAACATGACAGATGTCATCCTGGTTAGATTGTTCTAGTATACTTCAGAACAAACATGTCAGATGGCATCCTGGTTAGATTGTTCTAGTATGCTTCAGAACAAACATGACAGATGTCATCTTGGTTAGATTGTTCTAGTATGCTTCAGAACAAACATGCCAGATGTCATCCTGGTTAGATTGTTCTAGTATGCTTCAGAACAAACATGCCAGATGTCATCCTGGTTAGATTGTTCTAGTATACTTCAGAACAAACATGTCAGAGGTCATCCTGGTTAGATTGTTCTAGTATACTTCAGAACAAACATGCCAGATGTCATCCTGGTTAGATTGTTCTAGTATACTTCAGAACAAACATGCCAGATGTCATCCTGGTTAGATTGTTCTAGTATGCTGCAGAACAAACATGCCAGATGTCATCCTGGTTAGATTGTTCTAGTATACTTCAGAACAAACATGCCAGATGTCATCCTGGTTAGATTGTTCTAGTATACTTCAGAACAAACATGACAGATGTCATCCTGGTTAGATTGTTCTAGTATGCTTCAGAACAAACATGCCAGATGTCATCCTGGCTAGATTTTTCTAGTATACTTCAGAACAAACATGTCAGATGTCATCCTGGTTAGATTGTTCTAGTATGCTTCAGAACAAACATGTCAGATGTCATCCTGGTTAGATTGTTCTAGTATGCTTCCGAACAAACATGACAGATGTCATCCTGGTTAGATTGTTCTAGTATGCTTCAGAACAAACATGCCAGATGTCATCCTGGTTAGATTGTTCTAGCATGCTTCAGAACAAACATGCCAGATGTCATCCTGGTTAGATTGTTCTAGTATACTTCAGAACAAACATGTCAGAGGTCATCCTGGTTAGATTGTTCTAATATGCTTCAGAACAAACATGCCAGATGCCATCCTGGTTAGATTGTTCTAGTATACTTCAGAACAAACATAACAGATGTCATCCTGGTTAGATTGTTTTAGTATACTTCAGAACAAACATGCCAGATGTCATCCTGGTTAGATTGTTCTAGTATGCTTCAGAACAAACATGCCAGATGTCATCTTGGTTAGATTGTTCTAGTATGCTTCAGAACAAACATGACAAATGTCATCCTGGTTAGATTGTTCTAGTATACTTCAGAACAAACATGTCAGATGTCATCCTGGTTAGATTGTTCTAGTATACTTCAGAACAAACATGCCAGATGTCATCCTGGTTAGATTGTTCTAGTATACTTCAGAACAAACATGTCAGATGTCATCCTGGTTAGATTGTTCTAGTATGCTTCAGAACAAACATGACAGATGTCATCCTGGTTAGATTGTTCTAGTATGCTTCAGAACAAACATGCCAGATGTCATCCTGGTTAGATTGTTCTAGTATGCTTCAGAACAAACATGCCAGATGTCATCCTGGTTAGATTGTTCTAGTATACTTTAGAACAAACATGTCAGAGGTCATCCTGGTTAGATTGTTCTAGTATGCTTCAGAACAAACATGCCAGATGTCATCCTGGTTAGATTGTTCTAGTATACTTCAGAACAAACATGATAGGTGTCATCCTGGTTAGATTGTTCTAGTATGCTTCAGAACAAACATGACAGATGTCATCCTGGTTAGATTGTTCTAATATACTTCAGAACAAACATGACATATGTCATCCTGGTTAAATTGTTCTAGTATACTTCAGAACAAACATGTCAGGTGTCATCCTGGTTAGATTGTTCTAGTATACTTCAGAACAAACATGACAGATGTCATCCTGGTTAGATTGTTCTAGTATGCTTCAGAACAAACATGCCAGATGTCATCCTGGTTAGATTGTTCTAGTATGCTTCAGAACAAACATGCCAGATGTCATCCTGGTTAGATTGTTCTAGTATGCTTCAGAACAAACATGTCAGATGTCATCCTGGTTAGATTGTTCTAGTATGCTTCAGAACAAACATGACAGATGTCATCCTGGTTAGATTGTTCTAGTATGCTTCAGAACAAACATGTCAGATGTCATCCTGGTTAGATTGTTCTAGTATGCTTCAGAACAAACATGCCAGATGTCATCCTGGTTAGATTGTTCTAGTATACTTCAGAACAAACATGACAGATGTCATCCTGGTTAGATTGTTCTAGTATGCTTCAGAACAAACATGACAGATGTCATCCTGGTTAGATTGTTCTAGTATACTTCAGAACAAACATGTCAGATGGCATCCTGGTTAGATTGTTCTAGTATGCTTCAGAACAAACATGACAGATGTCATCTTGGTTAGATTGTTCTAGTATGCTTCAGAACGAACATGCCAGATGTCATCCTGGTTAGATTGTTCTAGTATGCTTCAGAACAAACATGCCAGAGGTCATCCTGGTTAGATTGTTCTAGTATACTTCAGAACAAATATGCCAGATGTCATCCTGGTTAGATTGTTCTAGTATACTTCAGAACAAACATGACAGATGTCATCCTGGTTAGATTGTTCTAGTATGCTTTAGAACAAACATGCCAGATGTCATCCTGGTTAGATTGTTCTAGTATGCTTCAGAACAAACATGCCAGATGTCATATTGGTTAGATTGTTCTAGTATACTTCAGAACAAACATGTCAGATGTCATCCTGGTTAGATTGTTCTAGTATACTTCAGAACAAACATGCCAGATGTCATCCTGGTTAGATTGTTCTAGTATACTTCAGAACAAACATGTCAGATGTCATCCTGGTTAGATTGTTCTAGTATGCTTCAGAACAAACATGACAGATGTCATCCTGGTTAGATTGTTCTAGTATGCTTCAGAACAAACATGCCAGATGTCATCCTGGTCAGATTGTTCTAGTATGCTTCAGAACAAACATGCCAGATGTCATCCTGGTTAGATTGTTCTAGTATACTTCAGAACAAACATGTCAGAGGTCATCCTGGTTAGATTGTTCTAGTATGCTTCAGAACAAACATGCCAGATGTCATCCTGGTTAGATTGTTCTAGTATACTTCAGAACAAACATGATAGGTGTCATCCTGGTTAGATTGTTCTAGTATGCTTCAGAACAAACATGACAGATGTCATCCTGGTTAGATTGTTCTAATATACTTCAGAACAAACATGACATATGTCATCCTGGTTAAATTGTTCTAGTATACTTCAGAACAAACATGTCAGGTGTCATCCTGGTTAGATTGTTCTAGTATACTTCAGAACAAACATGACAGATGTCATCCTGGTTAGATTGTTCTAGTATGCTTCAGAACAAACATGCCAGATGTCATCCTGGTTAGATTGTTCTAGTATGCTTCAGAACAAACATGCCAGATGTCATCCTGGTTAGATTGTTCTAGTATGCTTCCGAACAAACATGTCAGATGTCATCCTGGTTAGATTGTTCTAGTATGCTTCAGAACAAACATGACAGATGTCATCCTGGTTAGATTGTTCTAGTATGCTTCAGAACAAACATGTCAGATGTCATCCTGGTTAGATTGTTCTAGTATGCTTCAGGACAAACATGCCAGATGTCATCCTGGTTAGATTGTTCTAGTATACTTCAGAACAAACATGCCAGATGTCATCCTGGTTAGATTGTTCTAGTATACTTCAGAACAAACATGACAGATGTCATCCTGGTTAGATTGTTCTAGTATGCTTCAGAACAAACATGACAGATGTCATCCTGGTTAGATTGTTCTAGTATACTTCAGAACAAACATGTCAGATGGCATCCTGGTTAGATTGTTCTAGTATGCTTCAGAACAAACATGACAGATGTCATCTTGGTTAGATTGTTCTAGTATGCTTCAGAACAAACATGCCAGATGTCATCCTGGTTAGATTGTTCTAGTATGCTTCAGAACAAACATGCCAGAGGTCATCCTGGTTAGATTGTTCTAGTATACTTCAGAACAAACATGTCAGAGGTCATCCTGGTTAGATTGTTCTAGTATACTTCAGAACAAACATGCCAGATGTCATCCTGGTTAGATTGTTCTAGTATACTTCAGAACAAACATGCCAGATGTCATCCTGGTTAGATTGTTCTAGTATGCTGCAGAACAAACATGCCAGATGTCATCCTGGTTAGATTGTTCTAGTATACTTCAGAACAAACATGCCAGATGTCATCCTGGTTAGATTGTTCTAGTATACTTCAGAACAAACATGACAGATGTCATCCTGGTTAGATTGTTCTAGTATGCTTCAGAACAAACATGCCAGATGTCATCCTGGCTAGATTTTTCTAGTATACTTCAGAACAAACATGTCAGATGTCATCCTGGTTAGATTGTTCTAGTATGCTTCAGAACAAACATGTCAGATGTCATCCTGGTTAGATTGTTCTAGTATGCTTCCGAACAAACATGACAGATGTCATCCTGGTTAGATTGTTCTAGTATGCTTCAGAACAAACATGCCAGATGTCATCCTGGTTAGATTGTTCTAGCATGCTTCAGAACAAACATGCCAGATGTCATCCTGGTTAGATTGTTCTAGTATACTTCAGAACAAACATGTCAGAGGTCATCCTGGTTAGATTGTTCTAATATGCTTCAGAACAAACATGCCAGATGCCATCCTGGTTAGATTGTTCTAGTATACTTCAGAACAAACATAACAGATGTCATCCTGGTTAGATTGTTTTAGTATACTTCAGAACAAACATGCCAGATG
This sequence comes from Bathymodiolus brooksi, assembly GCA_963680875.1. Taxonomy (NCBI): domain Eukaryota; kingdom Metazoa; phylum Mollusca; class Bivalvia; order Mytilida; family Modiolidae; genus Bathymodiolus; species Bathymodiolus brooksi. Next base: position 33,290,475 of record OY804575.1, read on the forward strand.
TCATCCTGGTTAGATTGTTCTAGTATGCTTCAGAACAAACATGCCAGATGTCATCTTGGTTAGATTGTTCTAGTATGCTTCAGAACAAACATGACAAATGTCATCCTGGTTAGATTGTTCTAGTATACTTCAGAACAAACATGCCAGATGTCATCCTGGTTAGATTGTTCTAGTATGCTTCAGAACAAACAAGCCAGATGTCATCCTGGTTAGATTGTTCTAGTATACTTCAGAACAAACATGACAGATGTCATCCTGGTTAGATTGTTCTAGTATGCTTCAGAACAAACATGCCAGATGTCATATTGGTTAGATTGTTCTAGTATACTTCAGAACAAACATGACAGATGTCATCCTGGTTAGATTGATCTAGTATACTTCAGAACAAACATGTCAGATGTCATCCTGGTTAGATTGTTCTAGTATACTTCAGAACAAATATGCCAGATGTCATCCTGGTTAGATTGTTCTAGTATACTTCAGAACAAACATGACAGATGTCATCCTGGTTAGATTGTTCTAGTATGCTTTAGAACAAACATGCCAGATGTCATCCTGGTTAGATTGTTCTAGTATGCTTCAGAACAAACATGCCAGATGTCATATTGGTTAGATTGTTCTAGTATACTTCAGAACAAACATGTCAGATGTCATCCTGGTTAGATTGTTCTAGTATACTTCAGAACAAACATGCCAGATGTCATCCTGGTTAGATTGTTCTAGTATACTTCAGAACAAACATGTCAGATGTCATCCTGGTTAGATTGTTCTAGTATGCTTCAGAACAAACATGACAGATGTCATCCTGGTTAGATTGTTCTAGTATGCTTCAGAACAAACATGCCAGATGTCATCCTGGTTAGATTGTTCTAGTATGCTTCAGAACAAACATGCCAGATGTCATCCTGGTTAGATTGTTCTAGTATACTTTAGAACAAACATGTCAGAGGTCATCCTGGTTAGATTGTTCTAGTATGCTTCAGAACAAACATGCCAGATGTCATCCTGGTTAGATTGTTCTAGTATACTTCAGAACAAACATGATAGGTGTCATCCTGGTTAGATTGTTCTAGTATGCTTCAGAACAAACATGACAGATGTCATCCTGGTTAGATTGTTCTAATATACTTCAGAACAAACATGACATATGTCATCCTGGTTAAATTGTTCTAGTATACTTCAGAACAAACATGTCAGGTGTCATCCTGGTTAGATTGTTCTAGTATACTTCAGAACAAACATGACAGATGTCATCCTGGTTAGATTGTTCTAGTATGATTCAGAACAAACATGCCAGATGTCATCCTGGTTAGATTGTTCTAGTATGCTTCAGAACAAACATGCCAGATGTCATCCTGGTTAGATTGTTCTAGTATGCTTCAGAACAAACATGTCAGATGTCATCCTGGTTAGATTGTTCTAGTATGCTTCAGAACAAACATGACAGATGTCATCCTGGTTAGATTGTTCTAGTATGCTTCAGAACAAACATGTCAGATGTCATCCTGGTTAGATTGTTCTAGTATGCTTCAGAACAAACATGCCAGATGTCATCCTGGTTAGATTGTTCTAGTATACTTCAGAACAAACATGCCAGATGTCATCCTGGTTAGATTGTTCTAGTATACTTCAGAACAAACATGACAGATGTCATCCTGGTTAGATTGTTCTAGTATGCTTCAGAACAAACATGACAGATGTCATCCTGGTTAGATTGTTCTAGTATACTTCAGAACAAACATGTCAGATGGCATCCTGGTTAGATTGTTCTAGTATGCTTCAGAACAAACATGACAGATGTCATCTTGGTTAGATTGTTCTAGTATGCTTCAGAACGAACATGCCAGATGTCATCCTGGTTAGATTGTTCTAGTATGCTTCAGAACAAACATGCCAGAGGTCATCCTGGTTAGATTGTTCTAGTATACTTCAGAACAAACATGTCAGAGGTCATCCTGGTTAGATTGTTCTAGTATACTTCAGAACAAACATGCCAGATGTCATCCTGGTTAGATTGTTCTAGTATACTTCAGAACAAACATGCCAGATGTCATCCTGGTTAGATTGTTCTAGTATGCTGCAGAACAAACATGCCAGATGTCATCCTGGTTAGATTGTTCTAGTATACTTCAGAACAAACATGCCAGATGTCATCCTGGTTAGATTGTTCTAGTATACTTCAGAACAAACATGACAGATGTCATCCTGGTTAGATTGTTCTAGTATGCTTCAGAACAAACATGCCAGATGTCATCCTGGCTAGATTTTTCTAGTATACTTCAGAACAAACATGTCAGATGTCATCCTGGTTAGATTGTTCTAGTATGCTTCAGAACAAACATGTCAGATGTCATCCTGGTTAGATTGTTCTAGTATGCTTCCGAACAAACATGACAGATGTCATCCTGGTTAGATTGTTCTAGTATGCTTCAGAACAAACATGCCAGATGTCATCCTGGTTAGATTGTTCTAGCATGCTTCAGAACAAACATGCCAGATGTCATCCTGGTTAGATTGTTCTAGTATACTTCAGAACAAACATGTCAGAGGTCATCCTGGTTAGATTGTTCTAATATGCTTCAGAACAAACATGCCAGATGCCATCCTGGTTAGATTGTTCTAGTATACTTCAGAACAAACATAACAGATGTCATCCTGGTTAGATTGTTTTAGTATACTTCAGAACAAACATGCCAGATGTCATCCTGGTTAGATTGTTCTAGTATGCTTCAGAACAAACATGCCAGATGTCATCTTGGTTAGATTGTTCTAGTATGCTTCAGAACAAACATGCCAGATGTCATCCTGGTTAGATTGTTCTAATATACTTCAGAACAAACATGTCAGATGTCATCCTGGTTAGATTGTTCTAGTATGCTTCAGAACAAACATGACAGATGTCATCCTGGTTAGATTGTTCTAGTATGCTTCAGAACAAACATGTCAGGTGTCATCCTGGTTAGATTGTTCTAGTATACTTCAGAACAAACATGTCAGGTGTCATCCTGGTTAGATTGTTCTAGTATACTTCAGAACAAACATGTCAGGTGCCATCCTGGTTAGATTGTTCTAGTATGCTTCAGAACAAACATGCCAGATGTCATCCTGGTTAGATTGTTCTAGTATGCTTCAGAACAAACATGCCAGATGTCATCCTGGTTAGATTGTTCTAGTATACTGCAGAACAAACATGCCAGATGTCATCCTGGTTAGATTGTTCTAGTATGCTTCAGAACAAACATGCCAGATGTCATCTTGGTTAGATTGTTCTAGTATGCTTCAGAACAAACATGACAAATGTCATCCTGGTTAGATTGTTCTAGTATACTTCAGAACAAACATGCCAGATGTCATCCTGGTTAGATTGTTCTAGTATGCTTCAGAACAAACAAGCCAGATGTCATCCTGGTTAGATTGTTCTAGTATACTTCAGAACAAACATGACAGATGTCATCCTGGTTAGATTGTTCTAGTATGCTTCAGAACAAACATGCCAGATGTCATATTGGTTAGATTGTTCTAGTATACTTCAGAACAAACATGACAGATGTCATCCTGGTTAGATTGATCTAGTATACTTCAGAACAAACATGTCAGATGTCATCCTGGTTAGATTGTTCTAGTATACTTCAGAACAAATATGCCAGATGTCATCCTGGTTAGATTGTTCTAGTATACTTCAGAACAAACATGACAGATGTCATCCTGGTTAGATTGTTCTAGTATGCTTTAGAACAAACATGCCAGATGTCATCCTGGTTAGATTGTTCTAGTATGCTTCAGAACAAACATGCCAGATGTCATATTGGTTAGATTGTTCTAGTATGCTTCAGAACAAACATGTCAGATGTCATCCTGGTTAGATTGTTCTAGTATACTTCAGAACAAACATGCCAGATGTCATCCTGGTTAGATTGTTCTAGTATACTTCAGAACAAACATGTCAGATGTCATCCTGGTTAGATTGTTCTAGTATGCTTCAGAACAAACATGACAGATGTCATCCTGGTTAGATTGTTCTAGTATGCTTCAGAACAAACATGCCAGATGTCATCCTGGTTAGATTGTTCTAGTATGCTTCAGAACAAACATGCCAGATGTCATCCTGGTTAGATTGTTCTAGTATACTTCAGAACAAACATGTCAGAGGTCATCCTGGTTAGATTGTTCTAGTATGCTTCAGAACAAACATGCCAGATGTCATCCTGGTTAGATTGTTCTAGTATACTTCAGAACAAACATGATAGGTGTCATCCTGGTTAGATTGTTCTAGTATGCTTCAGAACAAACATGACAGATGTCATCCTGGTTAGATTGTTCTAATATACTTCAGAACAAACATGACATATGTCATCCTGGTTAAATTGTTCTAGTATACTTCAGAACAAACATGTCAGGTGTCATCCTGGTTAGATTGTTCTAGTATACTTCAGAACAAACATGACAGATGTCATCCTGGTTAGATTGTTCTAGTATGCTTCAGAACAAACATGCCAGATGTCATCCTGGTTAGATTGTTCTAGTATGCTTCAGAACAAACATGCCAGATGTCATCCTGGTTAGATTGTTCTAGTATGCTTCAGAACAAACATGTCAGATGTCATCCTGGTTAGATTGTTCTAGTATGCTTCAGAACAAACATGACAGATGTCATCCTGGTTAGATTGTTCTAGTATGCTTCAGAACAAACATGTCAGATGTCATCCTGGTTAGATTGTTCTAGTATGCTTCAGAACAAACATGCCAGATGTCATCCTGGTTAGATTGTTCTAGTATACTTCAGAACAAACATGCCAGATGTCATCCTGGTTAGATTGTTCTAGTATACTTCAGAACAAACATGACAGATGTCATCCTGGTTAGATTGTTCTAGTATGCTTCAGAACAAACATGACAGATGTCATCCTGGTTAGATTGTTCTAGTATACTTCAGAACAAACATGTCAGATGGCATCCTGGTTAGATTGTTCTAGTATGCTTCAGAACAAACATGACAGATGTCATCTTGGTTAGATTGTTCTAGTATGCTTCAGAACAAACATGCCAGATGTCATCCTGGTTAGATTGTTCTAGTATGCTTCAGAACAAACATGCCAGAGGTCATCCTGGTTAGATTGTTCTAGTATACTTCAGAACAAACATGTCAGAGGTCATCCTGGTTAGATTGTTCTAGTATACTTCAGAACAAACATGCCAGATGTCATCCTGGTTAGATTGTTCTAGTATACTTCAGAACAAACATGCCAGATGTCATCCTGGTTAGATTGTTCTAGTATGCTGCAGAACAAACATGCCAGATGTCATCCTGGTTAGATTGTTCTAGTATACTTCAGAACAAACATGCCAGATGTCATCCTGGTTAGATTGTTCTAGTATACTTCAGAACAAACATGACAGATGTCATCCTGGTTAGATTGTTCTAGTATACTTCAGAACAAACATGTCAGATGGCATCCTGGTTAGATTGTTCTAGTATGCTTCAGAACAAACATGTCAGATGTCATCCTGGTTAGATTGTTCTAGTATACTTCAGAACAAACATGACAGATGTCATCCTGGTTAGATTGTTCTAGTATGCTTCCGAACAAACATGTCAGATGGCATCCTGGTTAGATTGTTCTAGTATACTTCAGAACAAACATGCCAGATGTCATCCTGGTTAGATTGTACGAGTATGCTTCAGAACAAACATGTCAGATGTCATCCTGGTTAGATTGTTCTAGTATACTTCAGAACAAACATGCCAGATGTCATCCTGGTTAGATTGTTCTAGTATGCTTCAGAACAAACATGCCAGATGTCATTTTCGATATAAGCTGAAATAATTAGCATATAATATCCCAATACCCCATGAGTACAATGAACCTTATATAATCATAGAAACTGAAATGTCCTATGAGATACTGAAGGTCATTTGTCTGTAATTCGCTTCATTTGTGACCATACAGACAAATTAATATCCTTCAAAGAAAGACATCAACCCAATCTTTGAAAATATGCTTAAAACAATAAAAAAAAATGGATTCAGCATTATTCTGACATGTCATAAAGATGCACATGTACTTTTATTTTATTTAATGAACACTAATTAACAGACACAAAATATTTCCATGACAGATATTGTTGAAATAGCGGAATTCTCATTAACAACACATTAGTTCAGTTTATTTAGTGAAAAGAAAGTTTAAACTAATGGTAAAAAATTCAAAAAATATCATCTAAAATAATTGAACACAAAAGAGACTACGACAGGATTTTGGACAGGCACAACAATGTTGCGGAGTTACACCGGTAAATTGATTTCCAACTCCCCCCTCTTGATAATTGGATCTCCAACGGCAATACAGATATAAGCAAACGATGAAAAAAACCTGCACATATTTCCTTTTATCCTGCAATCAGTACCTTTGCTGTACAAATATGCTATACGAATAAATTTTTGCTTTATTCGTACTAGACGAATAAACTTTTCAGCCTACGAATAAACTTTTCAGCCTGTGAATAAACTTTCCTGGTACCCTGTAGCTATGTACAGCGGAGGGCGCAGACAAGTATGAAACTGGTACTAATGTAACGCGGACCACGAAGAAGACACCCTTGACAACATTTATGAAAGGCGAGGAATGACGCTTGTTTCTGTCCTTATTGTTTAAATCTGACAAGTTTTCCGACTTTTTTGACATTGCAGGATAAACACAATATACGTACATTGTCGTTTTAAATATAAAATTCATTTGTACTCGCTGCGAAACAGGCCTGAAAAGCTCGCCGAAGGCTCGATATTCTGCCTGTTTCTAAAGCTCGTACAAATAAATTTTATATTTACCGACAATGTACGTATATTGTATATTTAGACGCTTTTGTCACCAGACCCCATTAATGCTACATTTTGTTTTGTGCTCATTTGAAGTAAACTTGATTGGGTTTTCTTTCCTCAATAAATGCTTACCAATGATGTCTGCATCTGTATGTACAGTTTCTTGTAACAATAATATACTAACAGCCAATAATACCAATGTCATTGCTTGTAGAAGGAGATCTTAGTCTGAAATTCAAATTATAAAACAGTTTTCAACGTCATTTCATGCTTTTATGTTTGAAATTAATCTAGAATTTAAAAAATAGCAAAACATCCTGATAAATACTATTCAGATTTATTTAATAAACGTTAGAGAATACCAGAGATACTAGCAACATATGGTCACAAGAGGAAGAAAAACAAAACAAAATACAACACAATAGGTGTTGGACACCACTATTAAAATAGTGTTTTAATCATTTAAAAGGAAAAACATGTCTTGTATGATGCTTGTTCAGGCGAAATTCAGTTACGACAAATGGATACATATTATACAATAGAAATTATGACAATAAGAAGATGTCTCAGTGCAAAATGTCATAAAAAGTCACACACAAAAATCAAAATTAACTAAAATAAAAGCAAAGACAACACGAGTGAGGTAATTTAAAAACGCAAGCTTCCATTATTATTTGAAAACATTTTTTTTTTCTCAAGATATCTGATTAAGTGTGCACGACACGTTTCTGTAATAACCTTTATCAGTTACTGCTCATTTCTGTAATAACCTTTATCAGTTACTGCTCATTTCTGTAATAACCTTTATCAGTTACTGCTCATTTCTGTAATAACCTCTATCAGTTACTGCTCATTTCTGTAATAACCTTTATCAGTTACTGCTCATTTCTGTAATAACCTTTATCAGTTACTGCTCATTTCTGTAATAACCTCTATCAGTTACTGCTCATTTCTGTAATAACCTTTATCAGTTACTGCTCATTTCTGTAATAACCTTTATCAGTTACTGCTCATTTCTGTAATAACCTTTATCAGTTGCTGCTCATTTCTGTAATAACCTTTATCAGTTACTGCTCATTTCTGTAATAACCTTTATCAGTTACTGCTCATTTCTGTAATAACCTTTATCAGTTACTGCTCATTTCTGTAATAACCTCTATCAGTTACTGCTCATTTCTGTAATAACCTTTATCAGTTACTGCTCATTTCTGTAATAACCTTTATCAGTTACTGCTCATTTCTGTAATAACCTTTATCAGTTACTGCTCATTTCTGTAATAACCTTTATCAGTTACTGCTCATTTCTGTAATAACCTTTATCAGTTACTGCTCATTTCTGTAATAACCGTTATCAGATACTGCTCATTTCTGCAATAACCTTTATCAGTTACTGCTCATTTCTGTAATAACCTTTATCAGTTACTGCTCATTTCTGTAATAACCTTTATCAGCTACTACTCATTTCTGTAATAACCTTTATCAGTTACTGCTCATTTCTGTAATAACCTTTATCAGTTACTGCTCATTTCTGTAATAACCTTTATCAGTTACTGCTCATTTCTGTAATAACCTTTATCAGTTACTGCTCATTTCTGTAATAACCTTTATCAGTTACTGCTCATTTCTGTAATAACCTTTATCAGTTACTGCTCATTTCTGTAATAACCTTTATCAGTTACTGCTCATTTCTGTAATAACCTTTATCAGTTACTGCTCATTTCTGTAATAACCTTTATCAGTTACTGCTCATTTCTGTAATAACCTCTATCAGTTACTGCTCATTTCTGTAATAACCTCTATCAGTTACTGCTCATTTCTGTAATAACCTCTATCAGTTACTGCTCATTTCTGTAATAACCTCTATCAGTTACTGCTCATTTCTGTAATAACCTTTATCAGTTACTGCTCATTTCTGTAATAACCTTTATCAGTTACTGCTCATTTCTGTAATAACCTTTATCAGTTACTGCTCATTTCTGTAATAACCTTTATCAGTTACTGCTCATTTCTGTAATAACCTTTATCAGTTACTGCTCATTTCTGTAATAACCTTTATCAGTTACTGCTCATTTCTGTAATAACCTCTATCAGTTACTGCTCATTTCTGTAATAACCTTTATCAGTTACTGCTCATTTCTGTAATAACCTTTATCAGTTACTGCTCATTTATGTAATAACCTTTATCAGTTACTGCTCATTTCTGTAATAGCCTTTATCAGTTACTGCTCATTTCTGTAATAACCTTTATCAGTTACTGCTCATTTCTGTAATAACCTTATCAGTTACTGCTCATTTCTGTAATAACCTTTATCAGATACTGCTCATTTCTGCAATAACCTTTATCAGTTACTGCTCATTTCTGTAATAACCTTTATCAGTTACTGCTCATTTCTGTAATAACCTTTATCAGCTACTACTCATTTCTGTAATAACCTTTATCAGTTACTGCTCATTTCTGTAATAACCTTTATCAGTTACTGCTCATTTCTGTAATAACCTTTATCAGTTACTGCTCATTTCTGTAATAACCTTTATCAGTTACTGCTCATTTCTGTAATAACCTTTATCAGTTACTGCTCATTTCTGTAATAACCTTTATCAGTTACTGCTCATTTCTGTAATAACCTTTATCAGTTACTGCTCATTTCTGTAATAACCTTTATCAGTTACTGCTCATTTCTGTAATAACCTTTATCAGTTACTGCTCATTTCTGTAATAACCTTTATCAGTTACTGCTCATTTCTGTAATAACCTTTATCAGTTACTGCTCATTTCTGTAATAACCTTTATCAGTTACTGCTCATTTCTGTAATAACCTTTATCAGTTACTGCTCATTTCTGTAATAACCTTTATCAGTTACTGCTCATTTCTGTAATAACCTCTATCAGTTACTGCTCATTTCTGTAATAACCTTTATCAGTTACTGCTCATTTCTGTAATAACCTTTATCAGTTACTGCTCATTGCCAAAAGACTGGAAAGCCAAATAATATGAAAGTCTTTGGGAGCAAGTAAACCAATGGTTTAAACAGGATGGCCAAAATTGGTAAAGGTTACACATGCCCGAGGAAGGTTGACCTTATTATTAATAATAATTACGTTATTTAGGAACTGTAAATGTCAAATATAAATATATCTAATAAACCACGTCGGTGCCGAAACACTGACTACCGAGCAGACGATACCCTCCGGGTACAGGTATTTCATCTAGATATATTGGGGTCCTAATATCCGGTTTTACCAGCCATAATATTGCACATATCTCCTGTCAGAACCTAAATTTCAAATGATTTCTGCCATTTGTTTTCGTTTTCAGTCTTTTAGATTTTGAGTTTTGTTTGATCGTATTGTTGATCGTCACTGTTTATGGCTTTGTTAGCCTAAAACTCGGTCAAGGACGACGAGTTAGAAGAGACACAATCAATTCAAACTCCAATCATTAACCTAAATGTATAACATAATTTCTCTTGGTAATAAGTTCCCTAGCTTATATATTCTGGTCGGTCGATAATGCAGGAGTATCAATTCCATTTGATGTGAAAATTTGTAGTAATGCGATAGTAATTATAGAAATATGTATCGTTCTGGGACTTTTCATAAAGACTCATTACATTTGTCAAAGATAAAAACGTATTTGAATCCATAATTCTACGTCCGCTATCTGAACCATTTGATAAGTAATAGCCCCATCAGCAGTGTTATAACGCATTGAACCTAAATAGTTCAAAATATTTGCCAGAGGTAAAACGTCAAAAACATTCAAAGCCTATTATCCTTGTCACAGATCACTACGTATATGTTCAGTTTGTCGTGATCACAATTCCATCATTTTCATCCCTTTCGTGACTTATCACCGATTGTTAACAAGGTTAAGATGACGGGTCCCACTAGAGGAGTGGGAACTGATACCCTTCCAGAACACCAGAGTGCGCTTCCAATTTGTAGTGGAATTTGTGCGGCTCAATCTTTAGTTTTATGTGTAGTAATTTGCTAACCATTGTTTGTATTATTGTCCTTTGGGCATTACATTGTCTGTCCTTCTTTGAATTACCATTTCTGATTACCCCTTTGATACCATCAAACTCTTTATTTTTTCAAGCTACAATTAGGGGAATCCTCAATTTAAATCAATTTGATACTATCATTGCTCTTATTATAGCAATTATTTAAACAATGTAAAAATAACGCCACAAATTGCATGATCGATTGTTGTTTAATGGCTGCTAACAGTATTTCAGCTATTTTCTATGTATTTACATATGACTATGATAGACGATTCGACTGTCATAAGTAAAAAGAGAATAATATACTGTAATAGATAACATAGGATATCAACAACCACCCGCCATGTGTTGTTGTTTACTGGGTGACTGCTTCGAGGCTTTTTGTATGTCTAATAATCCACGTGCTTTCCAATCAAAATAAAACGTCTTTTACATTCCTGTACGACAGATGTGTTTTACATTGATAAATCCCGAAAAAAACAACATAAATCCCTATAGAAAAAATCATATCAAGGAAGCCAGTGGATTTATTTCTATATCCAAGAGTTATGTTAGCATAAAAAGTTAAACGTGGTTCAAGGCAAAGAAAACAATAAATGGAGTTTTATGTCTATATGATTTTGACGGATTATTTATATTGAACTAATTTCCTTGGCAACTATGCCTCTATAGTCCTACAGTATATGCTTTACAGTTAAATATTCTTAGGGATTTCCGACGTGGTTGTAATTTTTGTTTTTCTCTTTATTTTTAACATCTGGTATATTGAATATGTCTTGTTGATAAAAACTCCCACTTGAAGTGTAAGCGAAATATTGATTGATATTATGTTATAATTATATATAAAGTTTAAGAAATAATTGATTTTGTACAATTGATTTGTAAAGCTATGTTACAACTAAGACTTGAAGGCATATTAACAGTCAAAAACATGTATTGCTTAATAGATGGTGACGTTTTATCTAAGCAAATATGCATAGAACATGAAGAAAAATATGCATTTGGCAATTCAATACGAATTATCTGATACTCTTTCAAATTACCAAAGAGATAATTATATAATTATTTTTAATAAATTATACAGTGCTGGAGCTTTATATTTTTTCTAAATTAGTAGAGAACAATACTCATTTCCTCGAGTCTGAATCCGTTCTAGAGAACAAAACGACCACAAACAGCTGCTATTAGCACAAATTGATGGATGTGTACACAATAAAATAGATTACTGGAGTCTTGATTATCTTTCACAATAGTCAATTTCGCACCTCAGTACGCCCTGTTTTGTGTTAGATTTGTGTTGCTCAATCTTTAGCTTTCTGTGTAGTGTTTTGTTGACAAATGTTAGTACTTTTTTTATTTTATTATTTCGTTTGCCCGTTGTATTGTCTGTATTTCGATTAACTGCTTCTGATTACACCTTTGGTTTCTTGAAACTTTTTTGGGAAATCTGTCAAATCTCACCTAGTTTGGTCCTATACTTCACAAATAGGGGACGCGCTATTGTATTATCAGGCATATTTGATAATTTGGATCCTATTTTACCAAAAACATCAGAGTTAGACAACCATATTTAACTTGGGTTGTATTGTTCTGATTGTATCCCATTTAGAAAAATAGGATGATATATGATCAGACAAAGATCACTCAAATTAATACTGGTCGAGAATTAAAATACCTGCTTCTAGAGCGGAAAATAAACGTTAGAGTGTGGAAGTGGAAATCAAAATTGGATAATCCAGAGAAACTGGCAATATTGGGTACACAAGACACGATACATTATGACGTTTTGTAATGTAAATAAACGTTAGAGAATACAGAAGGGCCAATAAGAAATGGACAATTCAGAGATAGTGGCAACCTAGACGAAGAAAAAAACCCAACAAGAAATGTGTTGAGCACCCTTATACCCAAGCAAGCACAAATAACTTAAATAAGGTATGAATCCTCCTACAAACAACTGGAGGTAAAGACGAACCGAACATCTTTTCTATGCGGAAATCGTAGCGGACATCACAATACGGAACTCAGAACGTAAGACACATAATAGAACAACACAAAATACTAATAAGATAAGCAACACGGAGCCCCCCAAAAAACCTGGGATGTACTCAAGATACTCGCGAAGGTTAAGCAGTTCCTGCATACATGCTCATTACCTTAAAGTAAGGGGGAACAGTTCGAAATCCGGTAGGAAAATCGTAGTAAAAAGCAAAAGCGAAACTCTGTACACACAAATACATGACCGCTCACTTTTCTGACTTGGTACAGGCACTTTCATAAAAAAAAAGTGGCCGTGTTAAACTAGTTCTATTGATGCATGCACATGATCTATAGTATTACTATAAGTCCTTACCTTTATAACATGATTATCCTCGATTCACTAGATAAGCTACTTTCATTTTAATCAACGTTCTCCATATCATGTATATCATGTATTAAATAGCTAATTCTTACGGGGCAGTTTTTGTAACGTTATCTTGTAGAAATTAAGATGGAAACAGACTGATAAAATATAAACTGATTTCTAATATTCAGTATCATGATAATAGATACGAATCAATTTCGTACACTTATTTATAAACCACAGAAACAATTACAATTCCGAAAATGTTTTAATACATGTCCTTCCTATAATTGACTATTCTAATATTCAAAATCAGTGTCGCATAAATAAAAGGTGAGATAGTTGAAGGGTCGAGCAATGCCACATGCCATTAACTACCACTCGTAACAAAGCAGTGTTCATAGTAATCAGCAGCATTCTCTAAACAGTAAGTATCCATTTGTATTCCGTCCCCGGAAAAAATTTGTAAATTTGATTGGTCCCTCAAAACCTATGGATTCTTTTTATGAATACTAATTTAAATGAAATAAACTTTTAACGAAATAAAGAACTAATGAATGCTACTTTTAATGAAATAAAGAATCAATGAATGCTACTTTTAATAAAATAAAGAACCAATGAATGCTACTTTTAATGAAATAAACTTTTAATGAAATAAAAAGCCAATTAATGGTACTTCTAATGAAATAAGTGGCTCAATGAGTTAGGTAGTTGTATTATCTAAAAACTCATACAAACCAATACGGTGTGGGTTCGCACCCGGCTTTGTAAATTACAGAAAAGGGTGCACTCGACTCGCAATCGCAAGTGATAAAATTTACCAGTTGCTTGTCTATGGTCGGTGGTTCTCTCTGGGTACTCCGGCTTCTTCCACCATTAAAACTGGTCGCCATGATATAGCAGAAATATTGTTGAAAGTTGCGTTAAACACCAAAAATCAATCAATCAATGTAATGAAATAAAGAACCAATGAATGCTACTTTTAATGAAATAAAGAACCAATGAATGCTACTTTTAATGAATTAAGAACCAATGAATGCTAAGAACCAATGAATGCTAAGAACCAATGAATGCTAAGAACCAATGCATGCTAACAACCAATGAATGCTAACAACCAATGAATGCTAAGAACCAATGAATGCTAAGAACCAATGAATGCTAAGAACCATTGAATGCTAAGAACCAATGAATGCTAATTTGGATGAAATAAACTTTTAATGAAATATAGAACCAATGATTGCTACTTTTAATGAAATAAAGAACCAATATATGCTACTTTTAATGAAATAAAGAACCAATGAATGCTACTTTTAAGAAAATATAAAACTAATGAACACTATTGTTCATCCCTTCGAAAGTACGGTATTACGATCGCCATCGTGACTTGCTTAATCGTTACGGAATATATATGTTACAAATGACCACGGATATGGTCCATATATCGTACTTACAGTCATATAGCTATCCTTAGTTTCTCTTTAATGACTTATTACTAAATGCTGAACAAGAGTAGCACGACGGGTGCCACTTGTGGAACAGGAACCGCTTATCCTTCCGGAGCACCCCCGATTTTAGTCGTGTTAATATTTCTCAATCTTTATCTTTCTGTGTAATGTTTTGTGGACCATTGTTTATCTTTTTGTCTTTTTTTGGCCATTGTTTGTCTGTCCTTCGATTTACGACTTCGGTTTACACATTTGGTATCTTCAAAATTGTCTTAATCAATTTAAGAACCAATGTATACTTAGGATAAATCAATGCAAAAAACTAAAACATACAGATAGCATATCAATTGGGATACAAACAATTCCTGAGTAATGGAAGCAGATATGGTGCTTCTCAAAACTGTCAATTTTATTATTAGAAAGTCATTAAATCCATAATAAATCTTTTTTTTTTATAGAAACACGAGTGTAACTTTGGTTTTAATGCTCTCAGCGATTTTTAAATTATTTGGTTTTTCAATTCTTTTGATTTGAGCGTTACTGATGAAGGTTATTCTAGAAACTCGTCAATATGAACGTAACTGATGAGGGTTATTCCGGGTGGTACAGACCACATTAGATATCTACGTTTGTATTACCTCTCTAGTACAATAAGACAGATGTATCTACGTTTGTATTACCTCTCTAGTACAATAAGACAGATATATCTACGTTTGTATTACCTCTCTAGTACAATAAGACAGATATATCTACGTTTGTATTACCTCTCTAGTACAATAAGACAGATATATCTACGTTTGTATTACCTCTCTAGTACAATAAGACAGATATATCTACGTTTGTATTACCTCTCTAGTACAATAAGACAGATATATCTACGTTTGTATTACCTCTCTAGTACAATAAGACAGATTGTTATTCTTCTTATCTTCTGTATTAATGCCTAAGGGTTTAATAACAGATTTGTGAATGTCTAGAATTTTATCCTTAGGGAGAAATATAGACTATAAAGTGTAGATCTTTTCTGCTTAAATACATTAGAATATCTTTACATAGTGTCGTAGGACAATTAACGTAATAATAGTTAATATGGAAGACGGTTAAACGATGGTGGTCGAGAATATTACCTACCATAAAACACCGTGCTTTGGGGGTTGGCAGTTTGCTTCTAACAACTGGACATGTAAATAGACTGTTGTTAAATTTCAATAGAAGCTCAATACTGTGAATGCTGTATAGAAATGATATTAGGTTTAACTTGAATATAATATATCTTCATATGTTGAAACAGCTGTGTTGGTAAAAACAAACGTGAATGGTAGAGTAAAAATATATACTACATGTATATTTTTATAAAATGGCAAATATGGGAAATATTTAGGATGACAAGAAAATTTTAATATACTTCTAAATAAAATATCATGTAGTTTTACAGGGCTTTCCATGAAATATGAAGTTAAGAACGTGTTGTTTAACACTTTTTAAAGAGGTTATATCTCAAACTGAAAAGAACCTGGTGTGTGCAATTATTTGTGTCATTTTGCATAATATATGTGACTTTTAGTGAGTATTTTTTTAATAATGAAAGAAAGGAAGAAGACATGAGACAAGATAAAAATAAATCATAAATCAACATAGGAAAACAAATTAGAACCTAAATAATCAAACAAACAAACAAAAAAGAGACAAAGACAACAACAACCAACATGTACTGAAATGTTTGAATTGTTAATATTCTTGCTATTGGAGTTACAATATTTTCCGTGCTATCTTAAGATCAGGTTGCCAAGTTACATTTTTATCTTTCATAGTAAATGTTTTCGGTAGAGAGTAATTTACTTAATTAACGGCCAATATATGCTTCCGGGATTTAACCATTAATTATAATCAAAGTTGAAGATACAAATCCGGCTTATTGTTAGAAAATAAGATCATCAAAACAAGAATCTAGTGCGCACGAAACGCTTTTGGAATAATCTTCACCAGGTATACTCATGGTCAAAAGATTGGAAGCACACATGTTTAAAAATATCTAAGATCAAGACAACAAAGGGGTCTAAACAGGATATCAAAAATAGTCTAAGGTTACGTATGCCTCAGGAAGATTGACCTTACTTTTAACAATAATTACATTATGTAGGTATAGTCTTATTTGATCAAGTTTAGCAGTGACTTTCCAACCAAAGATGAAAGTTTACAAACTGATAAGAGTTAAAGACTATGGTCAATATAGAACTTCTTAGAATATATATAATTATTTTATATTATTGTCCTGCGCAACGCATACAGCATAAGAGATTTAGAGGAATTGTCAACGATCAAGTTTGTGTGATTGCTGTATCAAGAATTGTCAATGATCGAGTTTGTGTGATTGCTGTATCAAGAATTGTCAACGATCGAGTTTGTGTGATTGCTGTATCAAGAATTGTCAACGATCGAGTTTGTGTGATTGCTGTATCAAGAATTGTCAATGATCGAGTTTGTGTGATTGCTGTATCAAGAATTGTCAACGATCAAGTTTGTGTGATTGCTGTATCAAGAATTGTCAACGATCAAGTTTGTGTGATTGCTGTATCAAGAATTGTCAACGATCAAGTTTGTGTGATTGCTGTATCAAGAATTGTCAACGATCGAGTTTGTGTGATTGCTGTATCAAGAATTGTCAACGATCGAGTTTGTGTGATTGCTGTATCAAGAATTGTCAACGATCGAGTTTGTGTGGTTGCTGTATCAAGAATTGTCAACGATCGAGTTTGTGTGGTTGCTGTATCAAGAATTGTCAATGATCGAGTTTGTGTGATTGCTGTATCAAGAATTGTCAACGATCGAGTTTGTGTGGTTGCTGTATCAAGAATTGTCAACGATCGAGTTTGTGTGATTGCTGTATCAAGAATTGTCAATGATCGAGTTTGTGTGATTGCTGTATCAAGAATTGTCAACGATCGAGTTTGTGTGATTGCTGTATCGAGAATTGTCAACGATCGAGTTTGTGTGATTGCTGTATCAAGAATTGTCAACGATCGAGTTTGTGTGATTGCTGTATCAAGAATTGTCAACGATCGAGTTTGTGTGATTGCTGTATCAAGAATTGTCAACGATCGAGTTTGTGTGATTGCTGTATCAAGAATTGTCAACGATCGAGTTTGTGTGATTGCTGTATCAAGAATTGTCAATGATCGAGATTGTGTGATTGCTGTATCAAGAATTGTCAACGATCGAGTTTGTGTGATTGCTGTATCAAGAATTGTCAATGATCGAGTTTGTGTGATTCCTGTATCAAGAATTGTCAACGATCGAGTTTGTGTGATTGCTGTATCAAGAATTGTCAACGATCGAGTTTGTGTGATTGCTGTATCAAGAATTGTCAACGATCGAGTTTGTGTGGTTGCTGTATCAAGAATTGTCAATGATCGAGTTTGTGTGATTGCTGTATCAAGAATTGTCAACGATCGAGTTTGTGTAATTGCTGTATCGAGAATTGTCAACGATCGAGTTTGTGTGATTGCTGTATCAAGAATTGGCAATGATCGAGTTTGTGTGATTGCTGTATCAAGAATTGTCAACGATCGAGTTTGTGTGATTGCTGTATCAAGAATTGTCAACGATCGAGTTTGTGTGATTGCTGTATCAAGAATTGTCAACGATCGAGTTTGTGTGATTGCTGTATCAAGAATTGTCAATGATCGAGATTGTGTGATTGCTGTATCAAGAATTGTCAACGATCGAGTTTGTGTAATTGCTGTATCAAGAATTGTCAATGATCGAGTTTGTGTGATTGCTGTATCAAGAATTGTCAATGATCGAGTTTGTGTGATTGCTGTATCAAGAATTGTCAACGATCGAATTTGTGTGATTGCTGTATCAAGAATTGTCAATGATCGAGTTTGTGTGATTGCTGTATCAAGAATTGTCAACGATCGAGTTTGTGTGATTGCTGTATCAAGAATTGTCAACGATCAAGTTTGTGTGCTTGCTGTATCAAGAATTGTCAACGATCGAGTTTGTGTGATTGTTGTATCAAGAATTGTCAACGATCGAGTTTGTGTGATTTCTGTATCAAGAATTGTCAACGATCGAGTTTGTGTGATTGCTGTATCAAGAATTGTCAACGATCGAGTTTGTGTGATTGCTGTATCAAGAATTGTCAACGATCGAGTTTGTGTGATTGCTGTATCAAGAATTGTCAACGATCGAGTTTGTGTGATTGCTGTATCAAGAATTGTCAACGATCGAGTTTGTGTGATTGCTGTATCAAGAATTGTCAACGATCGAGTTTGTGTGATTGCTGTATCAAGAATTGTCAACGATCGAGTTTGTGTGATTGCTGTATCAAGAATTGTCAATGATCGAGTTTGTGTGATTGCTGTATCAAGAATTGTCAACGATCGAGTGTGTGTGATTGCTGTATCAAGAATTGTCAACGATCGAGTTTGTGTGATTGCTGTATCAAGAATTGTCAACGATCGAGTTTGTGTGATTGCTGTATCAAGAATTGTCAACGATCGAGTTTGTGTGATTGCTGTATCAAGAATTGTCAACGATCGAGTTTGTGTGATTGCTGTATCAAGAATTGTCAACGATCGAGTTTGTGTGATTGCTGTATCAAGAATTGTCAAGGATCGAGTTTGTGTGATTGCTGTATCAAGAATTGTCAACGATCGAGTTTGTGTGATTACTGTATCAAGAATTGTCAATGATCGAGTTTGTGTGATTGCTGTATCAAGAATTGTCAACGATCGAGTTTGTGTGATTGCTGTATCAAGGATTGTCAATGATCGAGTTTGTGTGATTGCTGTATCAAGAATTGTCAACGATCGAGTTTGTGTGATTGCTGTATCAAGAATTGTCAACGATCGAGTTTGTGTGATTGCTGTATCAAGAATTGTCAACGATCGAGTTTGTGTGATTGCTGTATCAAGAATTGTCAACGATCGAGTTTGTGTGATTGCTGTATCAAGAATTGTCAACGATCGAGTTTGTGTGATTGCTGTATCAAGAATTGTCAACGATCGAGTTTGTGTGATTGCTGTATCAAGAATTGTCAATGATCGAGTTTGTGTGATTGCTGTATCAAGAATTGTCAACGATCGAGTTTGTGTGATTACTGTATCAAGAATTGTCAACGATCGAGTCTGTGTGATTGCTGTATCAAGAATTGTCAACGATCGAGTTTGTGTGATTGCTGTATCAAGAATTGTCAACGATCGAGTTTGTGTGATTGCTGTATCAAGAATTGTCAATGATCGAGTTTGTGTGATTACTGTATCAAGAATTGTCAATGATCGAGTTTGTGTGATTGCTGTATCAAGAATTGTCAACGATCGAGTTTGTGTGATTGCTGTATCAAGGATTGTCAATGATCGAGTTTGTGTGATTGCTGTATCAAGAATTGTCAACGATCGAGTTTGTGTGATTGCTGTATCAAGGATTGTCAATGATCGAGTTTGTGTGATTGCTGTATCAAGAATTGTCAACGATCGAGTTTGTGTGATTGCTGTATCAAGAATTGTCAACGATCGAGTTTGTGTGATTGCTGTATCAAGAATTGTCAATGATCGAGTTTGTGTGATTGCTGTATCAAGAATTGTCAACGATCGAGTTTGTGTGGTTGCTGTATCAAGAATTGTCACCGATCGAGTTTGTGTGATTGCTGTATCAAGAATTGTCAACGATCGTGTTTGTGTAATTGCTGTATCAAGAATTGTCAATGATCGAGATTGTGTGATTGTTGTATCAAGAATTGTCAATGATCGAGTTTGTGTGATTGCTGTATCAAGAATTGTCAACGATCGAGTTTGTGTGATTACTGTATCAAGAATTGTCAATGATCGAGTTTGTGTGATTGCTGTATCAAGAATTGTCAACGATCGAGTTTGTGTGATTGCTGTATCAAGGATTGTCAATGATCGAGTTTGTGTGATTGCTGTATCAAGAATTGTCAACGATCGAGTTTGTGTGATTGCTGTATCAAGAATTGTCAACGATCGAGTTTGTGTGGTTGCTGTATCAAGAATTGTCAACGATCGAGTTTGTGTGATTGCTGTATCAAGAATTGTCAATGATCGAGTTTGTGTGATTGCTGTATCAAGAATTGTCAATGGGAGTGTAGTACATGCAGAGAAACACGTTCTCAAAAATCTAACGACATTCAAATGAGAGTAGCGGGATAGTATAATTGAGACTTGCCATTCAAGATTTAGTACAAAGAGTCCATTGGAACAAACAAATGATAGTTGATATTGACACTGACCATTGACACAGCTGATATGAGAACAATGGTCACTTAGTACAATTATAGAAGTGTACTCATCTCAGGAACTATGTCAGAATAAATCTGTGTTTGCATGCAGCATATAGTGGTTCATAAATTATATGGTCTTAAAAAACAAATAGTACAGGGTGTTAGAATGCTAAAACGTTACAATACTGTGTATGTCATGAATGTTAGTGTTATTGAATGGTAATTGCTATCTCAAATTAACACACAATTGTCTGATTGATCGATTTAGTCGTGCGTGCTTGAATATTTGATTACTATTATACGATTATCCAAAAATAAATCTAGTCAAAGTCCACGAACCTGTAAATATTGTACTCTAATCAATATATCGCATTGCAGGTGGTTGCCCCATGTAGATATTATGGCAACAAATACTTAGAAGTCGGTTATCAGATATCTGTCATTGCGATCCAGTTATCAAGCGTAGCAGGGCTATCAAATGAAACAGATCGGATGAACCTTTGTGAATCATTTATTAAACGTGGCAGTGTGAGCCGTTATCAGACGTAACAGAACGAGTGGTTGTAATCAGACACGAAAGAGTTTGTTCTTTGACATAACAGGACGAGCCAGTTATCAGGCGTTTTAGTGCGAGTCTGTCATCAGAAATTATTAGTTACCTCCACTATTTGAAACCACGAATTAAAGAACCAATGGATCAATGCATGTTGTAGAAACCATGTAAATTGGTGACATGGTGTTGGATGTTGCCATCAACCTCGTTATCACGAACGTGTAACAGACTTACCACTTGTTCATCCCCGGTTTTTAGTGGGGTTCGTGTTGCTCGATCTTTAGTTTTCTATGTAGTGCATTGTAGATCATGGTTTGTCCTTTTGGCCTTTTCTCGTGGATATTGTATTGTTTGTCCTTTTGGCCTTTTCTCGTGGATATTGTATTGTTTGTCCTTTTTGATTTACTATTCTGATAAAATAAAAATCTTTGGTATCTTCAAACTTTTTTTTCTTTCGTAACTTGAAATAAATATTTGGTCCTTTTGAAAATGTAATTTATTAAAACTAGTCAATCTCCGTCAGGCATATGTTATCTTTTCGGATTTTGGCTATCCTGTTTAGACCCTTTGGATTTCTTGTTCCCAAAGACATTTAGATTGTTTGACTTTGGTGAAAGTTATTCTAGAAACACGTCGTGCGCACTAGATTAGATATCTACGTTTTTATCTAAATTAATATGGAAAACGCGAATACTCGACTTTAACTGTAATTAATCATAAAATGTTTCTATTTAAGCTTTTAAAAATCCCCTAATATAATTGTCTTACCTATTTGAGAATGAAATAAATATATTGGAGAACTAGACTTGTCACCTAGTCTATTGGTATCACTCTGTTACTTCCCTCGCAGTAGAACTACTGGTCATTGTCTTTTAAACATACATGGCAACTTGTAGTCCATACCTTTTCAATTATTTAAGATCATAGTTCAGCGAGATTCTTGTTCAAATGTTTGTAACACACACAAATATGATTCTATATCTTCCTATGTATTATTCACATCTCATTGATTATATAGAACTTTATTCCAGGATGATCTCCCGGAAGAATTTCGATGCAATTAACTCATCGATTTATAAGTTCTATACCCTCAAACGATACATTTATGTTGTCATACAATAGCGTTATTGGTAAGATCGGGTAAAACTTGTTCTTGTATTGGCTCACAGAACTCAGTCAATCAATAACTGACTTTTGTGTTTTGCTTTGTTTTGTAATCATCAATAATCATATAACGAACGAATCCCTAACCAAATTTTCAATATGTTTACAACAAACATGCCTGCCTACTCTATATTCCCCTGTGGTCTTTTTATCTAATTTTCAGAAGAATTGTCTGAAACATGTGACATGGCAATGTCAGTATTTTCAGTTTATACGTACCATTTGGAAAAGAAAGGAAACACACGTACTATCATATTTATTTTATATTTCACACAGCTGTAAAGTTCCTTTTATACAAACTATGTTTGCAACACTAAATTACATTCCTTGAAAGCTGCATTGAATAATGTATACCTCCTCTGACTGGGCGATGTGACATGGCGTGATGGTTGATTTCCCATAGCAGTGGTCGCTGATATTTGTATGTATGTTTATATGATTTCATTAATTTGTTAATACAAGTTTGCACTTCGGATGTCTTATAATAAACAGGAACTGCTTACCTTTCGAGGGCATCTAGATTCACCCCCTGGATGTACTGTCTGTGTTGCTCATCCTCTTGGTTTTTTGTGTTGTATACTTCGTTTTGTTTGCCTTCGTTCAATGTCCAATACCCAAAGGTTGCCTGTGTCTCTGGATTGTCCATACTTGATTGGCCTTCGGTTTTCTCTGACGTTTGTTTAAAGCAGTCTTCTTGGATACTGCCCATTAGATACTTTTCGAACCTGTTGGAATTAAAATGAATAGCCCATATTAACGTTTCCTTTCTTACACTTATTTGCAAACCAATGTTTTGAAGCAATTAATCCCTATATCAAAAATATGTCAGGTAGAAATTTCCCCCTATTCTAAAGATCAGTTATTTCATATCTATTGCAACCAAGACCTACAATTACAAACATATGTTGCAGGGTTTCAACTTTAAGTCTAAGCTTCCAGATTGCACATACACAAGTTCCCCATTCATATGTAATCTACCTGGCCACTTTATAACAGGTGACCTTCATGTTATGAACAACACTTCTGTACAAGATGTGTTAGCCAACAGGCCGAAATATCATGCACCTAAATTCATAACCTAGAAACATAACTTCTTATGAATGTTATCAAGTATGATATGCCAGACAATGAACAAAACGTGGTAGAGAAGGCGCTCTTTCAGAATGGGTTAAGAGTGTGAGGTCGCTAATGCAAATTATGATTAAAAAACTTAATGGGCAAATGACCACACTCGCAACATCGATCTTAAAAGACCCAAATGTTGCAAAACACATGTTTTATCTTCATGACAAGTATTGTGTTGTCCCTGCAGACAAAACATCTCACAATATCATTTGTGTATGTAAATTACACTACAAAGTCTGTTTGATAAAGGAATTAAGTAATGACGATTCACTTAGATAGTCCTAAATGTACCGCGAAGACACTTACGAAAGAGGACAAAGTGTACAATCACAGGTCTGTTTGTATTCATTTGGAATTTCAACCGAAGATAAAGAGCTGGATGATCTCCCTTCACTCTACTGTATACCTAAATTGCATAAGTGTCCTTACACATAACGTTATATTTCCGAATCTACAAAATACAAACTTCTTTCCAAATTATTGACATCTATCAGCGGCCAAATCCGGTCTTCAGAGTTTCTGACACTAGCTACTCAATGAATGCAGTGGCGTAGGAAGGATTTATTAAAAGTGCACGCAGTGGGGGTTTGGAGTTTTCCGTCCAAGGTATAGGTGTACAGGAAGAAATTTGGAAAGTTTGATATATAGATAGCAGAAAATCTATTTAGAACTACTTTTAATATCCTTTAATCGTGTTAATAATGCAATGGATGTTTACACACAATCTACGACTACATCCAATGGAAGGTGAATGTCTCTATGAATATGTAGCAATGCCAAGGCCGATAGTCTTTTCTGTTCAATTGTGGCGTGTAATTATGTCTTTATACACGTTTCAAAACATTGAAAGATTTTTCGGCTGTTGCTGTAGAGGGTGGGATTGTAAGCAAAATTTTCAAAATACAATGGCTATTCGGATACAAGTTTTTGTTTACTGGTTCCAATGTCTCACAAAGATGACTTTGTTTTACCTGGTGTGTGGGATATAATTCTCACCTGGCTTTCCATCTTTATGCTTCAAGTGTAAACTCTTCCCGCAGATCTGCCCTATAAGCATCATACATATGCAATTCGTCCTCCTCTGTTAGTTTGTTTAAATTGATCGGTATCAATAACTGTACCATAAATCGATCACTATTGTCATTTCTCTGTCTCAAAATGTCGAATTAAGGTTTGACATTCACTCACAGCCTCTATCAAATCGAAGGAGATGCTCTACAATATTGCTGTTATCAGGACAACGATGTGCAAAATGTGATTGCAAACCACTAGTGGCAAAATAAAGTCAAATCGCAAAAGGGCAGATTAATGGACGCCTGATTTGCCGTCACCATCGTTTTTTGAATACTCTAGGCCACTGCACAACTAAACCACAGAGTTTCATAAAAAAAAGTTTGTGCTTACTTTTCCCGTCTAACTTGTCCTTCATGGCATTGTTTCCACATAATTCTTGCTCTAATTTATCCATTTTTTTAGAAGAGTAGTGGAAGGCGAATGCGATTTCTTGCACAGTAGCCACCATGGTCCTTACTGATACATCTGATGACGAAAGTACAATAGTTAAGTTTAAAACATGAGCCTTACAATGTACGTATTGCGCTGAACACCTCTATGAATACCCGACATGTTTGCTGCTCCATCCTTTTCACATGTAGTTTCATTTGCCCTCACAAAACCAAGAAATTCATCACGAAGAGTGACTTTACGACCAGTATATTCTACAAAAACCTTGCACACACGGAGACTTGTTCATGTGTGAAACATCAGTTGCTTCATCACCAATTAAGGCAAAGTATTCAGAGATATTACACGCTCTTGCAATTTTTCACGTACCATTTCGCCGTTAATTTCGATTATCTTGTTCTGTATATCTGGAGATGTGTATTTTATCCTCGAATGTGGGGTGGGGTGGGGGGGATCCAGGTGAGACTAGTGTTTCGTCGTGTTTTGAGTAGTTTGGATATATGACGCAAAATCGCCATGGAATTATTTTTGTCTTCGGTATGACCCCCAATTGCAATTCTTCGACGACCGCAAGGAATCAATACTTCGATTTTCTCCTTCACAATGTATCTGTTGCTGACAATATCCTCTTTGTGCTGAGACGATAGCATTGAATAATAGACTCCGTCTTTGACGTTTTGGACTTAGCATCAAGAAAATGAGTGACTGTCTGTTGACTAGTTATATGATAATTCAATACTCCACGATTTAATATGGATATTAATGTGTGACCAGTCGATTAGGGGGTAGATACAATATGCTTGTCTCTACTAGCCTTACTCCAAAATACAACACAAGAAGAGCAATAAACATCATCCTTTGAAAATGAATACCGAAGCCAATGAGTCTATTTAAGCCACTGAATAGAACATTTCCTTTTGACCGCACATATTTACAACATTTGATTAAAACTAGCTATATGAAACTCAATACTTCACGATTTAATATGGATATGAATGTGTGACCAGTCGATTAGGGGGGTAGATACAAAATGATTGTCTCTACTAGCCTTACTGCAAAATACAACACAAGAAGAGCAATAAACAGCATCCTTTGAAAATGAATACCGAAGCCAAGGAGTCTTTTTACGCCACTGAATCACAGGCACTTGTTTCATTCAAAAAATATATGCCCCCTCCTCTTCCTTACTTCAAGGTTAATTTCTGCCCTTTTCCCCTTTCCCACTTCGCCTCAATATTTTTCGCTTATTTGTGATCCTTTCGCTGACCCAATTATATCGTTACACTCCCGAGATATTTCTCTTTTCGACTGCCACATTTAAATATACCTACCAGACGAATTGGACAAGAATATTCAGCGAACGTCGCTTGGTCTACTTTTCAGTCATTGAAACGGATACAGGCACTTCCGATTTGCGTTGGATTTTTCATATGCATTCGGAATTCTCTAGACCGGCCATGTGTAACAATGCCATCATGATCATCTCCTCTCAAATGTAAAGTAAGCCTTTAAAATACAGATAATTGTTCCAATGCAGATTATAAAAATATGTTCAATTCCAAATTACTGAAATTTGATTTTTAAAGCACCTTATTTTCTAAATCAATTTAGACTAACCGGAAGTGGCTGTATCCGTTTCAATGACCGAAAAGTAGACCAAGCGACGTTCGCTGAATATTCTTGTCCAATTCGTCTGAGAGAAATATCTCGGGAGTGTAACGATATAATTGGGTTAGAGAAAGGATCACAAATAAGCAAAAAATATTGAGGCGAAGTGGGAAAGGGGAAAAGGGCAGTGTGCACTGAATAGAACATTTCCTTTTGACTGCACATATTTACAACATTTGATTAAAACTCGTATAATTAGTTAATATAGAGGTTTATTTGCATATCTTACTACAAAATATAACATTATTTTTTTGACTGATTTGTTTGTGCACGCAAGTGTGTCGTTGCGTCAATGATAACTACGCCATTGGGATGGTTGATTAAGATTTGGATTCTGAAAAAAAATCTAGAGATCTGTTAGACTACATACAACCATTGTCTCTCTCCTGGTGCAATAGCAATAAAACATTGACTTCTCTACGCTTTACACACCTATTCTCCACTCTAAGATTTGTCGCTGCGCCATACACAGTATTAGCGTTATTTCGTCCGTATGGCTGTGTGTGATACCCAGGGTCGGATTATCCTATAGGCTAGTATAGGCTGCATCCTAGTTTATTTAAAGAATTTGCAATAAGTTTAGTTCATGCTATGTAAATGTCGCTAAATTATATCACGAGTAAAGATTATCAGAAACGGGTGTGGGCGAGTTAGAGGGTTGATCCGTCTGAGGGGGCATACTTTCATTGGCCTAGGGCCCCAAAAGGTCGTAATCCAGTCTTGATGATACTCTATATATGCTCTAGGTGTTATCAACGGTAAGTGCTAAAAACATCCCATTCGTTCACGACGAAATTAAATTATTACGGGAACTCTTGTCAGTGTTATTTTTGTTATATCTGGCACCAACTGTTATCTACAACTTTAAAGTAAATTAGATATCTACATTTGTTTTTATTACTATTCAATAGTAAATTAACATGATCATGTTCATTTCCTTTTGCGTGCTTAAACAGCATCATGTCTATAATCTATCGTAATCTCATTTCGTGTTAATTACACTACTATCACTGACTTACCGAGGTCAGCATTGTCAGTAATGACCCTTTCAGATTGAGAAGTAAGGCTATTAAGTAATCTCTGGTTGTATGTAATCCTCATGAAATAAATAAAGAATTAAATTAAGGCTACGTTATTAGAACTACAAATATATACCTTGATATATTGTTGATAAATTTGAACAATCATTTAGTTTTTCTTCCGTTGACAGTTACGATACCATGCAGGTCTGATTTGGCTCGAAATTAGGATTAATGGAAGATTGCATGTTTTCAAGTTCCTTAGATTACAGGGTTATGGTGCTTAGCGCCACTTTCAACAATATTTCAGCTATATCGTGGCGGTCAGATTTACTAATGGTGGAGGAAAACGGAGTACCCGGAAACAACCACCAACCGCAAGTCACTGACAAACTTTATCACATAATGTTGTATCGAGTACACCCCGCATGAGCTCGATTTGAACTCACAACTTTAGTGGTGATAGGCACTGATTGCATAGGCAGTTGTATATCCAACTACCATACGATCACGACCACGACGGCCCCCTTAGATTACTAATACTAGAGTCCCACATATTCTCTACTGCTAGTAAGTAAATATACATGTATATAATGCATACAATCTGGTGGTGTCAATATAAACAGTCTCTGTATCTAGATGCTTTACATCTAAAAACATAAGCAAATGTTTGTAATACACCCTCAGGAGAATAACGGCGAATTCCAATCAAGGTTTGGTATTCGGTAAGTGAAGAAGTAATTTTGTATCTGTTGCAATCGCTATTTCATACTGTGTACAATATTTATTAACGGATATCCATTTGAAAACTAAAAAAAAACATGCAGGAAAATGCAAACAATTGTTTAAAGCTCCAGGCGAACCCGGAGGGACCTATCATTTTAGTTCCAATTAACCGAGTATTCAAGTTACTATGGCAAACTTAGATAACAATTACTTTGAACTATATTCTTACTTCGAGTTCAAGACACCGATGTACAAATATAAATCATTTGTAACATAACGACCTGTTTGTATTAGACCAGCACATTGAAATTCATGTTTATACTGAAAGATGAATGGATTAACTGACAACATTCTAATTTACATCCTTACCAATCTTTGTTTTGTATCATGTTTCCTTCATGCTTCTTGCTTAGTAAAGAATAACATGCATATTTTTTACTCAGTGTTTTAGTAGTTTTAACTAGTCTAAATATTCCCGAGAGTACCATTCCCATAAATTATTGAAAACATTTATTAATTTTATCGCTGTTATTTTATACAAATATAATTCAATTTGTAGAGATATGATATATACATATGTTCATAATGTTACCATGTATTGGTTCTTGGCAGTTCTACATCTATTGCATTTTTGTAAAATGGCATTCACAAAGGCTATAATTATCGATCAATAGCTTTTTTTTTATAATTGTTTTTGCTAAAACATAGTTCACTTGAAGGCTGAATTGGAAGGTCACTATTGCCACTAAATTACAACGTGTTATATGTATTGCAGATATTAATTATAATTAGTAATAAAATTGCGAGTTCAAATGCCGCTCATGGTGAGGTGTACTCCGATTTCCTCCAATAAAACTGATCGCAACGATATAACTGAAATTTTGTTAAAAGTGGCGTTAAATACCAGACCCCCTTCAATAACATCAAGAAGTCATTTTAGAATATAACGAATATATTTCTTTGTCTGCTAGATCTCTTGAGGGATTTGAATTCCGTTCATCGGTTCATCACTATCACACAATTGTGCATGTACCGTACCAGGACTTAGATTTCCGTTAGCTTTTGCTAATGCCTTCCCTATTTGCTTTGAAGTTCAGTGTGACCCAGATGCGTGCCTTGTGTTGTTATTCGTGGTGATATTATCGACTTTTACTGTTTAAGTTGGACTAACATTTGTTTATGAACTAAGTTTTGTTCAGCTTCCAATTGCGACGACTAACTTGGTGGACCGATATCATAGAGATATTCTAGTAATGGAATGATTGTGTCCTGGATTGTCGTAGAATTTGTATATGGTGTAAAATGTGAAACAGGCAATTTTGATACACATTTTATGTCAATCTTTGGTCAGGATAAAAAAAATATATAGCTTTAAATGTGAATTAGCTACCTTCCGGACAGAGTAGTGTGATTCAGATGTGGAATCAGCATTGAAAAAAATCCTGAACAGTGGAAGTACATACAATCAAGGTTCTCTGTCCTTTACACAGCTATTCCTCACTTCAAGCTAAAAGACATGTTAAAATGTTAGAAGAATAAATTCAACTTGCTTTGTTAAAAAGAATAGCCAACGTGGGTACGTCTTGTTTTAGGGAACATGTCTTCTTTTGTTATACCCCCTCTCCCCCACACACTGATTCAAGCAAAAAGTTCTGTGAAATTGACTTCATCAAAATGCTTGAGTTTTTTGGATGTAGCTATATTTGTTAGTGGAGGTTTATTCAACAGACATCCGGCATTCATAAGTGTACAAACTGTGCTTCTCATCTCGTCGACTAGTTCCTTTATAGATAAGATAAGAAAACTTTATTTTGATTCAGCACATAATAAAACAGTACAACATAAGCTCTACAGAGCTTTTAACCGAATATACATTAACAATAAAACAACACGTCCAGAACAATTACATACCTGAAAGAATATTTAGAATTTTTTACACACAGGAGCTATTTTGTTCACAATTTTAAAAGTTTCTAGAGCCATTGTTCTTATCCGTCTGATCTGCAAGGAAGGCACCTTAGCTTTATGTAGGAGCTGTTGTAATCCTCATAAACAAAACCTTTTCTAGCTTTTTTGAATTTTTCTCAGTACAGAAGTGCCATGACAAAAGGCAAAAGTTAAAATTACTAAGCATAAAAGAATGAAAACTAGTTAGTTTACTTAGTCTGTTCAAAAGAGAGCCCAAACGTTTTAAAATATTTAATTGCTGTGAAGCCTTCCAGCAGATCGAACTGACATGAGCATCAAAGTTTAACTGATAATCAATTTCAATACCTAATAATTTAACTGTTTTTTCACAAGTAAGATCAGAATTTTGAATATGTATAGAAGGGTTTTTATCATAAGTCTTTTTGCCAACAGCCAAAACTTGAAACTTGTCTGGATTTGCTTGCATTTTATTCACCCGGAACCACTCAATAAGTATTTTTGACTCAGATTCCAGAGTTGAAATTAATAAGTCAAAATCAGGACTGCAGAAAGACAGAGTATTGTCATCTGCATAGTTATATAGACTTCCATTTTTGATAAAAAGAAAAATATCATTTATAAATACATTGAACAACAAAGGAGCTAGTATAGAACCCTGCGGTACGCCTTTATGGATGTCAGCCCAACCACTCAGAACATTGTTGACTTTTATTTGTTGTTTTCGATTTGATAAATAGGACTTTAGAAGAGCAACTGCGTATGAAGCAATGCGAATTTGTTTAAAGGAATGTTAAAGTTCATTTTAAAAAATGACAATAAATTCTATAAATAATATGTTTATCTAAAGAAAAAATAATAATGTTGCAAATCCAAAACCTATGTTTCATATTTGCGTTACATATCACGTGACCATATACATCTTTTTTCAACCTCAATAGTAGAAAGCTCACACATCGTTAAAGCCACGTTGAATTAAATTTTCTTTTGCTATAGGCCGGAAAGGGGAGGGGGGGATTATGCCAGTATCATCACTCACACGATACATGATATTGACCAATCAGATGTCATGGGGTTTTTTTTATTGATAAGCAAATTTTTTTAGGTGGAAGCATATGGAATCTTCAGCCAATTCAAATTTAAATCAACACAATTATTCAACCGAATGAAATAATTTTTATTTTTGACTTATTCTGGTATATTTTAGGTTTACGATAAGAATATTTTTTAATTTCATTTAGGAATAATATGTAGTTAATTAAAAAGTAAATCGTCATTGATAGTTTTATTTTCATAATGATAAAAACCGAGGATTTTTATCGCTTTCATCTCCGTGTACGTCTATAAATGTTTAGGGCCTACCTACTGTGGTGACAAAAAACTCTCCTATTGAATACATTTGATCTGAAATGTCTACATTAAGTTGATATCAATAATTATGTTCACGATTTCTCCGTCATCAAGCTTAAGCATTGTGTCGATTAAGATCGAAACGGTTATCTAACTCGGAGACCCAATACCTATTTTGAAGATCGAAACGGTTATCTAACTCGGAGATCCAAGACCTATTTTGTATTTACCTCAAATTTACTCCCCAAAACATCCGTCGTCTGATCTCATGTGACAATGTTTGGTCTGTATGAGATTGTAAAGTGTTTGACAGTTAAAGATGAAGATACTAATGATCACAGTATTTTGAATTACGCATGGCGAGAGGCTGGGGAGGTTAACTTTACAGCTCTTGTTTCTTCAACAGGTAGTAATAGTATTGGCCATGTTTTATTATGTCTGATTTTCCTAATCATTTGTATCTGGGGTCCCTTATAATTGGGGAAATTAGCGCGTAAATGATGTGAATTGGGAAAAGATGGGAAGAGCAATAAATTTATTAGTTTGGATGTTCAGTAATAGAATAGCGATCAAACTATACCAAGGTTAATGCCAACAGTAACAAATTCTTGTGATGTGGAAGAATGACCACAAAACGGTTCCCAAAACTTACATAAATACCCTTGGTGTACCACACTGGCATATATATACAATAACGTAACCCTCATTCCGCTTGTGCTCCAGTTAGGATAACGAATCGGTCCCATTCAATGTATGGGAGCAAATTTAAAATGTGAATATTTCAACTTTCTTTTTGCATATCTGGTCATAACTTATTATTCCCTACAATTTTTAAGTAATGGCGATACGAAATAAGTGTTACAATACCTGTTTCTACCTTCACGATCGATTTAGTATTCGAAAATTGTTTCTTGTCCGCCATGGCACCTTACGTATACTCTCGTGATTGGCGGAGCCTATCCATATATGGATCTGAATGCCAAATATGAAAAACGTTACTACGATGTTTTACTACGATTGATCCAAATAAGGATATCTCCAAAACGAGGCAAGTGCACATGAAATAGCAACTTGTAAACAAAATGTCGGACAGAAAGAAGATTTCATGCATTAAAATTTTCAGATGGATATAAGTCTACCATGGATTGATGCGGCGTTTACTTAACACCTGAAGGTTTACCTAAATATATTTATCTTTCACCCCCGTTAATTTTTCCAACCACTTACTACGGAATTAGGACAAAAAACTGCCCGGTGTGAATCGCTCCAGGCGCTGCTCCCATACGTTTAATGGGACCGATTCGTAACCCTCGCTGGGAGCAAAAGCGGACTGAGGGTTACGTTATCGTATCTAACTGGCATATAGCCATGGGTATTTTTGTTCATTCTTTATTGAACTGAACACCCTGGCATCTGGTACCATGACCTATGGAGCACAACTGTCCAAATCAGAGTGACAGTCAGACTGGGAATCAGTATCAACATCGCCACTGTTTGCACTATTTACATGTTGTTGGATGTCATTTGAAGCTGTGTTAGGTAATAAAGAATTTGAATTTGTTGTTTCTGAAGTGACACTGACAGTGGTAACAAGGCATTCAGCTTCTGGGCATGGTGTATCAGTACTAGTGTCGGTTACTGGTAGAGTCCACCTTATCCCACTTTAAAAAAATTCATTAAAGAAATCTAAAATTTCAAGTGGGAATAGCTGTAATTATTGTATAAACAATGTGCAAACATTGGGATTAGGGTGTATAAACAAAAACTCATTAACTTCAGGTAAACCTTGCTTAGAGAATAGAGAACTTATATATAGTAATTTATCAATTTTATTCTTATGATTCATGCTTTTTTCAAAGGTATCCGATACAAATATTTTTTAAAAGATATTTTACTATTGATGTTATACTTTTTTCAATCAATATGAAAAATGTTTCATTCCAATTTCTAATTTATTTTTATTAATAACACTTTATTCACTCAATTAATATTTTGCCTTTTTCTGCAATATTTGACATAAAATACAGGTAAATTGCAGGTAATAATTAATTAGATACTAATTGCAAAAACAACAAATTAACTGTAACTGAATAGGTATTTTTTAAAAGTGGGATCATTTGATAGAAGACATCACCGGTAGTGGGTCAGAGTTCAAAACACAAACAGTTTCACTAGCCTTATTAACGTCACCAACCTCATTGCTCTCGGGCAGTAAAAACTTTTTTTTTATTAATCCAAAGGATTCAAGTTACCTGTACTTGCTTCCATCACTACTGGTAAATTTTTTAGCATATTATTTAGAATTATGCAACATCGTGACATTTTTATTTTTAACTTTAAAACTCAATTGGCAATAATTCGTGTATTCCGCTTGAACATCAACTGTTTTCTGTTTTTAATTCCCAAATGAATTGACAAAATATCAAACAGGGTAAATCACAGGACATATTGACTATTTTTATATTATATTTATTTAAATAAGCATCTTTAATATAAAATTTATTCCAAATACTACTGATCGAGGACCAATTATCGCCATTTTTTTCTTGTTTTTGTCAGATTATTTTTATGTAATCCAATTCACCCCTTCAAGCACCTCATATTTTTTAATGTTACCAATCGACTTACCTTTGACGGAAATATAAATAATTTTTATGCGCATGCTCGTCTCAGGGAGCCTTTGTAAAGTTGTTGTTTTTTTGTCACTGAATCAGGAGGGAAGAGTACCAATTATCGCCATCTTGTTAGATGTGGGAAAATAAATATATAAATCAGCAGTGAAATTAAAACTATAAAAGAAATGGCCTTACCGCAAAAAATGAAGGTGTCGCCAGTATTTTGCAATCATTAGAACACCAATCTGCTATTATTTTCTGTTAATAATAGCGACTGGCAACTCCGCTTCATTTACGTGACCTCCCCGCAAGGTTTATAGAAAGAGGTATGGTTTCTAATGGGGTTTTATCTGATTTCTTTTGAATTAGCCAAGATACAAATGTAGGATTTTGCTGTCTGCTTTGTCACCATATATTATTGTCGTCTGCAAAAAAAGGTAAGAAAATTCTCATGCGCTCGCAAATAACGTGCAAGTTGGTGATAATTGATCCTCGACCAGTACAATTTCCGCTATCGTTTTTCTGAAGTTTTATCGCATTCCAGTACACGCCACTTTCAACAAATCAAGCGACCCAATATACTGCACTGGTTCCCGGTATCTTGTGCATAGTATTTCGCTTATTTAATCAAAACAAACAGTAACCAGGTCATAAACGTGAAAAATGTTTGACTTTTAATTTCATTTGAAAAAGCTTTCATTAACGATTTTTACGATTAATTTTATTACCACGCTATGAAATTTGAAAAAAAAAAGCCTTTTTCACATTGGGACTGGGGCCGATATTCGGCACCAAAAACGCAGTCGGAAATTCACTGATTATGTTGTTGCCCTGTTTCATTTCCAGAGACACTTACAGTACCACTTACTTAAGCCTTAGAAAGGTACTCTAAGATTTTGTATTTATTTATTTATTTTAAAAAATCAACATTAAACGTATTGCCAGTACGTAAAGTTATAAAGAGTACACATAGGAAAAAAATGTGCATATAAAACCCACTGAATTCTACCCAATCCAAAGTTCATACTACATGAGTACATGAACGCCACGATATAGCTGAAATATTGTTGAAAGTGGCGTTAAGCATCATAGCATCCATAAAACTACATGAATGTATATAAAATTGTAGATATGATATTTAATGTCACCAACACAATTGATCATAGTTTAACTTTAACATAGGAGTTTTTTTCCACACTTCTTTCACATGTAAATTTTTGCTACAAATATTGTCTGATGACTGTATTCTCTATAGACCAATAAGTTACTTCTCCGACTGTGAAGCACTACAGAATGACTTGGATAAACTAGCACAATGGGAGCAACAACGGGACATGCAATTCCACCCTTCTAAGTGTAACTTTATCATGTCTACATGATCTAAAACACCTTTCAAATATAACTACATTTTAAAAGGACACACTCTTGAATCAGTAGATACAGTAAAATACCTTGGAGTCACCATCTCATCCAACATGACCTGGAATACACACATAAATAACATAACATCAAAAGCA
This sequence comes from Bathymodiolus brooksi, assembly GCA_963680875.1. Lineage (NCBI taxonomy): Eukaryota > Metazoa > Mollusca > Bivalvia > Mytilida > Modiolidae > Bathymodiolus > Bathymodiolus brooksi. The sequence continues at coordinate 33,326,454 of OY804575.1, forward strand.
CAGAAATTATTAGGATTTTTGAGGAGAAACCTCCAAATAAAGAATGAACAAACTAAGAGCATGGCATATAAATCCTTAGTTAGATCCAACCTTGAATACTGCTCAACCATCTGGTCACCACACACTAAAAAACAGAAAAGCGAAATAGAAAAGGTTCAACTCAGAGCAGCCAGATACACAACAGGTAGATTCCACAACACTAGCAGCGTGACATCTATGCTGGACCATCTAGAATGGAATTCACTAGAAACACGCAGAAACATTGCCAAAGTCACTATGCTGTACAAATGTACACACAATCTTTTTGCCATCAATCCAGACTTCTATATCTCTTCTCAGACATCACTCACACAACACAGTCATAGTCTTTGATACAAACCTTTCAGCACATCCACTGACTACTTCAAATTCAGCTTCTTCCCTCATACAGTTGTCCTTTGGAATGCATTAGCACCTGATATTGTCTCTGCTTCATCTTTGGATCAGTTCAAATCACAGATCCAAATCCACTACAACTAAACAGTTTCTATTTTATATATACCGGTATGTACAATGTAAATACGTTAATTTTTTTAATTTTTTTTTTCTTCATATTAATTGTAAATATATGGACTGTTCACGCCAATGCATAGTCATCACAATTGACAGAGCATTGCATAATGTAGCTGTAGCATTAAGTATGTATTCCATAGAAATATGACATTTTAAACATTTGATAATCTCATTGAGATTTGACTTCCGAAGAAATGTTCTGCTCTGGGGAAGTATTTCCTCACAAAAAATATGAAGCAATGTTCATGCATGTTGACAGTGGCAGCGATTGATGAATGATATGTTTTAATGAATGTTGTGACATGGTGTACCGTGTAACACCATTTGTAAACATTTTGAAATCCAGAACGTTATTTGTTTAAATATATATGCATATTGAAACCTACATATAACAGTATCATTATCTTTTGCACTATTAAAATGTTAAATAAATATATAAATACATTTGTATGTTGGTACAATATTGTTTGTATCTTGTTTTATCAGTTGTGCTAGATGCATCTGGCAGTGATATGGTAGTACACAACTGACTCATCATGATACAAACAGTTGTACTAACACGATATATACCAGTATGTAGTATGAATGTACCACTAAATTTTAAAATACCATATGCCATAATAACTATTGAGGATACAAGGGTATATGGTTTGACAATTAGAAAAACTAGAAAATAAAATTATGCTTGGGACAAAGGTTACATTACTCTAGTTGTAATACAAACATTTCAAGAATGATTACAAGTTATTTACATTGGCAGGTGACATTATCCTGAGATACTGCTGTAGCGGACATGATCCAGTCGTCAGTCATATACCATGGCCAGATCATAAATCTGTTGTGTGTTTATGTTTTGACCCAACAGTATCGTGGTTACTGGTTATCTCTGAAGATCTGACCGTTTGTATTGTACCTGTTTTATCTCTGGTGGTAAGTTTTGTCAAACACGCAGAAACATCTGCTAAATAACAAACATGGGACTAATTGAGAATTAATTGACAATCACAAACTAATTATAAAATAATGCAATAAACCTATGTAAACCAGACACCCTTGGGACAAACATTTTTGTCTGGAATAGATGGGTGATCAGGTTGCGCAGGTTAAATTTTCAAGATATCGGAATTTGGAGCAATATGGGATGTTCGATTTTAACAGAATTCAGCTTTATTCAGGATCTGGTTTAGACAGGATTCGTCTTTATTCAGGGTTTGGTTTAGACAGGATTCATCTTTATTCAGGGTCTGGTTTAGACAGGATTCAGCTTTATTCAGGGTCTGGTTTAGACAGGATTCATCTTTATTCAGTTTTCTGCCTTTAACGTGAGTTTGCAGATAGCATAACCATAAACATCCAATAGTATTAGGCATCAAGAAAGTGACGAAATTCTTTATAATGCTTTTAATTAGTTGTTGTCGTGTGGTAAAATACTGAAAATACAGAATAATATGACCATTCAAATAATTTGTAAATGAAAATACAGAAAAAATAACTATTTAAATGATTTGTTGTTGAAAACACAGAAAAATGATAATGTTCAATAATGTCACTAACAGTGTTCCATAGAAATATTTGCGATAAATTGTTCGGTACTACGGTAGTCTCTGACGATAAACAGTTTCATTTCTTTCTAAATTCATGACACATTCGAGTACACAGTTTTGTAAATATACAAATAATTCACAGGTATTAAATTCAGTGTGCGAAATTATGTAAATTCAAGTCGGTTTATGTCAAATTTTCACAATTTGTATATAATGTACAGTATATCTGGTGTATGTAGAATAGAGATTGGTCTATAATATCACAAATTTAGTTTCACACATTGGTATTTATTCAGTTCAAGCATATACCCGGTTTGAAAAGTTGTTTGTAAAGTATAATGACAATGACGACTACAGTTTGTTTACAGTTCAATATCAAGACAATAAATGACGAAATTGATAGTTCTAATTCGCTGAAAAGTTTTACTCACACTTTAGTTTACTATGAATCTCGGAAATGTTGATATAATTAATAGAGTGTTTGTCTACATTTGTCGATGAACGTTTGACTTCGAATACATGTGCTTCCTGCCAAAATCTAGGGAAAACTTAGTAAAGGGAAAAGAAAAAATCGTGCAACTGAGAAACATAAAAAGAGGAGCAATTCTCCGGATTGTCGGTTTAATAACAGCACACTCCTCACCTGATATCACTAACAACGAAAATAGTATACGGTTATAAATCAAATTACACAGAGAGTAACAAAACAATTTCTGAAACTGGTCTAGTAAGCATTGTTGTTTTTCCATTCTGCTGAATTTTCAGCTGCACTTTACGAACTCTAGAGTCCCTACTAGGTATGGCCTCGACAACGATTCCCATAGGCCACTGATTTCTTGGACTATCAGAATCCTTCAATAGAACAACGTCTCCATCTTTTATAGATGGACCATCTTCCGACCATTTACGACGTGGTTGAAGCAGGTTGAGATAATCTCTTTTCCATCTAGACCAAAATTGGTCTGCCAAACCTTGCACACGTTTCCACTCAGATTTCAACATGTCTTTAATACTAAAGTTTCCATAATCTGAATCGCACGAAGGATTTGGTAGTTTCTGTGTCAATAGTACGTTAGGAGACAATACGAATGGCGAGTCAGGATCAGTCGATACACTTGCTAACGGTCTTGAATTTACAATTGCTGACACTTCAACCATCAGAGTAGATAGAATGTCATGAGTGAGATTTCTATTCACAGGTTCTAACAACATTGAACCTAAGATTTTGCGAACCATGCCTATCATTCTTTCCCATGCACCTCCGAAATGTGATGCATGAGGTGGATTGAAAATCCAAGTAGTTCCAGAATTATACATAAATTGTTTCAAAGTTTTATCTTCAACGTTTACAGTATCTATCTTCATATCATCTTTAGCACCTATGAAATTCGTTCCACGATCAGAGCGGAAAATTCTAACCTTTCCTCGAATGGATACGAAACGACGAAGGGCATTTATAAATGCTGATGAACTCATATATTCCACAAGCTCTATGTGTATTGATCTGGTGACAAGGCAGGTAAAAAGAATAGCCCATCGTTTTGATTGTGCGCTACCTCCACGAGTTTTGCGTGTAGTTATCTGCCAAGGACCAAAGGTATCGACGCCAACATTTGTAAAAGGTGGAGATGGTTCTAGTCTGTCGGAAGGAAGATCTGCCATTTTCTGAAATGCATACTTTCCTCGCAGTTTTTTACAGACAACACATTTATGGATGATGGACGACACTAGTCGTTTCGCTCCAACAATCCATAGTCCTGCAGACCTTATTACTCCTTCTGTATAATGACGACCTTGATGCTGAACAAGATTATGATGATATCGTATAAGTAAAGACGAAATATGATGAGTTCCTGGAATAATTAACGGATTCTTCTCGAATTTATCAAGATTCAGGTTGTTGAGTCTGCCTCCAACACGCAACATGTTTTGGGAATCTAACACGGGTCCCAATGCTGCTATGCGACTGTTCTTGGAAATATGTAATCCTTGTTGTATACATTGTATTTCTTTTGAGAACTGTTCGTATTGTGCTTTTTGTATAATGAAAAGTTCAGTCTCTTGAAATGTTGCAGTTTCATATGATACGGGATTTCTTCTTTTACGAATCGTACCCTTTAAAAGGGCAAAGGAATTTACTAATCTTTTCCAACAAGAAAATCTGTGCATTCGACTAGAAAATAATTGACTTTGTGTTTGGTTCACAGTTGAAACACAAGTAGTAATGTCAGTTTTACGAATTTCTTTATCAGTTTCAACTTCGACTAGATGGTAGTCACAATACGGTGATTTCTCTTCATGATTCTTGTTCAAAAAGTGAACTGGCCCGATGAGCCAGGTGCTTTCATTAAGTTTATCTGCTGAAAGTGTTCTGTTTCCAACATCAGCTGGATTGTGTTCAGTTGGTACATAGTTCCACTGAGATGGTTCGGTAGATTTCCGTATACGTTCTACCCTGTTAGAAACATAAATAAAGAATCTTCTTATTTGATTATAGATGTATCCAAGCACTACTTTGCTATCTGAATAGAACTTAATGTCATCTAACTCTATATCAAGGTGTTCTGTTGCTAGCTCTGATATATCCACTGCTAAGACAGCAGCACACAGTTCTAATCTAGGAATCGTGTGTCCATGCAATGGCGCCACTTTAGTTTTACCAATGACAAATCCAATGCACGGGTCGTGATCCTTATCTTGGGATCGTAGATATGCTACTGCTGCTATGGCCCTTTCAGAGGCGTCACAGAACACATGAAGTTCATTTCTAGTGCTGTTTCGTATAGAATGTGGAACGTATGTACGTGGTATTTTAATATTTTCGAGTTCATTTAAAGATTGACGCCATGAATTCCATAAGTCTCTATATTCTTCTGATAGTGGTCGGTCCCACCCAATTGATCCTGTAGTAAGTTTTCTTAAGATAAGTTTACCTTCGATGACTACAGGAGCTACAAAACCTAATGGATCCTCGATGAGTTAAAGGTTTGTCTTCACAAGATATTCGGAAAGTAAAAGTATCAGTATTTAAGTTCCAATAGAGCCCAAGACTTCTTTGTAACGGTAAGTTGTTATTAGACAGTTCTAGATCTTTAAGATCCTTTGTTAAATCATCAGAAGGAAATTCGGCCATGACCTCTTTAGAACTAGAGGCGAATTTGTGCAGTCTTAAGTTGCCATGAACTAATAGAGCCATTTGTGTTCGTTTTAAAATATCTACTGCTTTGTCGACGGTAGGTACTGAGATCAGTCCATCATCTACATAGAAATGATTAAACACAAACTTCTTAATATCTGACCCAAATGTTTCTTCAGCCACAAGAGCAGTTCTGTGAAGTCCATAAATTGCAACCGCTGGAGATGGTCGATTTCCGAATACATGGACTTTCATTCTATATTCCACAAGTTCCTTTTTAAAGTCGTTGTCACGATGCCAGAAGAACCTTAAAAAATTACGATGATCTGGTCTTACGTAAAAACAGTGAAACATTTGCTGAATATCGGCTGTCACTGCAGAAGAACACCTATGAGACTATTATTCAAATCGGGGCCGGAAAGAAGAACGTCGTTCAATGAAGTGCCCTCGAATGATGCTGATGAATCAAATACCCCTCGTATTTGGTCTGGTTTACGAGGATGATAGACACCAAAAATAGGAAGATACCAAACTTCTTCTCCTATCTTGACTGGGGGAGCAAGTTCAGCATGGCCATTGTCAAAGAGTTTTTGCATGAAAGATAGAAAATGTTCTCTTTTAACTGAATCTTTGCTGAGATTGACATCAAATGTTTTTGCACGACGCATGGCCATAAACCTATTATCAGGAAGACGAGAACGGTTATCTTTGAAAAGAAGAGGTGCTACCCAATTTCCATTGTCTTCTTTGTCCATTTTCTGTAGAAAAAGTCTATCTTCTACGGACAGTCCTGGTTTGTCATCGTTTGTTGTACGTTCGAATATTGTGTCGTTATCGAATTCTGAAGACGGTATTGCGTTTTGTTCAATCTTATTGAATGACAATTGTTCTTTGACGGTAAATTTATTCTCACAAGGTTTGAGTAAAGATGTTTGCCCATTGGGCATCACAAATGTCTTGTACACATTAACACTTTCATTAAGATGAGTATTTCCTAGACACATTTCACCCATAATTGTCCATCCTATGGGAGATTTTTGAGCAATTGGTGACTTGTTCGTTGTGCAAGCACACAGTGCACATAAGGAAGGTCCCTGCCAATAAGTAGCAATATTTGACATTTATCGTCGAGAGGTTCGAGTTCTGGTATGATGTCGTGCAGATGAGGATGAAATTTTGCAACGTCAGAGGTAGGTATTTCGTGTCGATTATCAGGTAAGTTATCGCATTCAATTAGTGTTGGCAATTCAAGTGACAATTCACCACTACAAGATTCTATGACAAATTCAGATGCTCGTCGGCCGGATGTTGTCATCTTTCCTGAACATGAAGACATGATGTATTCTTCTGGTCTAGAGTTTACTTTGAATAAATCGAAAAATGCACTTCTTGCAAGAGATCGGTTGCTTTGATCATCAAGCATAACATACATTTTTGTTGACTTCTCTCGTTGACCTTTCGGATATACGAACACAGGAAGTATTTTTGCACATGATTTTCCATAGAAGGAATCTTTGCATACCTCAGTACATGAAGAGTTTATAATAGTTGTGCTATGTTGCTTTGAAGGGAAATTTGTAGATTTTATCGGTGTCTCCCCACAGTGAGACTTCGTAGGCACATCACCGTGCATCGCTGTAACGTGTCTATTGTTACCACAATCTTGACATTTTATTATTTCTCTGCAGTTTCTACTTGTGTGTTGAAAACACAACATTTAAAGCAGAGTCCCTTTTGTCTGAGGAGATCTTTGCGAGCTTCAAATGGTTTAGAGATGAATTCTCGACATTTACTTAGTCTGTGACTTGTCCCATGAATTGCACAGTTCAAAGCTGTTGGTGAATCAATTTCCTTATATTGCGAAGACACTTCTGTTTTCCTTGCAAACACTTTAGTCTTTGTGTTTCGTGTTTCTGTATTAGAAGAAGAATTGTTCATATATATATAAAGCTTGGGTCATTTTTGACTCGACTCATCTCGGCCACAAAATCAACAAAAAATGAAAAAGGTGGAAACGAAGTCTTATGTTGAGTTTTATAACGAGCAGCTCTTGTAGTCCATTTCTCCTGTAGAGAGTAAGGCAACTTTTCAACAACAGGCTTAACTCCTACAGACGAGTCAAAGTAGGCTAAAAGTGAACTGTATTCATCTTGATTTTTAACACATAGAATTTCTGATAAAATGTCTGAGAGTTCATATAGTTTTATATTATCACGATTGCTAAGCCTGGGAAAGTTCGTTAATCTTGATTTTAACACACTTTCAATCATTTCTGGACTCCCATACCTTTCATCCAACCTAGTCCATAATCTTTCTAACCCCCGCTTAGGGTTGTTTACATTTGCTGACCTCATGCTCATTGCATGTTTACTTGAAGTTGGCCCTAACCATTTCACTAACAAATCAAGTTGTTCGAACTCGTCTATTACACTTCTAAAGCTCGATCTCCAAACCCGATAGGTTTCAGGTTTGTCGTTGAAGGTTGATAATCGTGCAAACAAAAGGTCTTTTTTGAGCAAGAAACGTGTAAACTCGGATGTTATTTGAGTGTCATTGTGTGGATTATATGGAGGAGCTTCCGGGTTAAGTGATTTTTGTACTTGTTGATGTTGTTCAACTTGTTGCTGTACATACTGTTGTGTCATTTCTTGACGGTCAGCTTCATTAATAGACGGAGCTTTTTGGTTGTTAAATTCTGTAATAGATTCGTTGTCTACGGACGATCTTAATGCATTTACTTCTGCTTCAGCAGCAGCTACATCCTTTTGATGACAAAGTATACTCAGATCGGCATCTAACTTTGCTTTTCTTCTAACAGTAGCTAATTTAGCGAGAATTTCATCTTCTTCTAACTTTTCTTGTTCTTTTAAAATTTCATTTTGTTTTTCTACAAATTCTAGTCGAGCACGGGCAGCCTCAGCTTTAGCATGTTTACGAGCGAGTGTTGATGATCTTGCTGATAAATTAGATGAATTTTGACTTTTATCAGTTCTTCTGCTTGAACATGAAATATTTGTTTGCGATTCGATAATATTTTGTCGTCTTGATTCAATTTTTTCAAACATTTCTTCTATGAGTGTAATGTTATTATCAGTTGTTAACGCCAAGTGATCATGACTGATTTATCAGCTATATCTTAGGCAGATCAAGTGACATTTTGATGAGATAATGATTATGATGTCTACTGTGTATTAGACCAATATGCTAGACTGGATATTTACTCTATATGCAGATTCCAAATGTATACCTTTTTTTCTACAGAATGCCATGATAACTGAAATATTGTTGAAAGTAAAGTTAATACCATAGCCCTAATCCTACCCCATATTTCAATGAATATTGCACAAAAGAAGGTTTTGCTAAAATGAAGTTCAAAAGGTAGTTGTGGCTGATAGTTTTACAACTGTACTGGTCTCTAGAAAAGTGAAAACTGAAAACAAATCAAAACCTGAAATAAAATATAAACAAACAATCTTTATGGTAATTTTCAATGTGACAGAACGAGAGAGAACTCTATGTAGCATGCATGTTTACTAAGAGAGAATTATTTAATCTTGTCGTTTCAGGATAGCTCAGCAAAAGTTAACAGACTATGGAGTTTAGAAGATGTGACTGTACTACGATTCAAAAATCAACAAGGTAATGTTTAGGTTAAGGTCAAATTAGCTGTCTTGAAGATCCATTTTATTTTGTTGATTTGTTGGATGTAGTTTCATAAGTTAAAAACAATTAAATTTTATCTACTCGGTGAATTGTAGTATTTATCTAGTTTTAATTCTTAATTAAAATAACAAATTTTTGTGAAAATGTGTCTTCATGTCAAATTCTTGTTTGTTGTTAGAAAACAATAAATTATATTTGATTTAGAAATTTCTTGGGTATTCTGTTAGATAATAATTGAATATTTCAGTGATTCCTTCTGTTGTAACCTGGTGGCATACTCTAGAAGATAGACAGGTAGCAATTATAGGAACTAAGGTAGGTCTGTTAATTCCAATTACAACAAAAAGTAGTACCAAATTTGAATGAATTTGCAATTTTTTAATGTCATTTCAAAATATATATACATGTACATACATTTCCAGAATAGATCGTGGACACATATTTTAATCTTGATAATATTTGAAATTCACCTTGTAAAGATAGACAACTTTTAAGGTATTGCTTAAATAAATGTCCTCAAATATTTCTGGTACTGCTAGTTTGTGTTGAAATTTAATAAACTTAAACCATGATGTGTCTACATTATAAGCCATGATGTCAAATAAAGACCATACATAGACACGCTTTCCTGAAAAATGTGCAATAGCAATCTTTGCCTTAATTTTTTTCACCTACTTAGTACTTGCCCAAAAGCCAAATTTGGAAAAAAATTTATTCAAACAAATTCTTTCATAATTTTTAAGGATTAGTTGTCCCGGGCTTTGGGCAAATTGGTTGGCCCGAAGACTAATAGCGAATAATACTACCGACTTCTATTTCTTTTTATTTAATTTTAAATGTAATTGTATGAATGATTGATTGTTGTTAACGCCAAGTGATCATGACTGATTTATCAGCTATATCTTAGGCAGATCAAGTGACTTTTTGATGAGATAATGATTATGATGTCTACTGTGTATTAGACCAATATGCTAGACTGGATATTTATAGCTCACTGAAACAAGAATCTGTAGGTAGGCATATCTCTCAACCTTTGACACAGTATCCTGACACCAAGACAACCAGTCTTCGGTTTTTACTCCTTAATGCTGCATGCTTAGCTGAAAATCAACAAATACAGATTACATAGTCTTTGGTTTGACTTGACCTTGACTGGAGATCAAGTCCAGGATATTCCACATTGGAGGCGAGCATGATAAGGTGTTCTATATTACATATGAAGTACAGCAAAACATGTTTAAAACGAACCCTGAATAAACCAGAATCCTGTATGTAATCTGTATTTGTTGATTTTCTGCTAAGCATGCAGCATTAAGGAGTATAAATCAAACTTTAAATAAAGTCCCAGTGTACTGTAGGTAATCTTTATAATTTAACCTGTATAAACCGAACAACTGTCAATTCTGAACACAAAAGTTGGTCCCAATGAGATTTGGCTAAAACAGAATTTACCGGTACTCTATATGCAGATTCCAAATGTATACCTTTTTTTCTACAGAATGGAAAGTTACTGTTGCTTGATTTGTGTTCTAAGAAGATTGTACATCAGTTTACATTAGATACCAAGATAATAAAACTAGAATTAGTAGAAGATGACCAGCAGATGTCTACATATCTTATGGTATGTACCATTTATTATTAGAATTAGTAGAAGATGACCAAGAGATGTCTACATATCTTATGGTATGTACCATTTATTATTAGAATTAGTAGAAGATGACCAGCAGATGTCTACATATCTTATGGTATGTACCATTATTATTCAATGAATATAGAATAATGACAGTTCTGAAGGTTGACACATACTTCACTAGTATAGAAGTGAGTCCTGATAGAATGGGTTGGGATTATGTATGTTGAGACAGTCAAAACTGAAGTTATTGTTTTTAATCACTGTTTGACATCACACAGACTGATAATTTTCAGCATCGGACCTATAGTCAATCTGTTGATACTGATAATTTTCAGCATCAGACCTATAGTCAGTCTGTTGATACTGATAATTTTCAGCATTAGACCTATAGTCTGTGTGTTGATACAGATAATTTTCAGCATCAGACCTATAGTCAGTCTGTTGATACTGACAATGTTCAGCATCAGACCTATAGTCAGTCTGTTGATACTGATAATTTTCAGCATCAGACCTATAGTCTGTTGATACTGATAATTTTCAGCATCAGACCTATAGTCTGTTGATACTGATAATTTTCAGTATCAGACCTATAGTCAGTCTGTTGAAACTGATAATTTTCAGCATCAGACCTATAGTCAGTCTGTTGATAATGATAATTTTCAGCATCAGACCTATAGTCAGTCTGTTGATAATGATAATTTTCAGTATCAGACCTATAGTCAGTCTGTTGATACTGATAATTTTCAGTATCAGACCTGCTCCCTATTTTCTACTTGTTGTTTTACTAGTCGCCAAGTGGGAGATCTAAAAATGCTCCTGTAGGGGTCACATCAGGGGTCAACATGCATGTATTATGAATTGACCAATTAGCGACTCTTCTACAAAATCTAGCAGACAAGACAAGCATATGTATTTTGGAATGCACCAGATAGACGTTAAAAGTATTCATGTTGACCCCTGTTGATGGTCATATGTGATCTTATAGAATAACAACAATGCAGTCTGACCTTCCTATCTCACAAAATTTATATTTATAACTTTGTTTGTAATTCACTTGCAACATCATATGTCACTTCTGATAACTGTTTCTGATACAATATGGAGCAAGATACAGCCTCATTAATATGTATACTATAAGAATAAATATAGTAATTTAGATAATGTTCTGCCAGAAAAAATTCTTGAATGAAACTCCTAATTATTTTATTATAATTATAAATGATCAATTAAATTGATTTTACAATTTTTAGTAAATTGTTGTCTGTTGATTTTATTTGACAGATTACAGGCCAGCCATTGATACAATGGAAATTAATGTTAGAATGTCGTACACAGGAGTTGGCTTCTCCTGTAGAAAAAGAGATAGCAGAGTTAGGATATGATAGTCTTAGTAGTCATAGCCTTCCTACACTCTCTATTACACAAATTACAGGTATGGCAAACCCAAAAACTATTCTATTCTATAAATTAACTTCGAGGGATGGGTTCATCAGCAGTGATTCCTAATTCAGTTATACCGTGGCGGTCAGTTTTATTGGTAGAGGAAACCGGAGTACCCGGAGAACACCAACCTACCACAAGTCACTGACAAACTTTATCACATAATGTTGTATCGAGTACACCTCGCCTGAGCGGGTTCGAACTCACAACGATAGTTGCGATAGGCACTGATTGCATAGGTAGTTATAAATTCAACTACCATACGATCATGACCACGAGGGCCCCCACTATAAGTTGATGCTAATATCAGTATATGTATGTGATTTGTAAGATCCAAGTCTTTATTTATGACAAATATTAAAAGTAAAAGGGATTTAAAAAAAAAAAGAATATGGATTTATATGGCACCTATTAAAATGATTTTGCTCTGTGAACTCAATTTTCTATAATGTATGATCCTTTGTATAGGAATTTAAAGACCATAGCTGTGACTAGACATTTCATTCTTGACCAAGACGGATATAGATTGTTATTCCTTGATTTTTGTTTACAGAGGAAACAAAAGGCCTATTTAATCCACAGAGACTGGACCAGTTTCCACGGTCAGTTATCCTTCAACCACAGTGTGCTAAAGGTCATCACTTTATTACATCTCATTGTTCTAAGGAATCATTTTTCCAGGTATTGTGTATTTAAATTCTAACAACATGCAGAGACAATGTAACCAATTTTATGTTAAAATAGTAATGAATCGTGCATTGGATAATTGGTCAGTATTCACTCAGAGCTCCAGATAAGCTGCGTATTTGCGTTTTTTATGCTATAAAAACGAGTAAAAACGCATTTATTATCAGATCAGAGTGTACACATTATGCATACATATTGCTGTGTAAGCAAACTTTCCAAATTCGGAGCGTACGTATACGCTGTTAACTATAATACATTTTTGTCTTTGAGAAATTCCTTGTAATTACTTCCCTTTATACTTTTCGAGGGAGAGAGCATATACATCCGAGGGGTACCGAATGTTTGCCTTTCTAAGCATCGATGTCAAAAGAGATCTGATTGGATGTTTACGATAAATCATCCAATTTCGGTCAATATTACAAAATAAATGCGGTGCTCCTTATAAGGAGTGGTTTACGTAATAAGTAAGAACTAAAACGAAAGTAAATTTGGGAACACGTTGTTCGTTGAAAATGAGCAAGAATATGTTTTTCTAAACTTCTATTGTATTTTAATGTACTACTTATGCAAATAGCTTGTCAGAGTGTGGTGTCAGTTATATAAAGTAAACACAGAACAAAATATTTACAACATTTTATTAATAAGCATGACACAATCGTGTCAAATTAAACAGAGATATACATTTCACTTGCATCCTGCGTTTATTGAATAACACTTGTGTCAAACATAATTTTAAAAGTGTACATGTAAGCAATCTTTTCTGAAGTAGAGAGTACAACAGTGCAAAGGAAATATGCAAATACCCATCATTTTCAAAAGTAGGGGGTAATTATCCTTTGGACTAGAAATTTATCTGGAGCTCTGTCACTTGTTAACAGTGTTTTCAACCAGTGATGTGGTTGTCTTGGGAATGCACTAATTTCTGAAATGGTTCATCAATTCTGAAAAACTAGGAATAGATTTAATTTTAATTTTGATTAATATTAATATAGCAAAGTTTGTTCATAGTACATGTATATAGCCATCCTATTTTTATGAATAATTTTTTTTTCTAATGTATTTATTTATGAAAATAATTTTGTTAGATGAAAGCAATTTATATATTTTCATGGCATCAGTTTCATGGTGTAACTATATGTAGCAATCAATATTCATCTGTGGATGTTAGTGTAAACAAATAAGGCTGCTTCCAACAACTTGTCACAATCATTGTACGAATATGATGACAAGGTGCATCTTCTTGAACAGCTTTGTGTGCCTGATTTCCAACTTGAAACTAATGTTCTAGTTGGATTATCAGAAATGGGGTCTGTCAACAGTGACCATCACCTATATAATAGAACTTGTCAAAACCAAAATTCACCTTTTTAGTTCACCTGGACCAAAGGTCCATGTGAACTATTGCCATCACTTGGCGTCCGTCGTCTGTCGTCTGTAATCTGTCGTCTGTCGTCTGTAAACTTTTCACATTTCAAGCTTCTTCTCCGAAACCACTTGGCCGATTGGAACCGAACTTAGCAGGAATGTTCCTTGGATGGTCCTCTACAAAGTTACTGTTTTTCGTTCCAGTCGGATATTCAATATGGCTGCCAGGGCCAATAATATGCTCTGATTGGCTGAAATTTCAAAGATCTTCTTCTCTGAAACTAATGAACTGACTGAACCCAAACTGTAAAGGAATGATCATTGGAATGTCCTTTACCAAGTTACTGTTTTTTATGCCGATCGTAAATCCAAGATGGCCGCCATCGCAGGACATAGATTAACATTGGACCCTATGGGAAAATGTTCAAATGCCTTCTTCTCAGAAACTACAAATATGATTAAAGCCAAACTGTACATGAATGTTCATTGGATGGTCCTCTACAATCTTAAGGTTTTTTGTTCCGATATGAAATTCAAAATGGCGGCTACGGCAGGACTTAGTTTAACATTGGACCCTATGGGAAAATGTTTCAAAACGCTTCTTCTCTGAAACCACTTGGACAGTTGAAACCAAACTGCCCAGGAATGATCATTGGAAGGTCCTCTACAAATTTCTGTTTTTTATGCCGGTCGGAAATCCAAGATGGCCACCACCGCAGGACATAGATTAACATTGGACCCTATGGGAAAATGTTCAAATGCCTTCTTCTCAGAAACTACAAATATTATTAAAGCCAAACTGTACATGAATGTTCATTGGATGGTCCTCTACAATCTTAAGGTTTTTTGTTCCGATATGAAATTCAAAATGGCGGCTACGGCAGGACTTAGTTTAACATTGGACCCTATGGGAAAAATGTTTCAAAATGCTTCTTCTCTGAAACCACTTGGACAGTTGAAACCAAACTGCCCAGGAATGATCATTGGAAGGTCCTCTACAAATTTTCTGTTTTTTATGCCGGTCGGAAATCCAAGATGGCCGCCACCGCAGGACATAGATTAACATTGGACCCTATGGGAAAATATTCAAATGCCTTCTACTCAGAAACTACAAATATGATTAAAGCCAAACTGTACATGAATGTTCATTAGATGGTCCTCTACAAACTTTACGTTTTTTGTTCTGGTATGAAATTCAAAATGGCGGCTACAGCAGGACTTAGTTTAACATTGAACCCTATGGGAAAAATGTTTCAAAACGCTTCTTCTCTGAAACCACTTGGATAATTGAAACCAAACTGCCTAGGAATGATCATTGGAAGGTCCTCTAGAAATTCTATGTTTTTTATGCCGATCGGAAATCCAAGATGGCCGCCACCGCAATACATAGATTAACATTGGACCCTATGGGAAAATGTTCAAATGCCTTCTTCTCAGAAACTACAAATATGATTAAAGCCAAACTGTACACGAATGTTCATTGGATGGTACTCTACAATCTTAAGGTATTTTGTTCCGATATGAAATTCAAAATGGCGGCTACGGCAGGACTTAGTTTAACATTGGACCCTATGGGAAAAATGTTTCAAAATGCTTCTTCTCTGAAACCACTTGGACAGTTGAAACCAAACTGCCCAGGAATGATCATTGGAAGGTCCTCTACAAATTTCTGTTTTTTATGCCGGTCGGAAATCCAAGATGGCCACCACCGCAGGACATAGATTAACATTGGACCCTATGGGAAAATGTTCAAATGCCTTCTTCTCAGAAACTACAAATATTATTAAAGCCAAACTGTACATGAATGTTCATTGGATGGTCCTCTACAATCTTAAGGTTTTTTGTTCCGATATGAAATTCAAAATGGCGGCTACGGCAGGACTTAGTTTAACATTGGACCCTATGGGAAAAATGTTTCAAAATGCTTCTTCTCTGAAACCACTTGGACAGTTGAAACCAAACTGCCCAGGAATGATCATTGGAAGGTCCTCTACAAATATTCTGTTTTTTATGCCGGTCGGAAATCCAAGATGGCCGCCACCGCAGGACATAGATTAACATTGGACCCTATGGGAAAATATTCAAATGCCTTCTACTCAGAAACTACAAATATGATTAAAGCCAAACTGTACATGAATGTTCATTAGATGGTCCTCTACAAACTTTACGTTTTTTGTTCTGGTATGAAATTCAAAATGGCGGCTACGGCAGGACTTAGTTTAACATTGAACCCTACGGGAAAAATGTTTCAAAACGCTTCTTCTCTGAAACCACTTGGACAGTTGAAACCAAACTGCCCAGGAATGATCATTGGAAGGTCCTCTACAAATTTCTGTTTTTTATGCCGGTCGGAAATCCAAGATGGCCACCACCGCAGGACATAGATTAACATTGGACCCTATGGGAAAATGTTCAAATGCCTTCTTCTCAGAAACTACAAATATTATTAAAGCCAAACTGTACATGAATGTTCATTGGATGGTCCTCTACAAACTTTACGTTTTTTGTTCTGGTATGAAATTCAAAATGGCGGCTACAGCAGGACTTAGTTTAACATTGAACCCTATGGGAAAAATGTTTCAAAACGCTTCTTCTCTGAAACCACTTGGATAATTGAAACCAAACTGCCTAGGAATGATCATTGGAAGGTCCTCTAGAAATTCTATGTTTTTTATGCCGATCGGAAATCCAAGATGGCCGCCACCGCAATACATAGATTAACATTGGACCCTATGGGAAAATGTTCAAATGCCTTCTTCTCAGAAACTACAAATATGATTAAAGCCAAACTGTACACGAATGTTCATTGGATGGTACTCTACAATCTTAAGGTATTTTGTTCCGATATGAAATTCAAAATGGCGGCTACGGCAGGACTTAGTTTAACATTGGACCCTATGGGAAAAATGTTTCAAAATGCTTCTTCTCTGAAACCACTTGGACAGTTGAAACCAAACTGCCCAGGAATGATCATTGGAAGGTCCTCTACAAATTTCTGTTTTTTATGCCGGTCGGAAATCCAAGATGGCCACCACCGCAGGACATAGATTAACATTGGACCCTATGGGAAAATGTTCAAATGCCTTCTTCTCAGAAACTACAAATATTATTAAAGCCAAACTGTACATGAATGTTCATTGGATGGTCCTCTACAATCTTAAGGTTTTTTGTTCCGATATGAAATTCAAAATGGCGGCTACGGCAGGACTTAGTTTAACATTGGACCCTATGGGAAAAATGTTTCAAAATGCTTCTTCTCTGAAACCACTTGGACAGTTGAAACCAAACTGCCCAGGAATGATCATTGGAAGGTCCTCTACAAATATTCTGTTTTTTATGCCGGTCGGAAATCCAAGATGGCCGCCACCGCAGGACATAGATTAACATTGGACCCTATGGGAAAATATTCAAATGCCTTCTACTCAGAAACTACAAATATGATTAAAGCCAAACTGTACATGAATGTTCATTAGATGGTCCTCTACAAACTTTACGTTTTTTGTTCTGGTATGAAATTCAAAATGGCGGCTACGGCAGGACTTAGTTTAACATTGAACCCTACGGGAAAAATGTTTCAAAACGCTTCTTCTCTGAAACCACTTGGATAATTGAAACCAAACTGCCTAGGAATGATCATTGGAAGGTCCTCTACAAATTTTATGTTTTTTATGCCAATCGGAAATCCAAGATGGCCACCACCGCAATACATAGATTAACATTGGACCCTATGGGAAAATGTTCAAATGCCTTCTTCTCAGAAACTACAAATATTATTAAAGCCAAACTGTACATGAATGTTCATTGGATGGTCCTCTACAAACTTTACGTTTTTTGTTCCGATAAGAAATTCAAAATGGCGGCTACGGCAGGACTTAGTTTAACATTGGACCCTATGGGAAAAATGTTTCAAAACGCTTCTTCTCTGAAACCACTTGGATAATTGAAAACAAACTGCCCAGGAATGATCATTGGAAGGTCCTCTACAAATTTTCTGTTTTTTATGCCGGTCGGGAATCCAAGATGGCCGCCACCGCAGGACATAGATTAACATTGGACCCTATGGGAAAATATTCAAATGCCTTCTACTCAGAAACTACAAATATGATTAAAGCCAAACTGTACATGAATGTTCATTGGGTGGTCCTCTACAATCTTAAGGTTTTTTGTTCCGATATGAAATTCAAAATGGCGGCTACGGCAGGACTTAGTTTAACATTGGACCCTATGGGAAAAATGTTTCAAAATGCTTCTTCTCTGAAACCACCTGGACAGTTGAAACCAAACTGCCCAGGAATGATCATTGGAAGGTCCTCTACAAATTTTCTGTTTTTTATGCCGGTCGGAAATCCAAGATGGCCGCCACCGCAGGACATAGATTAACATTGGACCCTATGGGAAAATATTCAAATGCCTTCTACTCAGAAACTACAAATATGATTAAAGCCAAACTGTACATGAATGTTCATTAGATGGTCCTCTACAAACTTTACGTTTTTTGTTCTGGTATGAAATTCAAAATGGCGGCTACGGCAGGACTTAGTTTAACATTGAACCCTATGGGAAAAATGTTTCAAAACGCTTCTTCTCTGAAACCACTTGGATAATTGAAACCAAACTGCCTAGGAATGATCATTGGAAGGTCCTCTACAAATTTTATGTTTTTTATGCCGATCGGAAATCCAAGATGGCCACCACCGCAATACATAGATTAACATTGGACCCTATGGGAAAATGTTCAAATGCCTTCTTCTCAGAAACTACAAATATTATTAAAGCCAAACTGTACATGAATGTTCATTGGATGGTCCTCTACAAACTTTACGTTTTTTGTTCCGATAAGAAATTCAAAATGGCGGCTACGGCAGGACTTAGTTTAACATTGGACCCTATGGGAAAAATGTTTCAAAACGCTTCTTCTCTGAAACCACTTGGATAATTGAAACCAAACTGCCTAGGAATGATCATTGGAAGGTCCTCTACAAATTTTATGTTTTTTATGCCGATCGGAAATCCAAGATGGCCACCACCGCAATACATAGATTAACATTGGACCCTATGGGAAAATGTTCAAATGCCTTCTTCTCAGAAACTACAAATATTATTAAAGCCAAACTGTACATGAATGTTCATTGGATGGTCCTCTACAAACTTTACGTTTTTTGTTCCGATAAGAAATTCAAAATGGCGGCTACGGCAGGACTTAGTTTAACATTGGACCCTATGGGAAAAATGTTTCAAAACGCTTCTTCTCTGAAACCACTTGGATAATTGAAAACAAACTGCCCAGGAATGATCATTGGAAGGTCCTCTACAAATTTTCTGTTTTTTATGCCGGTCGGGAATCCAAGATGGCCGCCACCGCAGGACATAGATTAACATTGGACCCTATGGGAAAATATTCAAATGCCTTCTACTCAGAAACTACAAATATGATTAAAGCCAAACTGTACATGAATGTTCATTGGGTGGTCCTCTACAATCTTAAGGTTTTTTGTTCCGATATGAAATTCAAAATGGCGGCTACGGCAGGACTTAGTTTAACATTGGACCCTATGGGAAAAATGTTTCAAAATGCTTCTTCTCTGAAACCACCTGGACAGTTGAAACCAAACTGCCCAGGAATGATCATTGGAAGGTCCTCTACAAATTTTCTGTTTTTTATGCCGGTCGGAAATCCAAGATGGCCGCCACCGCAGGACATAGATTAACATTGGACCCTATGGGAAAATATTCAAATGCCTTCTACTCAGAAACTACAAATATGATTAAAGCCAAACTGTACATGAATGTTCATTAGATGGTCCTCTACAAACTTTACGTTTTTTGTTCTGGTATGAAATTCAAAATGGCGGCTACGGCAGGACTTAGTTTAACATTGAACCCTATGGAAAAAATGTTTCAAAACGCTTCTTCTCTGAAACCACTTGGATAATTGAAACCAAACTGCCTAGGAATGATCATTGGAAGGTCCTCTACAAATTTTATGTTTTTTATGCCGATCGGAAATCCAAGATGGCCACCACCGCAATACATAGATTAACATTGGACCCTATGGGAAAATGTTCAAATGCCTTCTTCTCAGAAACTACAAATATTATTAAAGCCAAACTGTACATGAATGTTCATTAGATGGTCCTCTACAAACTTTACGTTTTTTGTTCTGGTATGAAATTCAAAATGGCGGCTACGGCAGGACTTAGTTTAACATTGAACCCTATGGGAAAAATGTTTCAAAACGCTTCTTCTCTGAAACCACTTGGATAATTGAAACCAAACTGCCTAGGAATGATCATTGGAAGGTCCTCTACAAATTTTATGTTTTTTATGCCGATCGGAAATCCAAGATGGCCACCACCGCAATACATAGATTAACATTGGACCCTATGGGAAAATGATCAAATGCCTTCTTCTCAGAAACTACAAATATTATTAAAGCCAAACTGTACATGAATGTTCATTGGATGGTCCTCTACAAACTTTACGTTTTTTGTTCCGATAAGAAATTCAAAATGGCGGCTACGGCAGGACTTAGTTTAACATTGGACCCTATGGGAAAAATGTTTCAAAACGCTTCTTCTCTGAAACCACTTGGATAATTGAAACCAAACTGCCTAGGAATGATCATTGGAAGGTCCTCTACAAATTTTATGTTTTTTATGCCGATCGGAAATCCAAGATGGCTACCACCGCAATACATAGATTAACATTGGACCCTATGGGAAAATGTTCAAATGCCTTCTTCTCAGAAACTACAAATATTATTAAAGCCAAACTCTACATGAATGTTCATTGGATGGTCCTCTACAAACTTTACGTTTTTTGTTCCGATAAGAAATTCAAAATGGCGGCTACGGCAGGACTTAGTTTAACATTGGACCCTATGGGAAAAATGTTTCAAAACGCTTCTTCTCTGAAACCACTTGGATAATTGAAACCAAACTGCCCAGGAATGATCATTGGAAGGTCCTCTACAAAGTTTCTGTTTTTTTATGCCGATCGGAAATTCAAGATGGCCGCCACCGCAGGACATAGATTAACATTGGACCCTATGGGAAAATGTTCAAATGCCTTCTTCTCAGAAACTACAAATATGATTAAAGCCAAACTGTACATGAATGTTCATTGGATGATCCTCTACAAACAATACGTTTTTTGTTCCGATATGAAATTCAAAATGGCGGCTACGGCAGGACTTAGTTTAACATTGGACCCTATGGGAAAAATGTTTCAAAACGCTTCTTCTCTGAAACCACTAGAACAGTTGAAACCAAACTGCCCAGGAATGATCATTGGAAGGTCCTCTACAAATTTTATGTTTTTTATGCCGATCGGAAATCCAAGATGGCCGCCACCGCAATACATAGATTAACATTGGACCCTATGGGAAAATGTTCAAATGCCTTCTTCTCAGAAACTACAAATATTATTAAAGCCAAACTGTACATGAATGTTCATTGGATGGTCCTCTACAAACTTTAGGTTTTTTGTTCCGATATGAAATTCAAAATGGCGGCTACGGCAGGACTTAGTTTAACATTGGACCCTATGGGAAAAATGTTTCAAAACGCTTCTTCTCTGAAACCACTTGGACAATTGAATCCAAACTGCCCAGGAATGATCATTGGAAGGTCCTCTACAAAGTTTCTGTTTTTTTATGCCGATCGAAAATTCAAGATGGCCACCACCGCAGGACATAGATTAACATTGGACCCTATGGGAAAATGTTCAAATGCCTTCTTCTCAGAAACTACAAATATGATTAAAGCCAAACTGTCCATATGTGTGTACATTGGATGGTCCTCTACAAACTTTACGTTTTTTGTTCCGATATGAAATTCAAAATGGCGGCTACGGCAGGACTTAGTTTAACATTGGACCCTATGGGAAAAATGTTTCAAAACGCTTCTTCTCTGAAACCACTTGGATAATTGAAACCAAACTGCCCAGGAATGATCATTGGAAGGTCCTCTACAAGGTGTGTGTTTTTTATGCCGATCGGAAATCCAAGATGGCCACCACCACAGGACATAGATTAACATTGGACCCTATGGGAAAATGTTCAAATGCCTTCTTCTCAGAAACTACAAATATTATTAAAGCCAAACTGTACATGAATGTTCATTGGATGGTCCTCTACAATCTTAAGGTTTTTTGTTCCGATATGAAATTCAAAATGGCGGCTACGGCAGGACTTAGTTTAACATTGGACCCTATGGGAAAAATGTTTCAAAATGCTTCTTCTCTGAAACCACTTGGACAGTTGAAACCAAACTGCCCAGGAATGATCATTGGAAGGTCCTCTACAAATTTCTGTTTTTTATGCCGGTCGGAAATCCAAGATGGCCGCCACCGCAGGACATAGATTAACATTGGACCCTATGGGAAAATGTTCAAATGCCTTCTTCTCAGAAACTACAAATATTATTAAAGCCAAACTGTACATGAATGTTCATTGGATGGTCCTCTACAATCTTAAGGTTTTTTGTTCCGATATGAAATTCAAAATGGCGGCTACGGCAGGACTTAGTTTAACATTGGACCCTATGGGAAAAATGTTTCAAAATGCTTCTTCTCTGAAACCACTTGGACAGTTGAAACCAAAGTGCCCAGGAATGATCATTGGAAGGTCCTCTACAAATAATCTGTTTTTTATGCCGATCGGAAATCCAAGATGGCCGCCACCGCAGGACATAGATTAACATTGGACCCTATGGGAAAATATTCAAATGCCTTCTACTCAGAAACTACAAATATGATTAAAGCCAAACTGTACATGAATGTTCATTAGATGGTCCTCTACAAACTTTACGTTTTTTGTTCTGGTATGAAATTCAAAATGGCGGCTACGGCAGGACTTAGTTTAACATTGGACCCTATGGGAAAAATGTTTCAAAACGCTTCTTCTCTGAAACCACTTGGATAATTGAAACCAAACTGCCTAGGAATGATCATTGGAAGGTCCTCTACAAATTTTATGTTTTTTATGTCAATCGGAAATCCAAGATGGCCACCACCGCAATACATAGATTAACATTGGACCCTATGGGAAAATGTTCAAATGCCTTCTTCTCAGAAACTACAAATATTATTAAAGCCAAACTGTACATGAATGTTCATTAGATGGTCCTCTACAAACTTTACGTTTTTTGTTCCGATAAGAAATTCAAAATGGCGGCTACGGCAGGACTTAGTTTAACATTGGACCCTATGGGAAAAATGTTTCAAAACGCTTCTTCTCTGAAACCACTTGGATAATTGAAAACAAACTGCCCAGGAATGATCATTGGAAGGTTCTCTACAAATTTTCTGTTTTTTATGCCGGTCGGGAATCCAAGATGGCCGCCACCGCAGGACATAGATTAACATTGGACCCTATGGGAAAATATTCAAATGCCTTCTACTCAGAAACTACAAATATGATTAAAACCAAACTGTACATGAATGTTCATTGGATGGTCCTCTACAAACTTTACGTTTTTTGTTCCGATAAGAAATTCAAAATGGCGGCTACGGCAGGACTTAGTTTAACATTGGACCCTATGGGAAAAATGTTTCAAAACGCTTCTTCTCTGAAACCACTTGGATAATTGAAACCAAACTGCCCAGGAATGATCATTGGAAGGTCCTCTACAAAGTTTCTGTTTTTTTATGCCGATCGGAAATTCAAGATGGCCGCCACCGCAGGACATAGATTAACATTGGACCCTATGGGAAAATGTTCAAATGCCTTCTTCTCAGAAACTACAAATATGATTAAAGCCAAACTGTACATGAATGTTCATTGGATGATCCTCTACAAACAATACGTTTTTTGTTCCGATATGAAATTCAAAATGGCGGCTACGGCAGGACTTAGTTTAACATTGAACCCTATGGGAAAAATGTTTCAAAACGCTTCTTCTCTGAAACCACTAGAACAGTTGAAACCAAACTGCCCAGGAATGATCATTGGAAGGTCCTCTACAAATTTTATGTTTTTTATGCCGATCGGAAATCCAAGATGGCCGCCACCGCAATACATAGATTAACATTGGACCCTATGGGAAAATGTTCAAATGCCTTCTTCTCAGAAACTACAAATATTATTAAAGCCAAACTGTACATGAATGTTCATTGGATGGTCCTCTACAAACGTTAGGTTTTTTGTTCCGATATGAAATTCAAAATGGCGGCTACGGCAGGACTTAGTTTAACATTGGACCCTATGGGGAAAATGTTTCAAAACGCTTCTTCTCTGAAACCACTTGGACAATTGAATCCAAACTGCCCAGGAATGATCATTGGAAGGTCCTCTACAAAGTTTCTGTTTTTTTATGCCGATCGAAAATTCAAGATGGCCACCACCGCAGGACATAGATTAACATTGGACCCTATGGGAAAATGTTCAAATGCCTTCTTCTCAGAAACTACAAATATGATTAAAGCCAAACTGTCCATATGTGTGTACATTGGATGGTCCTCTACAAACTTTACGTTTTTTGTTCCGATATGAAATTCAAAATGGCGGCTACGGCAGGACTTAGTTTAACATTGGACCCTATGGGAAAAATGTTTCAAAACGCTTCTTCTCTGAAACCACTTGGATAATTGAAACCAAACTGCCCAGGAATGATCATTGGAAGGTCCTCTACAAGGTGTGTGTTTTTTATGCCGATCGGAAATCCAAGATGGCCACCACCGCAGGACATAGATTAACATTGGACCCTATGGGAAAATGTTCAAATGTCTTCTTCTCAGAAACTACAAATATGATTAAAGCCAAACTGTACACGAATGTTCATTGAATGGTCCTCTACAAAATATACGTTTTTTATTCTGATATGAAATTCAAAATGGCGGCTACGGCAGGACTTAGTTTAACATTGGACCCTATGGGAAAAATGTTTCAAAATGCTTCTTCTCTGAAACCACTTGGACAGTTGAAACCAAACTGCCCAGGAATGATCATTGGAAGGTCCTCTGTTTTTTATGCCGATCGGAAATCCAAGATGGCTGCCACCACAGGTCATAGTATTAACACAGAACCATATGGGGAAAATACAGAAATATATTCTTCTCTGAAGCTATTGCACTGATTGAACCTAAACTGTGCATCAATCATTGGAAGGTCCTTTACAAACTTTGTGTTTTTTATGTTGATCGTAATTCCAAGATGACGCAGGACATAGTTTTTACATAGGACCAATTGGTTTTTTTTATTACCAGGTGAACGATACAGGCTCTTGAGAGCCTCTGGTTTGTTTTTAATGTTGAGAAAATATAAAATATTATATAAAGATTCATGGTTAAAGGGAAAGGTTAAACACAGGTTTATGTTGCATATGAAATGGAACAAAACATGACATATATTTTTTTACCATTACTTGGTCATATCCAAATCTATAAAGAAGATTGTTTTTAACTAAATACTGACAGATAACTCTAGTATTGATTTAATATTGTAGGTTTATGATAGTAACATAGACAGATCACCACTGTTTGTATACAAACTTCCTGTTGGCTCTGACACTGTTATACTGACAGATAAAGTCTTACTTGTCACGACACGTCTAGCCAGTGGAAAGAAACTCTATGTTATTTCCAATCAGAGAGCAGAAACTTCAATAGACAAAACACAGGTAACTTTTTACACATATTGGGTATGTTGATTTTTGGGGTTCTAGCCATAATCAGTTCTCAACAAAAGATACAAAGGTGGAAAAAAATGGACCTGTTGTGGTTACATGAAGTGCCACCAAGCATAGCCCTGTTTTTTTGTTAATATTTGGTTCAAAATAATATTTTTCAGGTACATGCATTTCCATGTTATTTAAGATTATGCAGTGAGAAAGAACGTCGTTTAAAATTTGTATAGGTTGTGAAAAGGAAGATTTTTTTTTATAAAATTGTATTGTATTTTTTAGATGGTCAATACAGGTGTTTTTTACCCATGTTATAAAAGCCATACGATTACATTTCATTGTTACCCTTACCCAATTTTCCCCATGATATAATGAAGAACTGTTAATCCAAATGGAATTAAGCATGACAGGATTATTTTTTACATGAGATATTCAGACTTATAGAAATGAAGTTGATCACCCATGACAAGGAGTCTGTAGGAAGTCCAGAAAGGGGAATAAATTTTCAAAAAACTTCATGTTTTTACCAATGAATTCCACAAAGTCTATGGGGTCCCAATTTTTATGGCTCAAAATTTAATATATTCTGTGATAAGGAACAATTAAAAAAATATTTACCAGGTGAGCAGTAAAGGTTTATGTGAGCCTGTAGTTGGATATCATTTCATGATAAAGTACATAGATCTTTATTACACAAATGCTTTTGATTCATTAAAACTATGATTCTGGCTTATTTATATTAGAATGTGTTTACCATTTTTGTCATAGTAAATTACATTTTTATTTTAGGATTTCAACAAAGATGCCATGCTTCAACAGTTTGATTTACCAGCAAATGAACATTTATTGGCGGTGGAGAAAAAATCATTTCCTTTTTACTGGCATGAAAAATGTGAGGAAAATCTAAGACAGAAATATAACCAGGACATGAAACTTGGCCTGGCTTCATCTGGTTCCTGGCAACCCAGTCTGACTATGTCACATGATATACAACTGACCAATCATACAGTATTAGATGGCTGCATTATAGTAACTGATGCCTCTGTTTATGAAATGAAGCCAAGGTGTTTGTTTTTTTCTTTTTGGTGTGTGCATTGGATTTCATTTCGGCAAATTGACATTTCATATAAAAGTTCAAAATATAGCAATAAAACTTTAAACCAGAAAGTATACTATATATATTTACAAATCTATACCACTTGAAAACATGTATCCTAAAGACTTTATGTACTGTATGCAGTGGAATATGTCTCCATAGGAAAACTTCTCATGCTGAGTCAATCTTTTCTCTTTTGGCTTGGTGTCACACATAACATCCCCAGCAATTCTCAATTCTAGTCGCAGAAAAGCCACAGTTGTTACCTGGTTATTTATGGAATTGATATGTAATTAAGTCAAAATTTAATTTCACCAACATCTTGACTTTAATAGTCTTTCTTGTTTATCAAAGGGGAGTGGGTGGTTGTACCTTCCTTTTACTTATGGGTGTGTGTGCATTGCTACATGTAATTGTTGTTCTTGATTGTTATTATTGGTATTTAGCTAAACTTCCAATAAGAAACCAATTTTTACTTGTCAGAATTCTTAAGACAGGTTCTACATTTGTTTGTACTTTAGCAATCAGGAAGGTTATATTCAGGTAACAATACATCATTGAAGAAAATCTAATTTAGTTGTCATATCAGCATGATTTGATTTATATTTTCTAAATATCATTGAATATTATTTTCAGAGTGTCTCCAGAACGTTTGTTTTTAGAATTGACATTTTACAGTGAGTCTGTCCTTGTTGAAAATCTTGGCATAGGACTAGGACTGGATGTTAACACCTTATATGAGAAATCAGCCGAGTACTTACTACAGAGAGGTCAAGTGTCACAGGCAGTGAAATTCTGTAAATTTATAAAGGTAATGAAATCAATCACTGTATTTATTTTTGATGATCATTTGTTTAGATTTGACATGAAATTTAGAAAGATATCTAAACACTGAGAAGATGTTTTATGTTGAAAATGCTGTACGTGTACATATGTTTCTGTTTAGTGGGTGTTTAGAAATGTTCTACTGTCTAGCTCCTATATTGCTCCTCTTTTGGTGGTTGGTTCTGGTTAGTGGGTGTTTAGAAATGTTCTACTGTCTAGCTCCTAGATTGCTCCCCTTTTGGTGGTTGGTTCTGGTTAGTGGGTGTTTAGAAATGTTCTACTGTCTAGCTCCTAGATTGCTCCTCTTTTGGTAGTTGTTTCTGTTTAGTGGGTGTTTAGAAATGTTCTGTCTAGCTCCTAGATTGCTCCTCTTTTGGTGGTTGTTTCTGTTTAGTGGGTGTTTAGAAATGTTCTGTCTAGCTCCTAGATTGCTCCTCTTTTGGTGGTTGTTTCTGTTTAGTGGGTGTTTAGAAATGTTCTACTGTCTAGCTCCTAGATTGCTCCTCTTTTGGTAGTTGTTTCTGGTTAGTGGGTGTTTAGAAATGTTCTACTGTCTAGCTCCTAGATTGCTCCTCTTTTGGTAGTTGTTTCTGTTTAGTGGGTGTTTAGAAATGTTCTACTGTCTAGCTCCTATATTGCTCCTCTTTTGGTGGTTGTTTCTGTTTAGTGGGTGTTTAGAAATGTTCTACTGTCTAGCTCCTAGATTGCTCCTCTTTTGGTAGTTGTTTCTGTTTAGTGGGTGTTTAGAAATGTTCTGTCTAGCTCCTAGATTGCTCCTCTTTTGGTGGTTGTTTCTGTTTAGTGGGTGTTTAGAAATGTTCTGTCTAGCTCCTAGATTGCTCCTCTTTTGGTGGTTGTTTCTGTTTAGTGGGTGTTTAGAAATGTTCTACTGTCTAGCTCCTAGATTGCTCCTCTTTTGGTGGTTGTTTCTGTTTAGTGGGTGTTTAGAAATGTTCTGTCTAGCTCCTATATTGCTCCTCTTTTGGTGGTTGTTTCTGTTTAGTGGGTGTTTAGAAATGTTCTGTCTAGCTCCTAGATTGCTCCTCTTTTGGTGGTTGTTTCTGTTTAGTGGGTGTTTAGAAATGTTCTGTCTAGCTCCTATATTGCTCCTCTTTTGGTGGTTGTTTCTGTTTAGTGGGTGTTTAGAAATGTTCTGTCTAGCTCCTAGATTGCTCCTCTTTTGGTGGTTGTTTCTGTTTAGTGGGTGTTTAGAAATGTTCTGTCTAGCTCCTATATTGCTCCTCTTTTGGTGGTTGTTTCTGTTTAGTGGGTGTTTAGAAATGTTCTACTGTCTAGCTCCTAGATTGCTCCTCTTTTGGTGGTTGTTTCTGTTTAGTGGGTGTTTAGAAATGTTCTGTCTAGCTCCTAGATTGCTCCTCTTTTGGTGGTTGTTTCTGTTTAGTGGGTGTTTAGAAATGTTCTACTGTCTAGCTCCTAGATTGCTCCTCTTTTGGTGGTTGTTTCTGTTTAGTGGGTGTTTAGAAATGTTCTGTCTAGCTCCTAGATTGCTCCTCTTTTGGTGGTTGTTTCTGTTTAGTGGGTGTTTAGAAATGTTCTGTCTAGCTCCTAGATTGCTCCTCTTTTGGTAGTTGTTTCTGGTTAGTGGGTGTTTAGAAATGTTCTACTGTCTAGCTCCTAGATTGCTCCTCTTTTGGTGGTTGTTTCTGTTTAGTGGGTGTTTAGAAATGTTCTGTCTAGCTCCTAGATTGCTCCTCTTTTGGTGGTTGTTTCTGTTTAGTGGGTGTTTAGAAATGTTCTACTGTCTAGCTCCTAGATTGCTCCTCTTTTGGTGGTTGTTTCTGTTTAGTGGGTGTTTAGAAATGTTCTGTCTAGCTCCTAGATTGCTCCTCTTTTGGTGGTTGTTTCTGTTTAGTGGGTGTTTAGAAATGTTCTGTCTAGCTCCTAGATTGCTCCTCTTTTGGTAGTTGTTTCTGGTTAGTGGGTGTTTAGAAATGTTCTACTGTCTAGCTCCTAGATTGCTCCTCTTTTGGTAGTTGTTTCTGGTTAGTGGGTGTTTAGAAATGTTCTACTGTCTAGCTCCTAGATTGCTCCTCTTTTGGTGGTTGTTTCTGTTTAGTGGGTGTTTAGAAATGTTCTACTGTCTAGCTCCTAGATTGCTCCTCTTTTGGTGGTTGTTTCTGGTTAGTGGGTGTTTAGAAATGTTCTACTGTCTAGCTCCTAGATTGCTCCTCTTATGGTGGTTGTTTCTGTTTAGTGGGTGTTTAGAAATGTTCTACTGTCTAGCTCCTAGATTGCTCCTCTTATGGTGGTTGTTTCTGTTTAGTGGGTGTTTAGAAATGTTCTACTGTCTAGCTCCTAGATTGCTCCTCTTATGGTGGTTGTTTCTGTTTAGTGGGTGTTTAGAAATGTTCTACTGTCTAGCTCCTATATTGCTCCTCTTATGGTGGTTGTTTCTGTTTAGTGGGTGTTTAGAAATGTTCTACTGTCTAGCTCCTAGATTGCTCCTCTTTTGGTAGTTATTTCTGTTTAGTGGGTGTTTAGAAATGTTCTACTGTCTAGCTCCTATATTGCTCCTCTTATGGTGGTTGTTTCTGTTTAGTGGGTGTTTAGAAATGTTCTACTGTCTAGCTCCTAGATTGCTCCTCTTTTGGTGGTTGTTTCTGTTTAGTGGGTGTTTAGAAATGTTCTACTGTCTAGCTCCTAGATTGTTCTTCTTTTGGTGGTTGTTTCTGTTTAGTGGGTGTTTAGAAATGTTCTACTGTCTAGCTCCTAGATTGCTCCTCTTTTGGTGGTTGTTTCTGTTTAGTGGGTGTTTAGAAATGTTCTACTGTCTAGCTCCTAGATTGCTCCTCTTTTGGTAGTTGTTTCTGTTTAGTGGGTGTTTAGAAATGTTCTACTGTCTAGCTCCTAGATTGCTCCTCTTTTGGTGGTTGTTTCTGGTTAGTGGGTGTTTAGAAATGTTCTACTGTCTAGCTCCTAGATTGCTCCTCTTTTGGTAGTTGTTTCTGGTTAGTGGGTGTTTAGAAATGTTCTACTGTCTAGCTCCTAGATTGCTCCTCTTTTGGTAGTTGTTTCTGTTTAGTGGGTGTTTAGAAATGTTCTACTGTCTAGCTCCTAGATTGCTCCTCTTTTGGTGGTTGTTTCTGTTTAGTGGGTGTTTAGAAATGTTCTACTGTCTAGCTCCTAGATTGCTCCTCTTTTGGTGGTTGTTTCTGGTTAGTGGGTGTTTAGAAATGTTCTACTGTCTAGCTCCTAGATTGCTCCTCTTTTGGTGGTTGTTTCTGTTTAGTGGGTGTTTAGAAATGTTCTGTCTAGCTCCTAGATTGCTCCCCTTTTGGTGGTTGTTTCTGTTTAGTGGGTGTTTAGAAATGTTCTACTGTCTAGCTCCTAGATTGCTCCCCTTTTGGTGGTTGTTTCTGTTTAGTGGGTGTTTAGAAATGTTCTGTCTAGCTCCTAGATTGCTCCCCTTTTGGTGGTTGTTTCTGTTTAGTGGGTGTTTAGAAATGTTCTGTCTAGCTCCTAGATTGCTCCCCTTTTGGTGGTTGTTTCTGGTTAGTGGGTGTTTAGAAATGTTCTACTGTCTAGCTCCTATATTGCTCCCCTTTTGGTAGTTGTTTCTGTTTAGTGGGTGTTTAGAAATGTTCTACTGTCTAGCTCCTAGATTGCTCCTCTTTTGGTGGTTGTTTCTGTTTAGTGGGTGTTTAGAAATGTTCTGTCTAGCTCCTATATTGCTCCTCTTTTGGTGGTTGTTTCTGGTTAGTGGGTGTTTAGAAATGTTCTACTGTCTAGCTCCTAGATTGCTCCTCTTTTGGTGGTTGTTTCTGTTTAGTGGGTGTTTAGAAATGTTCTACTGTCTAGCTCCTAGATTGCTCCTCTTTTGGTAGTTATTTCTGTTTAGTGGGTGTTTAGAAATGTTCTACTGTCTAGCTCCTATATTGCTCCCCTTTTGGTGGTTGTTTCTGTTTAGTGGGTGTTTAGAAATGTTCTACTGACTAGCTCCTATATTGCTCCTCTTATGGTAGTTGTTTCTGTTTAGTGGGTGTTTAGAAATGTTCTACTGTCTAGCTCCTAGATTGCTCCTCTTTTGGTAGTTGTTTCTGTTTAGTGGGTGTTTAGAAATGTTCTGTCTAGCTCCTAGATTGCTCCTCTTTTGGTGGTTGTTTCTGTTTAGTGGGTGTTTAGAAATGTTCTACTGTCTAGCTCCTAGATTGCTCCTCTTTTGGTGGTTGGTTCTGTTTAGTGGGTGTTTAGAAATGTTCTACTGTCTAGCTCCTAGATTGCTCCTCTTTTGGTGGTTGTTTCTGTTTAGTGGGTGTTTAGAAATGTTCTGTCTAGCTCCTAGATTGCTCCTCTTTTGGTGGTTGTTTCTGTTTAGTGGGTGTTTAGAAATGTTCTACTGTCTAGCTCCTATATTGCTCCTCTTTTGGTGGTTGGTTCTGTTTAGTGGGTGTTTTGAAATGTTCTACTGTCTAGCTCCTAGATTGCTCCTCTTTTGGTGGTTGGTTCTGTTTAGTGGGTGTTTAGAAATGTTCTACTGTCTAGCTCCTAGATTGCTCCTCTTTTGGTGGTTGTTTCTGTTTAGTGGGTGTTTAGAAATGTTCTACTGTCTAGCTCCTAGATTGCTCCTCTTTTGGTGGTTGTTTCTGGTTAGTGGGTGTTTAGAAATGTTCTACTGTCTAGCTCCTATATTGCTCCCCTTTTGGTGGTTGGTTCTGTTTAGTGGGTGTTTAGAAATGTTCTACTGTCTAGCTCCTAGATTGCTCCTCTTTTGGTGGTTGTTTCTGTTTAGTGGGTGTTTAGAAATGTTCTACTGTCTAGCTCCTAGATTGCTCCTCTTTTGGTGGTTGTTTCTGTTTAGTGGGTGTTTAGAAATGTTCTGTCTAGCTCCTATATTGCTCCTCTTATGGTGGTTGTTTCTGTTTAGTGGGTGTTTAGAAATGTTCTACTGTCTAGCTCCTAGATTGCTCCTCTTTTGGTGGTTGTTTCTGTTTAGTGGGTGTTTAGAAATGTTCTGTCTAGCTCCTAGATTGCTCCTCTTTTGGTGGTTGTTTCTGTTTAGTGGGTGTTTAGAAATGTTCTACTGTCTAGCTCCTAGATTGCTCCTCTTTTGGTGGTTGTTTCTGTTTAGTGGGTGTTTAGAAATGTTCTGTCTAGCTCCTATATTGCTCCTCTTATGGTGGTTGTTTCTGTTTAGTGGGTGTTTAGAAATGTTCTACTGTCTAGCTCCTAGATTGCTCCTCTTTTGGTGGTTGTTTCTGTTTAGTGGGTGTTTAGAAATGTTCTACTGTCTAGCTCCTAGATTGCTCCTCTTTTGGTGGTTGTTTCTGTTTAGTGGGTGTTTAGAAATGTTCTACTGTCTAGCTCCTAGATTGCTCCTCTTTTGGTGGTTGTTTCTGTTTAGTGGGTGTTTAGAAATGTTCTACTGTCTAGCTCCTATATTGCTCCTCTTATGGTGGTTGTTTCTGTTTAGTGGGTGTTTAGAAATGTTCTACTGTCTAGCTCCTAGATTGCTCCTCTTTTGGTGGTTGTTTCTGTTTAGTGGGTGTTTAGAAATGTTCTACTGTCTAGCTCCTATATTGCTCCTCTTATGGTGGTTGTTTCTGTTTAGTGGGTGTTTAGAAATGTTCTACTGTCTAGCTCCTAGATTGCTCCTCTTTTGGTGGTTGTTTCTGTTTAGTGGGTGTTTAGAAATGTTCTGTCTAGCTCCTAGATTGCTCCTCTTTTGGTAGTTGTTTCTGGTTAGTGGGTGTTTAGAAATGTTCTACTGTCTAGCTCCTAGATTGCTCCTCTTTTGGTGGTTGTTTCTGTTTAGTGGGTGTTTAGAAATGTTCTACTGTCTAGCTCCTAGATTGCTCCTCTTTTGGTGGTTGTTTCTGTTTAGTGGGTGTTTAGAAATGTTCTACTGTCTAGCTCCTATATTGCTCCTCTTTTGGTAGTTGTTTCTGGTTAGTGGGTGTTTAGAAATGTTCTACTGTCTAGCTCCTAGATTGCTCCTCTTTTGGTGGTTGTTTCTGTTTAGTGGGTGTTTAGAAATGTTCTACTGTCTAGCTCCTAGATTGCTCCTCTTTTGGTGGTTGTTTCTGTTTAGTGGGTGTTTAGAAATGTTCTACTGTCTAGCTCCTAGATTGCTCCTCTTTTGGTAGTTGTTTCTGGTTAGTGGGTGTTTAGAAATGTTCTACTGTCTAGCTCCTAGATTGCTCCTCTTTTGGTAGTTGTTTCTGTTTAGTGGGTGTTTAGAAATGTTCTACTGTCTAGCTCCTAGATTGCTCCTCTTTTGGTGGTTGTTTCTGTTTAGTGGGTGTTTAGAAATGTTCTACTGTCTAGCTCCTAGATTGCTCCTCTTTTGGTAGTTGTTTCTGGTTAGTGGGTGTTTAGAAATGTTCTACTGTCTAGCTCCTAGATTGCTCCTCTTTTGGTAGTTGTTTCTGTTTAGTGGGTGTTTAGAAATGTTCTACTGTCTAGCTCCTAGATTGCTCCTCTTTTGGTGGTTGTTTCTGTTTAGTGGGTGTTTAGAAATGTTCTACTGTCTAGCTCCTATATTGCTCCTCTTATGGTGGTTGTTTCTGTTTAGTGGGTGTTTAGAAATGTTCTACTGTCTAGCTCCTAGATTGCTCCTCTTTTGGTGGTTGTTTCTGGTTAGTGGGTGTTTAGAAATGTTCTACTGTCTAGCTCCTATATTGCTCCCCTTTTGGTGGTTGGTTCTGTTTAGTGGGTGTTTTGAAATGTTCTACTGTCTAGCTCCTAGATTGCTCCTCTTTTGGTGGTTGTTTCTGTTTAGTGGGTGTTTAGAAATGTTCTGTCTAGCTCCTAGATTGCTCCTCTTTTGGTGGTTGTTTCTGGTTAGTGGGTGTTTAGAAATGTTCTACTGTCTAGCTCCTAGATTGCTCCCCTTTTGGTGGTTGTTTCTGTTTAGTGGGTGTTTAGAAATGTTCTACTGTCTAGCTCCTAGATTGCTCCTCTTTTGGTGGTTGTTTCTGTTTAGTGGGTGTTTAGAAATGTTCTGTCTAGCTCCTAGATTGCTCCTCTTTTGGTAGTTGTTTCTGGTTAGTGGGTGTTTAGAAATGTTCTACTGTCTAGCTCCTATATTGCTCCTCTTTTGGTGGTTGTTTCTGGTTAGTGGGTGTTTAGAAATGTTCTACTGTCTAGCTCCTAGATTGCTCCTCTTTTGGTGGTTGTTTCTGTTTAGTGGGTGTTTTGAAATGTTCTACTGTCTAGCTCCTAGATTGCTCCTCTTTTGGTGGTTGTTTCTGTTTAGTGGGTGTTTAGAAATGTTCTACTGTCTAGCTCCTAGATTGCTCCTCTTTTGGTAGTTGTTTCTGGTTAGTGGGTGTTTAGAAATGTTCTACTGTCTAGCTCCTAGATTGCTCCTCTTTTGGTGGTTGTTTCTGTTTAGTGGGTGTTTAGAAATGTTCTGTCTAGCTCCTAGATTGCTCCTCTTTTGGTGGTTGTTTCTGGTTAGTGGGTGTTTAGAAATGTTCTACTGTCTAGCTCCTAGATTGCTCCTCTTTTGGTAGTTGTTTCTGGTTAGTGGGTGTTTAGAAATGTTCTACTGTCTAGCTCCTAGATTGCTCCTCTTTTGGTAGTTGTTTCTGTTTAGTGGGTGTTTAGAAATGTTCTACTGTCTAGCTCCTAGATTGCTCCTCTTTTGGTAGTTGTTTCTGGTTAGTGGGTGTTTAGAAATGTTCTACTGTCTAGCTCCTAGATTGCTCCTCTTTTGGTAGTTGTTTCTGGTTAGTGGGTGTTTAGAAATGTTCTACTGTCTAGCTCCTAGATTGCTCCTCTTTTGGTAGTTGTTTCTGGTTAGTGGGTGTTTAGAAATGTTCTACTGTCTAGCTCCTAGATTGCTCCTCTTTTGGTAGTTGTTTCTGTTTAGTGGGTGTTTAGAAATGTTCTGTCTAGCTCCTAGATTGCTCCTCTTTTGGTAGTTGTTTCTGTTTAGTGGGTGTTTAGAAATGTTCTGTCTAGCTCCTATATTGCTCCTCTTTTGGTGGTTGTTTCTGTTTAGTGGGTGTTTAGAAATGTTCTACTGTCTAGCTCCTATATTGCTCCTCTTTTGGTGGTTGTTTCTGTTTAGTGGGTGTTTAGAAATGTTCTACTGTCTAGCTCCTAGATTGCTCCTCTTATGGTGGTTGTTTCTGTTTAGTGGGTGTTTAGAAATGTTCTACTGTCTAGCTCCTAGATTGCTCCTCTTTTGGTGGTTGTTTCTGTTTAGTGGGTGTTTAGAAATGTTCTACTGTCTAGCTCCTAGATTGCTCCTCTTTTGGTGGTTGTTTCTGTTTAGTGGGTGTTTAGAAATGTTCTACTGTCTAGCTCCTAGATTGCTCCTCTTTTGGTAGTTGGTTCTGGTTAGTGGGTGTTTAGAAATGTTCTGTCTAGCTCCTAGATTGCTCCTCTTTTGGTGGTTGTTTCTGTTTAGTGGGTGTTTAGAAATGTTCTGTCTAGCTCCTAGATTGCTCCTCTTTTGGTGGTTGGTTCTGTTTAGTGGGTGTTTAGAAATGTTCTACTGTCTAGCTCCTAGATTGCTCCTCTTTTGGTAGTTGTTTCTGGTTAGTGGGTGTTTAGAAATGTTCTACTGTCTAGCTCCTAGATTGCTCCTCTTTTGGTGGTTGTTTCTGTTTAGTGGGTGTTTAGAAATGTTCTACTGTCTAGCTCCTAGATTGCTCCTCTTTTGGTAGTTGTTTCTGGTTAGTGGGTGTTTAGAAATGTTCTACTGTCTAGCTCCTAGATTGCTCCTCTTTTGGTGGTTGTTTCTGTTTAGTGGGTGTTTAGAAATGTTCTACTGTCTAGCTCCTAGATTGCTCCTCTTTTGGTGGTTGTTTCTGTTTAGTGGGTGTTTAGAAATGTTCTGTCTAGCTCCTAGATTGCTCCTCTTTTGGTGGTTGTTTCTGTTTAGTGGGTGTTTAGAAATGTTCTACTGACTAGCTCCTATATTGCTCCTCTTATGGTAGTTGTTTCTGTTTAGTGGGTGTTTAGAAATGTTCTACTGTCTAGCTCCTAGATTGCTCCTCTTTTGGTAGTTGTTTCTGTTTAGTGGGTGTTTAGAAATGTTCTGTCTAGCTCCTAGATTGCTCCTCTTTTGGTGGTTGTTTCAGTTTAGTGGGTGTTTAGAAATGTTCTACTGTCTAGCTCCTAGATTGCTCCTCTTTTGGTAGTTGTTTCTGTTTAGTGGGTGTTTAGAAATGTTCTACTGTCTAGCTCCTAGATTGCTCCTCTTTTGGTAGTTGTTTCTGTTTAGTGGGTGTTTAGAAATGTTCTACTGTCTAGCTCCTAGATTGCTCCTCTTTTGGTAGTTGTTTCTGGTTAGTGGGTGTTTAGAAATGTTCTACTGTCTAGCTCCTAGATTGCTCCTCTTTTGGTGGTTGTTTCTGTTTAGTGGGTGTTTAGAAATGTTCTACTGTCTAGCTCCTAGATTGCTCCTCTTTTGGTAGTTGTTTCTGGTTAGTGGGTGTTTAGAAATGTTCTACTGTCTAGCTCCTAGATTGCTCCTCTTTTGGTGGTTGTTTCTGTTTAGTGGGTGTTTAGAAATGTTCTACTGTCTAGCTCCTAGATTGCTCCTCTTTTGGTGGTTGTTTCTGTTTAGTGGGTGTTTAGAAATGTTCTGTCTAGCTCCTAGATTGCTCCTCTTTTGGTGGTTGTTTCTGTTTAGTGGGTGTTTAGAAATGTTCTACTGACTAGCTCCTATATTGCTCCTCTTATGGTAGTTGTTTCTGTTTAGTGGGTGTTTAGAAATGTTCTACTGTCTAGCTCCTAGATTGCTCCTCTTTTGGTAGTTGTTTCTGTTTAGTGGGTGTTTAGAAATGTTCTGTCTAGCTCCTAGATTGCTCCTCTTTTGGTGGTTGTTTCAGTTTAGTGGGTGTTTAGAAATGTTCTACTGTCTAGCTCCTAGATTGCTCCTCTTTTGGTAGTTGTTTCTGTTTAGTGGGTGTTTAGAAATGTTCTACTGTCTAGCTCCTAGATTGCTCCTCTTTTGGTAGTTGTTTCTGTTTAGTGGGTGTTTAGAAATGTTCTACTGTCTAGCTCCTAGATTGCTCCTCTTTTGGTGGTTGGTTCTGTTTAGTGGGTGTTTAGAAATGTTCTACTGTCTAGCTCCTAGATTGCTCCTCTTTTGGTAGTTGTTTCTGTTTAGTGGGTGTTTAGAAATGTTCTACTGTCTAGCTCCTAGATTGCTCCTCTTTTGGTGGTTGTTTCTGTTTAGTGGGTGTTTAGAAATGTTCTACTGTCTAGCTCCTAGATTGCTCCTCTTTTGGTAGTTGTTTCTGTTTATTGGGTGTTTAGAAATGTTCTGTCTAGCTCCTAGATTGCTCCTCTTTTGGTGGTTGTTTCTGTTTAGTGGGTGTTTAGAAATGTTCTACTGTCTAGCTCCTAGATTGCTCCTCTTTTGGTAGTTGTTTCTGTTTAGTGGGTGTTTAGAAATGTTCTGTCTAGCTCCTAGATTGCTCCTCTTATGGTGGTTGTTTCTGTTTAGTGGGTGTTTAGAAATGTTCTACTGTCTAGCTCCTAGATTGCTCCTCTTTTGGTAGTTGTTTCTGTTTAGTGGGTGTTTAGAAATGTTCTGTCTAGCTCCTAGATTGCTCCTCTTATGGTGGTTGTTTCTGTTTAGTGGGTGTTTAGAAATGTTCTACTGTCTAGCTCCTAGATTGCTCCTCTTTTGGTGGTTGTTTCTGTTTAGTGGGTGTTTAGAAATGTTCTACTGTCTAGCTCCTAGATTGCTCCTCTTTTGGTGGTTGTTTCTGTTTAGTGGGTGTTTAGAAATGTTCTACTGTCTAGCTCCTAGATTGCTCCTCTTTTGGTAGTTGTTTCTGTTTAGTGGGTGTTTAGAAATGTTCTACTGTCTAGCTCCTATATTGCTCCTCTTTTGGTGGTTGTTTCTGTTTAGTGGGTGTTTAGTTTAGAAATGTTCTACTGTCTAGCTCCTAGATTGCTCCTCTTTTGGTGGTTGTTTCTGTTTAGTGGGTGTTTAGAAATGTTCTGTCTAGCTCCTAGATTGCTCCTCTTTTGGTGGTTGTTTCTGTTTAGTGGGTGTTTAGAAATGTTCTACTGTCTAGCTCCTAGATTGCTCCTCTTTTGGTAGTTGTTTCTGTTTAGTGGGTGTTTAGAAATGTTCTGTCTAGCTCCTAGATTGCTCCTCTTTTGGTAGTTGTTTCTGTTTAGTGGGTGTTTAGAAATGTTCTACTGTCTAGCTCCTATATTGCTCCTCTTTTGGTGGTTGGTTCTGGTTAGTGGGTGTTTAGAAATGTTCTACTGTCTAGCTCCTAGATTGCTCCTCTTTTGGTGGTTGTTTCTGTTTAGTGGGTGTTTAGAAATGTTCTACTGACTAGCTCCTAGATTGCTCCTCTTTTGGTGGTTGTTTCTGTTTAGTGGGTGTTTAGAAATGTTCTACTGTCTAGCTCCTAGATTGCTCCCCTTTTGGTGGTTGTTTCTGTTTAGTGGGTGTTTAGAAATGTTCTGTCTAGCTCCTAGATTGCTCCTCTTTTGGTGGTTGTTTCTGTTTAGTGGGTGTTTAGAAATGTTCTACTGTCTAGCTCCTAGATTGCTCCTCTTTTGGTGGTTGTTTCTGTTTAGTGGGTGTTTAGAAATGATCTACTGACTAGCTCCTATATTGCTCCTCTTATGGTGGTTGTTTCTGTTTAGTGGGTGTTTAGAAATGTTCTACTGTCTAGCTCCTAGATTGCTCCTCTTTTGGTGGTTGTTTCTGTTTAGTGGGTGTTTAGAAATGTTCTGTCTAGCTCCTAGATTGCTCCTCTTTTGGTGGTTGTTTCTGTTTAGTGGGTGTTTAGAAATGTTCTACTGTCTAGCTCCTAGATTGCTCCTCTTTTGGTAGTTGTTTCTGGTTAGTGGGTGTTTAGAAATGTTCTACTGTCTAGCTCCTAGATTGCTCCTCTTTTGGTGGTTGTTTCTGTTTAGTGGGTGTTTAGAAATGTTCTGTCTAGCTCCTAGATTGCTCCTCTTTTGGTGGTTGTTTCTGGTTAGTGGGTGTTTAGAAATGTTCTACTGACTAGCTCCTATATTGCTCCTCTTTTGGTAGTTGTTTCTGTTTAGTGGGTGTTTAGAAATGTTCTACTGTCTAGCTCCTATATTGCTCCTCTTTTGGTGGTTGTTTCTGTTTAGTGGGTGTTTAGTTTAGAAATGTTCTACTGTCTAGCTCCTAGATTGCTCCTCTTTTGGTAGTTGTTTCTGGTTAGTGGGTGTTTAGAAATGTTCTACTGTCTAGCTCCTAGATTGCTCCTCTTTTGGTGGTTGTTTCTGTTTAGTGGGTGTTTAGAAATGTTCTACTGTCTAGCTCCTAGATTGCTCCTCTTTTGGTAGTTGTTTCTGTTTAGTGGGTGTTTAGAAATGTTCTGTCTAGCTCCTAGATTGCTCCTCTTTTGGTGGTTGTTTCTGTTTAGTGGGTGTTTAGAAATGTTCTGTCTAGCTCCTAGATTGCTCCTCTTTTGGTGGTTGTTTCTGTTTAGTGGGTGTTTAGAAATGTTCTACTGTCTAGCTCCTAGATTGCTCCTCTTTTGGTAGTTGTTTCTGTTTAGTGGGTGTTTAGAAATGTTCTGTCTAGCTCCTAGATTGCTCCTCTTTTGGTAGTTGTTTCTGTTTAGTGGGTGTTTAGAAATGTTCTACTGTCTAGCTCCTATATTGCTCCTCTTTTGGTGGTTGTTTCTGTTTAGTGGGTGTTTAGAAATGTTCTGTCTAGCTCCTAGATTGCTCCTCTTTTGGTAGTTGTTTCTGGTTAGTGGGTGTTTAGAAATGTTCTACTGTCTAGCTCCTATATTGCTCCTCTTTTGGTGGTTGTTTCTGTTTAGTGGGTGTTTAGAAATGTTCTGTCTAGCTCCTAGATTGCTCCTCTTTTGGTGGTTGTTTCTGTTTAGTGGGTGTTTAGAAATGTTCTACTGTCTAGCTCCTAGATTGCTCCTCTTTTGGTGGTTGTTTCTGTTTAGTGGGTGTTTAGAAATGTTCTACTGTCTAGCTCCTAGATTGCTCCTCTTTTGGTGGTTGGTTCTGTTTAGTGGGTGTTTAGAAATGTTCTGTCTAGCTCCTAGATTGCTCCTCTTTTGGTGGTTGTTTCTGTTTAGTGGGTGTTTAGAAATGTTTTACTGTCTAGCTCCTAGATTGCTCCTCTTTTGGTGGTTGGTTCTGTTTAGTGGGTGTTTAGAAATGTTCTGTCTAGCTCCTAGATTGCTCCCCTTTTGGTGGTTGTTTCTGTTTAGTGGGTGTTTAGAAATGTTCTGTCTAGCTCCTAGATTGCTCCTCTTTTGGTGGTTGTTTCTGGTTAGTGGGTGTTTAGAAATGTTCTGTCTAGCTCCTAGATTGCTCCTCTTTTGGTGGTTGTTTCTGTTTAGTGGGTGTTTAGAAATGTTTTACTGTCTAGCTCCTAGATTGCTCCTCTTTTGGTGGTTGTTTCTGGTTAGTGGGTGTTTAGAAATGTTCTGTCTAGCTCCTAGATTGCTCCTCTTTTGGTGGTTGTTTCTGTTTAGTGGGTGTTTAGAAATGTTCTGTCTAGCTCCTAGATTGCTCCTCTTTTGGTGGTTGTTTCTGTTTAGTGGGTGTTTAGAAATGTTCTACTGTCTAGCTCCTAGATTGCTCCTCTTTTGGTAGTTGTTTCTGTTTAGTGGGTGTTTAGAAATGTTCTACTGTCTAGCTCCTAGATTGCTCCTCTTTTGGTAGTTGTTTCTGGTTAGTGGGTGTTTAGAAATGTTCTACTGTCTAGCTCCTAGATTGCTCCTCTTTTGGTGGTTGTTTCTGTTTAGTGGGTGTTTAGAAATGTTCTGTCTAGCTCCTAGATTGCTCCTCTTTTGGTGGTTGTTTCTGTTTAGTGGGTGTTTAGAAATGTTCTACTGTCTAGCTCCTAGATTGCTCCTCTTTTGGTGGTTGGTTCTGTTTAGTGGGTGTTTAGAAATGTTCTGTCTAGCTCCTAGATTGCTCCTCTTTTGGTAGTTGTTTCTGTTTAGTGGGTGTTTAGAAATGTTCTACTGTCTAGCTCCTAGATTGCTCCTCTTTTGGTGGTTGTTTCTGTTTAGTGGGTGTTTAGAAATGTTCTACTGTCTAGCTCCTAGATTGCTCCTCTTTTGGTGGTTGGTTCTGTTTAGTGGGTGTTTAGAAATGTTCTGTCTAGCTCCTAGATTGCTCCTCTTTTGGTGGTTGTTTCTGTTTAGTGGGTGTTTAGAAATGTTCTACTGTCTAGCTCCTAGATTGCTCCTCTTTTGGTGGTTGTTTCTGTTTAGTGGGTGTTTAGAAATGTTCTGTCTAGCTCCTAGATTGCTCCTCTTTTGGTGGTTGTTTCTGTTTAGTGGGTGTTTAGAAATGTTCTACTGTCTAGCTCCTAGATTGCTCCTCTTTTGGTGGTTGGTTCTGTTTAGTGGGTGTTTAGAAATGTTCTACTGTCTAGCTCCTAGATTGCTCCTCTTTTGGTAGTTGTTTCTGTTTAGTGGGTGTTTAGAAATGTTCTACTGTCTAGCTCCTAGATTGCTCCTCTTTTGGTGGTTGTTTCTGGTTAGTGGGTGTTTAGAAATGTTCTACTGTCTAGCTCCTAGATTGCTCCTCTTTTGGTGGTTGTTTCTGTTTAGTGGGTGTTTAGAAATGTTCTACTGTCTAGCTCCTAGATTGCTCCTCTTTTGGTGGTTGTTTCTGTTTAGTGGGTGTTTAGAAATGTTCTACTGTCTAGCTCCTAGATTGCTCCTCTTTTGGTAGTTGTTTCTGTTTAGTGGGTGTTTAGAAATGTTCTACTGTCTAGCTCCTAGATTGCTCCTCTTTTGGTGGTTGTTTCTGTTTAGTGGGTGTTTAGAAATGTTCTACTGTCTAGCTCCTAGATTGCTCCTCTTTTGGTAGTTGTTTCTGTTTAGTGGGTGTTTAGAAATGTTCTACTGTCTAGCTCCTAGATTGCTCCTCTTTTGGTGGTTGTTTCTGTTTAGTGGGTGTTTAGAAATGTTCTACTGTCTAGCTCCTAGATTGCTCCTCTTTTGGTGGTTGTTTCTGTTTAGTGGGTGTTTAGAAATGTTCTGTCTAGCTCCTAGATTGCTCCTCTTTTGGTGGTTGTTTCTGT
Organism: Bathymodiolus brooksi; assembly: GCA_963680875.1. Lineage (NCBI taxonomy): Eukaryota > Metazoa > Mollusca > Bivalvia > Mytilida > Modiolidae > Bathymodiolus > Bathymodiolus brooksi. Next base: position 33,369,005 of record OY804575.1, read on the forward strand.
TTAGTGGGTGTTTAGAAATGTTCTACTGTCTAGCTCCTAGATTGCTCCTCTTTTGGTAGTTGTTTCTGTTTAGTGGGTGTTTAGAAATGTTCTGTCTAGCTCCTAGATTGCTCCTCTTTTGGTGGTTGTTTCTGTTTAGTGGGTGTTTAGAAATGTTCTGTCTAGCTCCTAGATTGCTCCTCTTTTGGTAGTTGTTTCTGTTTAGTGGGTGTTTAGAAATGTTCTGTCTAGCTCCTAGATTGCTCCTCTTTTGGTGGTTGTTTCTGTTTAGTGGGTGTTTAGAAATGTTCTGTCTAGCTCCTAGATTGCTCCTCTTTTGGTAGTTGTTTCTGTTTAGTGGGTGTTTAGAAATGTTCTGTCTAGCTCCTAGATTGCTCCTCTTTTGGTGGTTGTTTCTGTTTAGTGGGTGTTTAGAAATGTTCTGTCTAGCTCCTAGATTGCTCCTCTTTTGGTGGTTGTTTCTGGTTAGTGGGTGTTTAGAAATGTTCTACTGTCTAGCTCCTAGATTGCTCCTCTTTTGGTAGTTATTTCTGTTTAGTGGGTGTTTAGAAATGTTCTGTCTAGCTCCTATATTGCTCCTCTTTTGGTGGTTGTTTCTGGTTAGTGGGTGTTTAGAAATGTTCTACTGTCTAGCTCCTAGATTGCTCCTCTTTTGGTGGTTGTTTCTGGTTAGTGGGTGTTTAGAAATGTTCTACTGTCTAGCTCCTAGATTGCTCCTCTTTTGGTAGTTATTTCTGTTTAGTGGGTGTTTAGAAATGTTCTGTCTAGCTCCTATATTGCTCCTCTTTTGGTGGTTGTTTCTGTTTAGTGGGTGTTTAGAAATGTTCTGTCTAGCTCCTAGATTGCTCCTCTTTTGGTGGTTGTTTCTGTTTAGTGGGTGTTTAGAAATGTTCTACTGTCTAGCTCCTAGATTGCTCCTCTTTTGGTGGTTGTTTCTGGTTAGTGGGTGTTTAGAAATGTTCTGTCTAGCTCCTAGATTGCTCCTCTTTTGGTGGTTGTTTCTGTTTAGTGGGTGTTTAGAAATGTTCTGTCTAGCTCCTAGATTGCTCCTCTTTTGGTGGTTGTTTCTGTTTAGTGGGTGTTTAGAAATGTTCTACTGTCTAGCTCCTAGATTGCTCCTCTTTTGGTAGTTATTTCTGTTTAGTGGGTGTTTAGAAATGTTCTGTCTAGCTCCTATATTGCTCCTCTTTTGGTGGTTGTTTCTGGTTAGTGGGTGTTTAGAAATGTTCTACTGTCTAGCTCCTAGATTGCTCCTCTTTTGGTGGTTGTTTCTGGTTAGTGGGTGTTTAGAAATGTTCTGTCTAGCTCCTAGATTGCTCCTCTTTTGGTAGTTATTTCTGTTTAGTGGGTGTTTAGAAATGTTCTGTCTAGCTCCTATATTGCTCCTCTTTTGGTGGTTGTTTCTGGTTAGTGGGTGTTTAGAAATGTTCTACTGTCTAGCTCCTAGATTGCTCCTCTTTTGGTAGTTGTTTCTGTTTAGTGGGTGTTTAGAAATGTTCTACTGTCTAGCTCCTAGATTGCTCCTCTTTTGGTGGTTGTTTCTGTTTAGTGGGTGTTTAGAAATGTTCTACTGTCTAGCTCCTAGATTGCTCCTCTTTTGGTAGTTGTTTCTGTTTAGTGGGTGTTTAGAAATGTTCTGTCTAGCTCCTAGATTGCTCCTCTTTTGGTAGTTGTTTCTGTTTAGTGGGTGTTTAGAAATGTTCTACTGTCTAGCTCCTATATTGCTCCTCTTTTGGTGGTTGTTTCTGGTTAGTGGGTGTTTAGAAATGTTCTACTGTCTAGCTCCTAGATTGCTCCTCTTTTGGTGGTTGTTTCTGTTTAGTGGGTGTTTAGAAATGTTCTGTCTAGCTCCTAGATTGCTCCTCTTTTGGTGGTTGTTTCTGTTTAGTGGGTGTTTAGAAATGTTCTACTGTCTAGCTCCTAGATTGCTCCCCTTTTGGTGGTTGTTTCTGTTTAGTGGGTGTTTAGAAATGTTCTACTGTCTAGCTCCTAGATTGCTCCTCTTTTGGTGGTTGTTTCTGTTTAGTGGGTGTTTAGAAATGTTCTGTCTAGCTCCTATATTGCTCCTCTTATGGTGGTTGTTTCTGTTTAGTGGGTGTTTAGAAATGTTCTACTGTCTAGCTCCTAGATTGCTCCTCTTTTGGTGGTTGTTTCTGTTTAGTGGGTGTTTAGAAATGTTCTACTGTCTAGCTCCTAGATTGCTCCTCTTTTGGTGGTTGTTTCTGGTTAGTGGGTGTTTAGAAATGTTCTACTGTCTAGCTCCTAGATTGCTCCTCTTTTGGTGGTTGTTTCTGTTTAGTGGGTGTTTAGAAATGTTCTACTGTCTAGCTCCTAGATTGCTCCTCTTTTGGTGGTTGTTTCTGTTTAGTGGGTGTTTAGAAATGTTCTACTGTCTAGCTCCTAGATTGCTCCTCTTTTGGTGGTTGTTTCTGTTTAGTGGGTGTTTAGAAATGTTCTACTGTCTAGCTCCTAGATTGCTCCTCTTATGGTGGTTGTTTCTGTTTAGTGGGTGTTTAGAAATGTTCTACTGTCTAGCTCCTAGATTGCTCCTCTTATGGTGGTTGTTTCTGTTTAGTGGGTGTTTAGAAATGTTCTACTGTCTAGCTCCTAGATTGCTCCTCTTTTGGTGGTTGTTTCTGTTTAGTGGGTGTTTAGAAATGTTCTGTCTAGCTCCTAGATTGCTCCTCTTTTGGTGGTTGTTTCTGTTTAGTGGGTGTTTAGAAATGTTCTGTCTAGCTCCTAGATTGCTCCTCTTTTGGTGGTTGTTTCTGTTTAGTGGGTGTTTAGAAATGTTCTGTCTAGCTCCTAGATTGCTCCTCTTTTGGTGGTTGTTTCTGTTTATTGGGTATTTAGAAATGTTCTGTCTAGCTCCTAGATTGCTCCTCTTTTGGTGGTTGTTTCTGTTTAGTGGGTGTTTAGAAATGTTCTACTGTCTAGCTCCTATATTGCTCCCCTTTTGGTGGTTGGTTCTGTTTAGTGGGTGTTTAGAAATGTTCTACTGTCTAGCTCCTAGATTGCTCCTCTTTTGGTGGTTGTTTCTGTTTAGTGGGTGTTTAGAAATGTTCTACTGTCTAGCTCCTAGATTGCTCCTCTTTTGGTGGTTGTTTCTGTTTAGTGGGTGTTTAGAAATGTTCTACTGTCTAGCTCCTAGATTGCTCCTCTTTTGGTGGTTGTTTCTGTTTAGTGGGTGTTTAGAAATGTTCTACTGTCTAGCTCCTATATTGCTCCTCTTTTGGTAGTTGTTTCTGGTTAGTGGGTGTTTAGAAATGTTCTACTGTCTAGCTCCTAGATTGCTCCTCTTTTGGTGGTTGTTTCTGTTTAGTGGGTGTTTAGAAATGTTCTACTGTCTAGCTCCTATATTGCTCCTCTTTTGGTAGTTGTTTCTGGTTAGTGGGTGTTTAGAAATGTTCTACTGTCTAGCTCCTAGATTGCTCCTCTTTTGGTGGTTGTTTCTGTTTAGTGGGTGTTTAGAAATGTTCTACTGTCTAGCTCCTAGATTGCTCCTCTTTTGGTGGTTGTTTCTGTTTAGTGGGTGTTTAGAAATGTTCTACTGTCTAGCTCCTATATTGCTCCTCTTTTGGTAGTTGTTTCTGGTTAGTGGGTGTTTAGAAATGTTCTACTGTCTAGCTCCTAGATTGCTCCTCTTTTGGTGGTTGTTTCTGTTTAGTGGGTGTTTAGAAATGTTCTACTGTCTAGCTCCTAGATTGCTCCTCTTATGGTGGTTGTTTCTGTTTAGTGGGTGTTTAGAAATGTTCTACTGTCTAGCTCCTAGATTGCTCCTCTTTTGGTGGTTGTTTCTGTTTAGTGGGTGTTTAGAAATGTTCTACTGTCTAGCTCCTAGATTGCTCCTCTTTTGGTGGTTGTTTCTGTTTAGTGGGTGTTTAGAAATGTTCTACTGTCTAGCTCCTATATTGCTCCTCTTTTGGTGGTTGTTTCTGTTTAGTGGGTGTTTAGAAATGTTCTACTGTCTAGCTCCTAGATTGCTCCTCTTTTGGTGGTTGTTTCTGTTTAGTGGGTGTTTAGAAATGTTCTACTGTCTAGCTCCTAGATTGCTCCTCTTTTGGTGGTTGTTTCTGTTTAGTGGGTGTTTAGAAATGTTCTACTGTCTAGCTCCTAGATTGCTCCTCTTTTGGTGGTTGTTTCTGGTTAGTGGGTGTTTAGAAATGTTCTACTGTCTAGCTCCTAGATTGCTCCTCTTTTGGTAGTTGTTTCTGTTTAGTGGGTGTTTAGAAATGTTCTGTCTAGCTCCTAGATTGCTCCTCTTTTGGTGGTTGTTTCTGTTTAATGGGTGTTTAGAAATGTTCTACTGTCTAGCTCCTAGATTGCTCCTCTTTTGGTAGTTGTTTCTGGTTAGTGGGTGTTTAGAAATGTTCTACTGTCTAGCTCCTAGATTGCTCCTCTTTTGGTGGTTGTTTCTGTTTAGTGGGTGTTTAGAAATGTTCTACTGTCTAGCTCCTAGATTGCTCCTCTTTTGGTAGTTGTTTCTGTTTAGTGGGTGTTTAGAAATGTTCTGTCTAGCTCCTAGATTGCTCCTCTTTTGGTGGTTGTTTCTGTTTAGTGGGTGTTTAGAAATGTTCTACTGTCTAGCTCCTAGATTGCTCCTCTTTTGGTGGTTGTTTCTGGTTAGTGGGTGTTTAGAAATGTTCTACTGTCTAGCTCCTAGATTGCTCCTCTTTTGGTAGTTGTTTCTGTTTAGTGGGTGTTTAGAAATGTTCTGTCTAGCTCCTAGATTGCTCCTCTTTTGGTGGTTGTTTCTGTTTAGTGGGTGTTTAGAAATGTTCTGTCTAGCTCCTAGATTGCTCCTCTTTTGGTAGTTGTTTCTGTTTAGTGGGTGTTTAGAAATGTTCTACTGTCTAGCTCCTAGATTGCTCCTCTTTTGGTAGTTGTTTCTGTTTAGTGGGTGTTTAGAAATGTTCTACTGACTAGCTCCTATATTGCTCCTCTTTTGGTGGTTGTTTCTGTTTAGTGGGTGTTTAGAAATGTTCTGTCTAGCTCCTAGATTGCTCCTCTTTTGGTGGTTGTTTCTGTTTAGTGGGTGTTTAGAAATGTTCTGTCTAGCTCCTAGATTGCTCCTCTTTTGGTGGTTGTTTCTGTTTAGTGGGTGTTTAGAAATGTTCTACTGTCTAGCTCCTAGATTGCTCCTCTTTTGGTAGTTGTTTCTGTTTAGTGGGTGTTTAGAAATGTTCTACTGTCTAGCTCCTAGATTGCTCCTCTTTTGGTGGTTGTTTCTGTTTAGTGGGTGTTTAGAAATGTTCTGTCTAGCTCCTAGATTGCTCCTCTTTTGGTGGTTGTTTCTGTTTAGTGGGTGTTTAGAAATGTTCTGTCTAGCTCCTAGATTGCTCCTCTTTTGGTGGTTGGTTCTGTTTAGTGGGTGTTTAGAAATGTTCTACTGTCTAGCTCCTAGATTGCTCCTCTTTTGGTGGTTGTTTCTGTTTAGTGGGTGTTTAGAAATGTTCTACTGTCTAGCTCCTAGATTGCTCCTCTTTTGGTGGTTGTTTCTGTTTAGTGGGTGTTTAGAAATGTTCTACTGTCTAGCTCCTAGATTGCTCCTCTTTTGGTGGTTGTTTCTGTTTAGTGGGTGTTTAGAAATGTTCTACTGTCTAGCTCCTATATTGCTCCTCTTTTGGTAGTTGTTTCTGGTTAGTGGGTGTTTAGAAATGTTCTACTGTCTAGCTCCTAGATTGCTCCTCTTTTGGTGGTTGTTTCTGTTTAGTGGGTGTTTAGAAATGTTCTACTGTCTAGCTCCTATATTGCTCCTCTTTTGGTAGTTGTTTCTGGTTAGTGGGTGTTTAGAAATGTTCTACTGTCTAGCTCCTAGATTGCTCCTCTTTTGGTGGTTGTTTCTGTTTAGTGGGTGTTTAGAAATGTTCTACTGTCTAGCTCCTAGATTGCTCCTCTTTTGGTGGTTGTTTCTGTTTAGTGGGTGTTTAGAAATGTTCTACTGTCTAGCTCCTATATTGCTCCTCTTTTGGTAGTTGTTTCTGGTTAGTGGGTGTTTAGAAATGTTCTACTGTCTAGCTCCTAGATTGCTCCTCTTTTGGTGGTTGTTTCTGTTTAGTGGGTGTTTAGAAATGTTCTACTGTCTAGCTCCTAGATTGCTCCTCTTATGGTGGTTGTTTCTGTTTAGTGGGTGTTTAGAAATGTTCTACTGTCTAGCTCCTAGATTGCTCCTCTTTTGGTGGTTGTTTCTGTTTAGTGGGTGTTTAGAAATGTTCTACTGTCTAGCTCCTAGATTGCTCCTCTTTTGGTGGTTGTTTCTGTTTAGTGGGTGTTTAGAAATGTTCTACTGTCTAGCTCCTATATTGCTCCTCTTTTGGTGGTTGTTTCTGTTTAGTGGGTGTTTAGAAATGTTCTACTGTCTAGCTCCTAGATTGCTCCTCTTTTGGTGGTTGTTTCTGTTTAGTGGGTGTTTAGAAATGTTCTACTGTCTAGCTCCTAGATTGCTCCTCTTTTGGTGGTTGTTTCTGTTTAGTGGGTGTTTAGAAATGTTCTACTGTCTAGCTCCTAGATTGCTCCTCTTTTGGTGGTTGTTTCTGGTTAGTGGGTGTTTAGAAATGTTCTACTGTCTAGCTCCTAGATTGCTCCTCTTTTGGTAGTTGTTTCTGTTTAGTGGGTGTTTAGAAATGTTCTGTCTAGCTCCTAGATTGCTCCTCTTTTGGTGGTTGTTTCTGTTTAGTGGGTGTTTAGAAATGTTCTACTGTCTAGCTCCTAGATTGCTCCTCTTTTGGTAGTTGTTTCTGGTTAGTGGGTGTTTAGAAATGTTCTACTGTCTAGCTCCTAGATTGCTCCTCTTTTGGTGGTTGTTTCTGTTTAGTGGGTGTTTAGAAATGTTCTACTGTCTAGCTCCTAGATTGCTCCTCTTTTGGTAGTTGTTTCTGTTTAGTGGGTGTTTAGAAATGTTCTGTCTAGCTCCTAGATTGCTCCTCTTTTGGTGGTTGTTTCTGTTTAGTGGGTGTTTAGAAATGTTCTACTGTCTAGCTCCTAGATTGCTCCTCTTTTGGTGGTTGTTTCTGGTTAGTGGGTGTTTAGAAATGTTCTACTGTCTAGCTCCTAGATTGCTCCTCTTTTGGTAGTTGTTTCTGTTTAGTGGGTGTTTAGAAATGTTCTGTCTAGCTCCTAGATTGCTCCTCTTTTGGTGGTTGTTTCTGTTTAGTGGGTGTTTAGAAATGTTCTGTCTAGCTCCTAGATTGCTCCTCTTTTGGTAGTTGTTTCTGTTTAGTGGGTGTTTAGAAATGTTCTACTGTCTAGCTCCTAGATTGCTCCTCTTTTGGTAGTTGTTTCTGTTTAGTGGGTGTTTAGAAATGTTCTACTGACTAGCTCCTATATTGCTCCTCTTTTGGTGGTTGTTTCTGTTTAGTGGGTGTTTAGAAATGTTCTGTCTAGCTCCTAGATTGCTCCTCTTTTGGTGGTTGTTTCTGTTTAGTGGGTGTTTAGAAATGTTCTGTCTAGCTCCTAGATTGCTCCTCTTTTGGTGGTTGTTTCTGTTTAGTGGGTGTTTAGAAATGTTCTACTGTCTAGCTCCTAGATTGCTCCTCTTTTGGTAGTTGTTTCTGTTTAGTGGGTGTTTAGAAATGTTCTGTCTAGCTCCTAGATTGCTCCTCTTTTGGTGGTTGTTTCTGTTTAGTGGGTGTTTAGAAATGTTCTGTCTAGCTCCTAGATTGCTCCTCTTTTGGTGGTTGTTTCTGTTTAGTGGGTGTTTAGAAATGTTCTGTCTAGCTCCTATATTGCTCCTCTTATGGTGGTTGTTTCTGTTTAGTGGGTGTTTAGAAATGTTCTACTGTCTAGCTCCTATATTGCTCCTCTTTTGGTGGTTGTTTCTGTTTAGTGGGTGTTTAGAAATGTTCTACTGTCTAGCTCCTATATTGCTCCTCTTATGGTGGTTGTTTCTGTTTAGTGGGTGTTTAGAAATGTTTTACTGTCTAGCTCCTAGATTGCTCCTCTTTTGGTGGTTGTTTCTGTTTAGTGGGTGTTTAGAAATGTTCTGTCTAGCTCCTAGATTGCTCCTCTTTTGGTGGTTGTTTCTGTTTAGTGGGTGTTTAGAAATGTTCTACTGTCTAGCTCCTAGATTGCTCCTCTTTTGGTGGTTGTTTCTGTTTAGTGGGTGTTTAGAAATGTTCTGTCTAGCTCCTATATTGCTCCTCTTTTGGTAGTTGTTTCTGTTTAGTGGGTGTTTAGAAATGTTCTGTCTATCTCCTAGATTGCTCCTCTTTTGGTGGTTGTTTCTGTTTAGTGGGTGTTTAGAAATGTTCTGTCTAGCTCCTAGATTGCTCCTCTTTTGGTGGTTGTTTCTGTTTAGTGGGTGTTTAGAAATGTTCTACTGTCTAGCTCCTATATTGCTCCTCTTTTGGTGGTTGTTTCTGTTTAGTGGGTGTTTAGAAATGTTCTACTGTCTAGCTCCTATATTGCTCCTCTTTTGGTGGTTGTTTCTGTTTAGTGGGTGTTTAGAAATGTTCTACTGTCTAGCTCCTAGATTGCTCCTCTTTTGGTAGTTATTTCTGTTTAGTGGGTGTTTAGAAATGTTCTGTCTAGCTCCTATATTGCTCCTCTTTTGGTAGTTGTTTCTGTTTAGTGGGTGTTTAGAAATGTTCTGTCTAGCTCCTAGATTGCTCCTCTTTTGGTAGTTGTTTCTGTTTAGTGGGTGTTTAGAAATGTTCTACTGTCTAGCTCCTAGATTGCTCCTCTTTTGGTGGTTGGTTCTGTTTAGTGGGTGTTTAGAAATGTTCTGTCTAGCTCCTAGATTGCTCCTCTTTTGGTGGTTGTTTCTGTTTAGTGGGTGTTTAGAAATGTTCTGTCTAGCTCCTAGATTGCTCCTCTTTTGGTGGTTGTTTCTGTTTAGTGGGTGTTTAGAAATGTTCTGTCTAGCTCCTAGATTGCTCCTCTTTTGGTGGTTGTTTCTGTTTAGTGGGTGTTTAGAAATGTTCTACTGTCTAGCTCCTATATTGCTCCTCTTTTGGTGGTTGTTTCTGTTTAGTGGGTGTTTAGAAATGTTCTGTCTAGCTCCTAGATTGCTCCTCTTTTGGTGGTTGTTTCTGTTTAGTGGGTGTTTAGAAATGTTCTGTCTAGCTCCTAGATTGCTCCTCTTTTGGTGGTTGTTTCTGTTTAGTGGGTGTTTAGAAATGTTCTACTGTCTAGCTCCTATATTGCTCCTCTTTTGGTGGTTGTTTCTGTTTAGTGGGTGTTTAGAAATGTTCTACTGTCTAGCTCCTAGATTGCTCCTCTTTTGGTGGTTGTTTCTGTTTAGTGGGTGTTTAGAAATGTTCTACTGTCTAGCTCCTATATTGCTCCCCTTTTGGTAGTTGTTTCTGTTTAGTGGGTGTTTAGAAATGTTCTGTCTAGCTCCTAGATTGCTCCTCTTTTGGTGGTTGTTTCTGTTTAGTGGGTGTTTAGAAATGTTCTACTGTCTAGCTCCTAGATTGCTCCTCTTATGGTAGTTGTTTCTGTTTAGTGGGTGTTTAGAAATGTTCTACTGTCTAGCTCCTAGATTGCTCCTCTTTTGGTGGTTGTTTCTGTTTAGTGGGTGTTTAGAAATGTTCTACTGTCTAGCTCCTAGATTGCTCCTCTTTTGGTGGTTGTTTCTGTTTAGTGGGTGTTTAGAAATGTTCTGTCTAGCTCCTATATTGCTCCTCTTTTGGTAGTTGTTTCTGGTTAGTGGGTGTTTAGAAATGTTCTACTGTCTAGCTCCTAGATTGCTCCTCTTTTGGTGGTTGTTTCTGTTTAGTGGGTGTTTAGAAATGTTCTGTCTAGCTCCTAGATTGCTCCTCTTTTGGTGGTTGTGTCTGTTTAGTGGGTGTTTAGAAATGTTCTACTGTCTAGCTCCTAGATTGCTCCTCTTTTGGTGGTTGTTTCTGTTTAGTGGGTGTTTAGAAATGTTCTACTGTCTAGCTCCTAGATTGCTCCTCTTTTGGTGGTTGTTTCTGTTTAGTGGGTGTTTAGAAATGTTCTACTGTCTAGCTCCTATATTGCTCCCCTTTTGGTAGTTGTTTCTGTTTAGTGGGTGTTTAGAAATGTTCTGTCTAGCTCCTAGATTGCTCCTCTTTTGGTGGTTGTTTCTGTTTAGTGGGTGTTTAGAAATGTTCTACTGTCTAGCTCCTAGATTGCTCCTCTTTTGGTGGTTGTTTCTGTTTAGTGGGTGTTTAGAAATGTTCTGTCTAGCTCCTATATTGCTCCTCTTTTGGTAGTTGTTTCTGGTTAGTGGGTGTTTAGAAATGTTCTACTGTCTAGCTCCTAGATTGCTCCTCTTTTGGTGGTTGTTTCTGTTTAGTGGGTGTTTAGAAATGTTCTGTCTAGCTCCTAGATTGCTCCTCTTTTGGTGGTTGTTTCTGTTTAGTGGGTGTTTAGAAATGTTCTACTGTCTAGCTCCTATATTGCTCCTCTTTTGGTGGTTGTTTCTGTTTAGTGGGTGTTTAGAAATGTTCTGTCTAGCTCCTAGATTGCTCCTCTTTTGGTGGTTGTTTCTGTTTAGTGGGTGTTTAGAAATGTTCTGTCTAGCTCCTAGATTGCTCCTCTTTTGGTGGTTGTTTCTGTTTAGTGGGTGTTTAGAAATGTTCTACTGTCTAGCTCCTAGATTGCTCCTCTTTTGGTAGTTATTTCTGTTTAGTGGGTGTTTAGAAATGTTCTACTGTCTAGCTCCTAGATTGCTCCTCTTTTGGTGGTTGGTTCTGTTTAGTGGGTGTTTAGAAATGTTCTGTCTAGCTCCTATATTGCTCCTCTTTTGGTGGTTGTTTCTGTTTAGTGGGTGTTTAGAAATGTTCTACTGTCTAGCTCCTAGATTGCTCCTCTTTTGGTGGTTGTTTCTGTTTAGTGGGTGTTTAGAAATGTTCTGTCTAGCTCCTATATTGCTCCTCTTTTGGTGGTTGTTTCTGTTTAGTGGGTGTTTAGAAATGTTCTACTGTCTAGCTCCTAGATTGCTCCTCTTTTGGTAGTTGTTTCTGTTTAGTGGGTGTTTAGAAATGTTCTGTCTAGCTCCTATATTGCTCCTCTTTTGGTGGTTGTTTCTGTTTAGTGGGTGTTTAGAAATGTTCTACTGTCTAGCTCCTAGATTGCTCCTCTTTTGGTGGTTGTTTCTGTTTAGTGGGTGTTTAGAAATGTTCTGTCTAGCTCCTAGATTGCTCCTCTTTTGGTGGTTGGTTCTGTTTAGTGGGTGTTTAGAAATGTTCTGTCTAGCTCCTATATTGCTCCTCTTTTGGTGGTTGTTTCTGTTTAGTGGGTGTTTAGAAATGTTCTACTGTCTAGCTCCTAGATTGCTCCTCTTTTGGTGGTTGTTTCTGTTTAGTGGGTGTTTAGAAATGTTCTACTGTCTAGCTCCTATATTGCTCCTCTTATGGTGGTTGTTTCTGTTTAGTGGGTGTTTAGAAATGTTCTACTGTCTAGCTCCTAGATTGCTCCTCTTTTGGTAGTTGTTTCTGGTTAGTGGGTGTTTAGAAATGTTCTACTGTCTAGCTCCTAGATTGCTCCTCTTTTGGTAGTTGTTTCTGTTTAGTGGGTGTTTAGAAATGTTCTACTGTCTAGCTCCTATATTGCTCCTCTTTTGGTAGTTGTTTCTGGTTAGTGGGTGTTTAGAAATGTTCTACTGTCTAGCTCCTAGATTGCTCCTCTTTTGGTAGTTGTTTCTGTTTAGTGGGTGTTTAGAAATGTTCTACTGTCTAGCTCCTAGATTGCTCCTCTTTTGGTGGTTGTTTCTGTTTAGTGGGTGTTTAGAAATGTTCTACTGTCTAGCTCCTAGATTGTTCTTCTTTTGATGGTTGTATACCTGGAATAATTTGAAGTGTTATGTCCTTCCTAGTTTGTTTTACCTCCTATTCTTTGAGGTAAAATAAGCTGTCCCTTTAACATAATAAGATTTCACTATATCATATCTGAAAGAAATGTAATATGAAAATTGTATCCTTATGGTTAAAATATTGAATGAATAGCATTGCATTGTGACAGTGACTATCACATAACATTATTTTTTTTATATCCCTTGGTGACTTTATGAATCTCTAAATTATTTCTAATCATGATTTTTTTTTCTAAATATGGGACAGGAGTTCTTTTACTTGTATGAAATATCAGTGACATATATATTCATATTATGTGTCATAATATTGGGTCAGGCATGTGGTACAGTAGAAGCAATGGTATTGGTCTAAATTTTAATTTTTGATTGTTCATGTTTGTTTGGTAATGCTTTATTGTTTTTGTTTTTCTTTGTTTTAGAGTTCACCATGCAAAGTAATAACATACTTAGCAAGGTATGGTTATGTCCAGGAAGCTACATCAAACTTAATACAGGCTTTATCTAGTAGAGAATGTAATACCACAGAGAGGAAACATTTATCTAATTTATACCTTCATTGTATGGTATACAACCTGAAGGAGAGAAACAGTCATGATACACAGCAACATCTAAAGTAGGTTTATACTACAACAAACTTAATACAGGCTTTATCTAGTAGAGAATGTAATACCACAGAGAGGAAACATTTATCTAATTTATACCTTCATTGTATGGTATACAACCTGAAGGAGAGAAACAGTCATGATACACAGCAACATCTAAAGTAGGTTTATACCACAACAAACTTAATACAGGCTTTATCTAGTAGAGAATGTAATACCACAGAGAGGAAACATTTATCTAATTTATACCTTCATTGTATGGTATACAACCTGAAGGAGAGAAACAGTCATGATACACAGCAACATCTAAAGTAGGTTTATACCACAACAAACTTAATACAGGCTTTATCTAGTAGAGAATGTAATACCACAGAGAGGAAACATTTATCTAATTTATACCTTCATTGTATGGTATACAACCTGAAGGAGAGAAACAGTCATGATACACAGCAACATCTAAAGTAGGTTTATACCACAACAAACTTAATACAGGCTTTATCTAGTAGAGAATGTAATACCACAGAGAGGAAACATTTATCTAATTTATACCTTCATTGTATGGTATACAACCTGAAGGACAGAAACATTCATGACACACACCAACATCTAAAGTAGGTTTATACTACACTGAAACCTGTCATGCCACATAATTATGGTCTTTTAAGACAGGTGGTACTTAAAAGAGGTTTATACTATAGAGTTTATGAAAATTTGTAACATTTTAAAGTGGTTTCCCTAAAGAGGGTGGTCTCACATAGGAGAGGTATCTGAAAACAGGTTTCATTGTACTGCTATTTATCTATAGCATGCATAATAACTCATGTATTTAGTAAATGTCTTTAATTCCTATTTGTCTTATTTTATGGTTTATAACTTGAGTAATTTAATTTTCTGCTTAAAATGTAAAAAAAATTGTAAACTGTCTCATGGTATAATGGTTAGCATTCTTGCCTTCTGTACAGTAGATCATTGGTTTGATCTCCCGTCTAGTCAAACCAATGACCATGAAATTGAAATTTGTTGCTTCTTCGCAAAGTGTGCAGCATTTAGGAATGAGAACAAAGACTGGTTTCACTCAAAATCAGGATGATGTTTGTGAAGGGAGTGACATGTATATCTGTGGACTGTAGTATCAGTGAGCTAGCACTATAAGGATCCAATTCAGTGAGTTGGTCTAGTACAGAACAGATATCGTCACTATCTCATCAAAAAATAATAAATTCTCAACAATATAAAGTTGAAAAATTGATCACTTAGAGTTTAACAACAATCACTCATTATTTTTACATTTATCATAATTTATTCATCTCAAGTCTTGCACGGTTTGATAAAAGAAAGTATTTTTCTTTTGTAGAGAATTCCTTATTTCTGATTTCTATTATGAAGAACAGCAGGCCTTAGACCTTTTATCTGAACACAGTCTATTTACAGCATTGTTAGAAATGGCCATGGTAAAGAATATATTTAATTGCTTGGTTTTTGTTTTTTTTTGGGGGGGGGGGGGGGGGGGGGGGGGGGGGTTTGTGTTGTTTTAATTCAATATTATATCTCTAATTGTAAGAACAATTTTACAGGTACATCACAAAAATTTTGTAGATTTCTGGAAATTTACCAGTATTAAAACAGGTTTATTTAATCCTGTGATGAAAATATTAGAATAAATACTGTATAGTATAACTAATCGTAGATTTTGAATATCAAAATAAGACCACGAGTGACGGAAGTACGCAAAAGGATTAAATGAGTGGGTGGAACTGTGTTGAGTTTTAGAAACATCTCTTCCTTTAATGTGGCCGAGGTGATATTCTGACTGATAGACCAGGAAATACAGCCTTTATTTTAGAGTTTGATCGTGGTTTGATTATAGTAGTGTTCTATCATAAGTCTAAATTTGTTAAAATAATGGTATGCTTGCTGTTACTAAGAAGTATTACATCACTTCATGTTGTAATCAGAAACATGAGGCTATTGAAATACAGAAAAAAGTCATATTTTAGCCCAATCTTTAAATAAGCCCCAAGGCTTATGCAATGCCAATTGCTATACTTTGCTAATTTTTAGCACAAGAGTCTTTTGTATAATAATATCAACAGATTTGGGAATAAGGCTATATTATAAGAACAATATATGTATTAGATATAACTTTCTGTGTACATCAAGACATATTTTTGAAATGATAGAAATATTTGTATTATTGTTTACTAATTGACAACTTTTTTAACAGGAGCGTGGTTTAGTACTGGAGGCTTTAGAAATCTTGGTACAGAAAGGTCACATAGTTTTAGATTCTTGTCATATAAACAGACTTATAGATAAAGGATTTACACAACATTTAGTAAAGGCCAGTAATGGTAGGTTTAAACAAATATATGTTGTTTAATTAATTGAATCGCCATGGCAGTTATTATCTGGTAACCAAGAATAACATCTACCTACACAATCAGTCGCCATGTCCACTAAGCTTAGTAAATTTTATACTCAACTTATAAGGAGGTAACCCTCTAGTATTATTTACCAATAAAACAAAAAAATATGTTTTATTGAAATATTGTTGAAAATCCAATCCATTATGCTTAATAGGTATAAATCTATGTTGATTGACAGTTCTTTGGTAAAATGGTAAAAAAAATATACTTATTATGTACTCTGTAACTGAAAGAGGTATTACTATTGTGACAGGACAGAAGTGAATGGCTACACAAGATCAAATGTCAAATTTATTACTCCTACTTGACATTAAGTTACCTCTTGAGCATCTTCACACTAAATATAAAATCAATCTGTAGTATATGTAGAGAAGGATATCCATATACTTTTCAGGACTAGATTATGATTATGGGGTGTAATTTAGTAATGTGCAAGTTTTATTTTGGCCTTTTGATAAAGAGCACCAAAGTAAAGACTGTCAATTTTAATATGTTGCACATTTTGTAGTGAAGACCTGAAAGTAGTCACGAAAATACAAACCACCAAATATTTTTTTCATGTTTTCTAAATAAATTATATAGAAATAAAATTTGAAAAGTTGTGGACTTATACCATGCTATTTGAATTTTAAAGGTGTGCTATTAGATGGTCTAACTCCTAACTGCTTGGTTAAATTGTTGTGTGAGAAACCAATGCTAGCCTTCTACAACTATACAAAACTACTGTCTTGTATAGAAGATATAGAAACGTCTACTTTGGAGAAATTGTGTGAAATATTTGACCCTTCACAACCATTCCTAGGATCTCACATTGGCAGACAATTATATTCAAAGAAGAGGTAAGACCATAATTAATAGATTTTTTGATAATCTATGAATATATTCCTTATTTGCATGCATGGATTTAGACCCCCTAAATTGGAAAAGCCTGTTATGAATTTATTTAATTTATCATAATACTAGTAATAGCTGCAATTCCTCAAACTTTCGGAGCTTCTAAAATCCCCTGTTTCTCCTACCATGACTACAACCAATACCTGCTGGGGACCCAGAAATCCCTTTGACTAGATTTCACACCCACAAATTGTGTACTTTTTCGCAGTTGTCAATTACAATTTTCGATGGACAAAAAAACCCTAATCACCCTTCCAAAAGTTCTTATGTGATTATTAGTTTTCCAGTTTATTATCAAATTATGTTAATACAAATAATAAATTATTTAATAAAGCACCTTCACTTGTTTACGTATCATTTTGACAGACAACTTCAGTGAAGATCAATATTGATGGTTAATTAAATAATTTAAAAAAAAATTGAATTGTACTATATGAATAACACCACAATATAGCTGAAATATTGCTAAAGTTGGTGTTAAACACCAATCAAACTATATGAAAATTATGATTAAAATATGTCAATTAAGCAAAGAAAATTTTGTTGTAGCAGTTTACAAAAATCAGTCATGTCATGAAATACAACATTGAGTTCATAACATTCCTTCTAATCATTTCTGCCTTCAGATGCTTTGATACAGTTTTAAGACTCGGCTGAATATGTATGATACAATATTTGTACTTTTTCAGGACAGGAAGTATTAGTTCTCTAGCCTCAATTTCTAGTGAAAGTGATTTAGTTACAGAGGTAAACATTGTAATGTTTAAAAAACAGATGTAATATATGCTACTTATAACCCATACTATAGTTTATTTTGGGACCAAGTTATAGAGTATCAAAATATTTACATTAGTGAGTGAATGATTGTTGTTTAACACCAAGAGAACAACTTTTCAGTCATATTATGGCAAGAACGAGTTATTGTCGATGAGACTATGATGATGCCTGCTTTGTTTTAGACCAACTTTTCAGTCATATTATGTCAAGAACGAGTTATTGTCGATGAGACTATGATGATGCCTGCTTTGTTTTAGACCAACTTAAATGTATTTATTTAGTACTAACCCACTGAAACAACTGTCCATGGGTAGACATGTCTTCAAATACACCATTTACAATCAATAAAACATTTCTATGATTTAACATGCAATATACATGTAAATACATACATGTATCTGGACAGAAAATGACATGGTCATGAATGGAGTTTGTGTAACTACATATTATGTATGCTTAAAAGAGTAACAGTTAGATAAACACAATAAACAAAAACATGAAAGCACAGAAGTGAAGAAAAGAGTAAAAGTTAGATAAACACAAGAAAAAAAAACATGGAAGTACAGAAGTGAAGAAAAGAGTAAAAGTTAGATAAACACAATAAACAAAAAACATGGAAGCACAGAAGTGAAGAAAAGAGTAAAAGTTAGATAAACACAAAAAAAAAACATGGAAGCACAGAAGTGAAGAAAAGAGTAAAAGTTAGATAAACACAAGAAGAAAAAAACATGGAAGTACAGAAGTGAAGAAAAGAGTAAAAGTTAGATAAACACAATAAACAAAAAACATGGAAGCACAGAAGTGAAGAAAAGAGTAAAAGTTAGATAAACACAAAAAAAAAACATGGAAGCACAGAAGTGAAGAAAAGAGTAAAAGTTAGATAAACACAAGAAAAAAAAACATGGAAGTACAGAAGTGAAGAAAAGAGTAAAAGTTAGATAAACACAAGAAAAAAAACATGGAAGCACAGAAGTGAAGAAAAGAGTAACAGTTAGATAAACACAAGAAAAAAAAACATGGAAGTACAGAAGTGAAGAAAAGAGTAAAAGTTAGATAAACACAAGAAAAAAAAACATGGAAGTACAGAAGTGAAGAAAAGAGTAAAAGTTAGATAAACACAAGAAAAAAAACATGGAAGCACAGAAGTGAAGAAAAGAGTAACAGTTAGATAAACACAAGAAAAAAAAACATGGAAGCACAGAAGTGAAGAAAAGAGTAAAAGAAAAAACATGGTAAATTTTCCTATAAAATATATTTTAGTTTATTATGTTTTATTTTGACAGGTGGAATCATTTCCTGATATCTCAGAGTTGATAGGATTTTTCTTTCTGCTAGTTTTACATTTAAATAAAAGATTTGATTCACCAACAGTAGGAGAACTTACCATAACAAAGTCTAAGGATGTAGTTACAAAGGTATATGTATACATCATTAAATCATCATATTTAAGAATTTGCACTATTTTATTAGTACAAAATAGTAAAAAAATAATAGGAGATATTTATATTACAATTATAATTGTTTATTGCTACTAGTATTTAATTAGGTATAAAAGGTGAAAAAATTATTTGATTTGCTATATTCCCCCATGAAGTACTGTCAGTTGAGAATTATTGAACAGATACTTCTCAAGTTTATTTATTTCTATTTTTTTCATGACATTTTCCAAAATGTTTAATAAACAAATGAAGTTAATCCTCACACACATGACTTGTTCAACTCTATGTCAATAAAGTCATGTAAGTATATTTTCAAACTGGATTATATCTGCATACACTGACTATTGAAAACGATTTTTATGTGTCCTTACTGTTAGTGTATGCTTTCAGTGTATGCTGTTGTTGCCACTGAGAGAATTCTATTTAAAATATAATAATTATTTGCCATGAAATAAAAGATTAGTCCTTTGTTGTTACATTTTTTTTACATTTGAAGTTAAAACTTATCTTCATCTCTTCAATTAATGTACTGATTGTGTAAAAATGTTATTGTTCTATTGGTAGAAAAAGATGGCAGACAAAAAACCAAGGAAACGAAAATTAAAATATCAGCCTAATCCTTTAAGTTGTGGAGCTCAACATGTAGCTGTAGTGAGGAATGGTGGTTTATATACATGGGGAAGAGCTTCACATGGAAGGTTGGTGAAAATTGTATGTTTAACTCTTTATGTCACAAATAGGATTTTTACTTAGATAGGCATCATGGCCCTTATCATATGGTAGTTAGATCTGCCTATGCAATCTGTGCCCATCACCATTAAAGTTGTGAGTATAAATCCTACTCGTGGCAATGTGATGAAGTTTTTCAGTGACTTTTGCAGCAGGACTGTAGTTTTCTACGGGTACTCTGTATTCCACCTTCAACAAAACTGACTGCTACAGTATAATGGAAATAAATAACAACAATAATTTTTTACTTCATCTGGGCCAAGGTCAGATGAGACTTTGCCATCACTTGGCAATGGTCGTACATTGTTGTTGCCTTTTCACATTTTAATTATCTCCTACAGAATCTTCAACCAAACAGAATATAATTTGACAGTGATAATCATTAAGAAAAGGAGATTCAGACTGTTCAAGTAATGTTGATCCCCCATGAGGAGGAGTCAACAGAGGGCCAAAGGGAGGATATAACGTTAAAAAAAAGATACATACTTCAAGTGCAAATTTTAATGAAAATGTTAATAAAAATATAAAAACCATGAATTTGTCAATGAACATGACATTCTCCATAAAATCCATGAAAATAAAGGAATCTATATTAGATTATTAGTACTTGTATTAGAAAAACAAGGCTTAAAAGTTGGCTTATGCAATCGGAACATAATGCTTGTTGCTATTATTTTTTTCATTCATATAATAATGCTTCCTCTTTTTAGGTTGGGACATGGAGATTTGGTTCCAGACAATCCTACAATGGTTCCCTGTCGAGTTGAGACACTACATATGTTACAGATGAAGGTTATATCTGTTTCTTGTGGAGCAGAGCATACAGTTGCTCTTACTCATCAAGGAGTAAGTATAATATAATTACTGGTACTGTTGATGGAGAGTGATTTTATAAAGTCATTTTCTTTGGACTGACACGGACTAAATATTTATAAGAGGAAATGTCTGATTTAAATATATTAATCGATGGTTACTTTATGTTTCCATGTGGAACTCAATTTAACAGATTATTTACATATAAAAGAAATAAGAAAAGCAAATATTTGCTCCAAGGAACATTTTGATAGGTTTTCCAAAGATAATGTGAAAATCAATTTGAAAAAAACAATATGATTTGTCAAATTTCAATTGTGGATAACTACTATGAAATCAGATCTCATTTACCAATGTGGAAAGGATTTATTTGTTTTGGACACCAAATACAGAAAGCCTACCCATACACTAATTCAAAATAAAGAAAGTACAGGTTTGATATTAAAGACCAATATTAATATTTCATAACTATCATTGTAGGTATTTGCTTGGGGTTCCTCAAGATATGGACAAGTAGGAGTTGGTACTAGACACATATATAGTCGTCCTATGTTAGTTAATGTTGGTCAGCCATGTATCAGTGTGGTGTGTGGGTTATATCATACACTGACTTTAACCCATGATAATCAGTAAGTATCAGTGTGGTGTGTGGGTTATATCATACGCTGGCTTTAGCACATTATAATCAGTAAGTATCAGACACATATATAATCGTCCTATGTTAGTCAATGTTGGACAGCCATGTATCAGTGTGGTGTGTGGGTTATATCATACACTGACTTTAACACATGATAATCAGTAAGTACCAGACACATATATAGTCGTCCTATGTTAGTCAATGTTGGACAGCCATGTATCGGTGTGGTGTGTGGGTTATATCATACACTGACTTTAACACATGATAATCAGTAAGTACCAGACACATATATAGTCGTCCTATGTTAGTCAATGTTGGTCAGCCATGTATCAGTGTGGTGTGTGGGTTATATCATACACTGGCTTTAACCCATGATAATCAGTAAGTATCAGTGTGGTGTGTGGGTTATATCATACGCTGGCTTTAACCCATGATAATCAGTAAGTATCAGACACATATATAGTCGTCCTATGTTAGTCAATGTTGGACAGCCATGTATCAGTGTGGTGTGTGGGTTATATCATACACTGACTTTAACACATGATAATCAGTAAGTATCAGTGTGGTGTGTGGGTTATATCATACGCTGGCTTTAACACATTATAATCAGTAAGTATCAGACACATATATAGTCGTCCTATGTTAGTCAATGTTGGTCAGCCATGTATCAGTGTGGTGTGTAGGTTATATCATACGCTGACTTTAACACATGATAATCAGTAAGTATCAGACACATATATAGTCGTCCTATGTTAGTCAATGTTGGTCAGCCATGTATCAGTGTGGTGTGTGGGTTATATCATACGCTGGCTTTAACACATGATAATCAGTAAGTATCAGACACATATATAGTCGTCCTATGTTAGTCAATGTTGGTCAGCCATGTATCAGTGTGGTGTGTGGGTTATATCATACGCTGGCTTTAACACATGATAATCAGTAAGTATCAGACACATATATAGTCGTCCTATGTTAGTCAATGTTGGACAGCCATGTATCAGTGTGGTGTGTGGGTTATATCATACACTGACTTTAACACATGATAATCAGTAAGTATCAGTGTGGTGTGTGGGTTATATCATACGCTGGCTTTAACACATTATAATCAGTAAGTATCAGACACATATATAGTCGTCCTATGTTAGTCAATGTTGGTCAGCCATGTATCAGTGTGGTGTGTAGGTTATATCATACGCTGACTTTAACACATGATAATCAGTAAGTATCAGACACATATATAGTCGTCCTATGTTAGTCAATGTTGGTCAGCCATGTATCAGTGTGGTGTGTGGGTTATATCATACGCTGGCTTTAACACATGATAATCAGTAAGTATCAGACACATATATAGTCGTCCTATGTTAGTCAATGTTGGTCAGCCATGTATCAGTGTGGTGTGTGGGTTATATCATACGCTGGCTTTAACACATGATAATCAGTAAGTATCAGACACATATATAGTCGTCCTATGTTAGTCAATGTTGGTCAGCCATGTATCAGTGTGGTGTGTGGGTTATATCATACGCTGACTTTAACACATGATAATCAGTAAGTATCAGACACATATATAGTCGTCCTATGTTAGTCAATGTTGGTCAGCCATGTATCAGTGTGGTGTGTGGGTTATATCATACGCTGGCTTTAACACATGATAATCAGTAAGTATCAGACACATATATAGTCGTCCTATGTTAGTCAATGTTGGTCAGCCATGTATCAGTGTGGTGTGTAGGTTATATCATACGCTGGCTTTAACACATGATAATCAGTAAGTATCAGACACATATATAGTCGTCCTATGTTAGTCAATGTTGGTCAGCCATGTATCAGTGTGGTGTGTGGGTTATATCATACGCTGGCTTTAACACATGATAATCAGTAAGTATCAGACACATATATAGTCGTCCTATGTTAGTCAATGTTGGTCAGCCATGTATCAGTGTGGTGTGTGGGTTATATCATACGCTGGCTTTAACACATGATAATCAGTAAGTATCAGACACATATATAGTCGTCCTATGTTAGTCAATGTTGGTCAGCCATGTATCAGTGTGGTGTGTGGGTTATATCATACGCTGACTTTAACACATGATAATCAGTAAGTATCAGACGCATATATAGTCGTCCTATGTTAGTCAATGTTGGTCAGCCATGTATCAGTGTGGTGTGTGGGTTATATCATACGCTGACTTTAACACATGATAATCAGTAAGTATCAGACACATATATAGTCGTCCTATGTTAGTCAATGTTGGTCAGCCATGTATCAGTGTGGTGTGTGGGTTATATCATACGCTGGCTTTAACACATGATAATCAGTAAGTATCAGACACATATATAGTCGTCCTATGTTAGTCAATGTTGGTCAGCCATGTATCAGTGTGGTGTGTGGGTTATATCATACGCTGGCTTTAACACATGATAATCAGTAAGTATCAGACACATATATAGTCGTCCTATGTTAGTCAATGTTGGTCAACCATGTATCAGTGTGGTGTGTAGGTTATATCATACGCTGACTTTAACACATGATAATCAGTAAGTATCAGACACATATATAGTCGTCCTATGTTAGTCAATGTTGGTCAGCCATGTATCAGTGTGGTGTGTGGGTTATATCATACGCTGGCTTTAACACATGATAATCAGTAAGTATCAGACACATATATAGTCGTCCTATGTTAGTCAATGTTGGTCAGCCATGTATCAGTGTGGTGTGTGGGTTATATCATACGCTGGCTTTAACACATGATAATCAGTAAGTATCAGACACATATATAGTCGTCCTATGTTAGTCAATGTTGGTCAGCCATGTATCAGTGTGGTGTGTGGGTTATATCATACACTGGCTTTAACACATGATAATCAGTAAGTATCAGACACATATATAGTCGTCCTATGTTAGTCAATGTTGGTCAGCCATGTATCAGTGTGGTGTGTGGGTTATATCATACGCTGGCTTTAACACATGATAATCAGTAAGTATCAGACACATATATAGTCGTCCTATGTTAGTCAATGTTGGTCAGCCATGTATCAGTGTGGTGTGTGGGTTATATCATACACTGACTTTAACACATGATAATCAGTAAGTATCAGACACATATATAGTCGTCCTATGTTAGTCAATGTTGGTCAGCCATGTATCAGTGTGGTGTGTGGGTTATATCATACACTGACTTTAACACATGATAATCAGTAAGTATCAGACACATATATAGTCGTCCTATGTTAGTCAATGTTGGTCAGCCATGTATCAGTGTGGTGTGTGGGTTATATCATACACTGACTTTAACCCATGATAATCAGTAAGTATCAGACACATATATAGTCGTCCTATGTTAGTCAATGTTGGTCAGCCATGTATCAGTGTGGTGTGTGGGTTATATCATACACTGACTTTAACCCATGATAATCAGTATGTATAAACCTTTCATATTAGGCCTGTTCTATTAATACATGTATGACACACAGGGAATTCACTACCATGGATGAGTGTCTAAAGCTTCTTTATCAAATGAAATATAGCTGAAAAAATAAATGAGTGGTCTCTCTTGCTTTTAAAAGTACCTTCCATGGCCATCATATATGTTTAAGGTAGCACTAGAGGAAAATTTTGTTTGCCTTGACTACCAATCTTTAAAAGATTATTTCTCAAAAACTAATAAATGGAAATTAAATATCTTGGTATCTATGTGTTTCTGAAAGATTGCTCTTTATTGTAAACTAAATTTCATATTTCAAAATCAATTTAATCAAAAGTTATGTAATATAATGTGCAAAAAACTAGGGTATGCTCTTTGATTAAAAATAGCATGTCCAGGTCAAATCACACACCAGAAATTTTTATTTCCTCTGCAAGATCTAACTACAGCCTACAAAACCGTGTCTCAGAATTTTGATATATGGTTTCATTCATTTGTTATGTCATACAGACTGTAAAAGCTAATCCTTCCATTCTGTTCCCATTTTCAAAGAGGCATAAATATTTTTGAAATCTGAGACACAGTTTTGTAGAATACACCCTACAGAACAACATATACCAAAATCAGGTCAATAGAGGCACCCATAAAGTTGCTATTTTTAATTCAAGTTAGTATTTCACTCATAAAATAAAGCTCTAAAATAGCCACAAAACAAAATTTCCCAGTTTTGGCCCCATTAAATCTATACAAATGCTTTCAATATCCTTGGGAATACTTGGGGAGTGACCTAGAACATTATTCCAACCCAATTAATTACACATCATGTATATAGTGTATACACAGACTGTTATTTCTGCATTATAAATGCACTGGCCATCCTATTTTGCCCCACACATGGCATTTGGCAGGAGATTTGATGTGACTGGTTTGATTCCTGATGATCAGTATGGTCGATGCTCCCCCCTTATTACATAACCAGAAGCCACAATTAACAAAGGGATTACAGGAGAGATTAGTATTACAGAAAGTTTGCAACACAAGTGAATTAAATGTAAATAAATGAAATAAATGAAATGCAACATTAAAGTAAAATTTGTTTATTGAAAAATATTGACAGAATGTCAATAGAAATCTGTAAAGTTAACAAGTTACAATTGTATAACACCCCTGAATAGAAATAGACTGGTCCGAAGGGAAAAGATTTGAGAATTTACTCAAATAATGAAAAAAAAAAAATGAAAATAAAATCATCAAGTAAAGGAAAAAAATATGTCAAAAGTTCCCAACAGAAGACACTATCATCTGAGTTTAGAAGACCAAAGAAATGCTTTTGTTGAAGATGCACTTGGAACCTGTTCACTGTTGAAATTAGTGTCCTCATTACTTTCATCTGTACTGTAATAAAAATCCTCCTGTTTATAATAAGATCCTTTGTCTGATAATTTCAAACATTCTTTTATCTCTGGGTGCATTTCCTTCTTTCTTTTTGTGGTTCTTCTCCCTCTTCCAGACTTTTTGTGGTTCTTCTCTCCCTTCTAGACTTTTTGTGGTTCTTCTCCCCCTTCTAGACTTTTTGTGGTTCTTCTCTCCCTTCTAGACTTTTTGTGGTTCTTCTCCCCCTTCTAGACTTTTTGTGGTTCTTCTCCCCCTTCTAGACTTTTTGTGGTTCTTCTCCCTCTTCTAGACTTTTTGTGGTTCTTCTCCTCCTTCTAGACTTTTTGTGGTTCTTCTCCTCCTTCTAGACTTTTTCCTTTTTTTACTTGTTGCTTCTTCATCCATCATTACATAAATTAACCACAATATAAATAGTGGTCAATAGAGGTCAACAGGAGACTGATAAGAAATCTATTATATTACACCAGATTGATAGATAAGCTCCTCCTTGTTATTTAGATAAGAACAGATTTGACCATGTGCTTTTGTTTACATATATAAATTAGCTAATTACACATTAATTGGATAATATACTGACATTTCTTTGATGTAATATGTTAGTGTACATATATGTCTATTGAAAAATGCAAGAAAAGAAAATTTGATTAAAAATGCCATTTTGCCTCTAGTGCTACCTTAAATGAAACAGCCCTTATCACTGTTGGCAACAGTAAAATAAATGTGGTTATAAGGACAAATTTAATAAATACAAATTAAGCTTGTCTATAGTTCCCATCCAAAATGGAAATACTAGCCCTTCCACCAATGGATGTGATTGATCTCTTATTGAGAGACAGGCTTCTTTTGGGGTAGACACTTTGCTATTTTATGCTGTTACAGAGACACTTCCTATTTCCATTTTCATAATTAATTTTTTCCCATTTGAAAATCACAAATATATTTTATATATAAAACTGTTTTCCATTTTCATGTGTAAGCGTCATTATTTTCAAAGTGAATGAATAAATCTTTAAACAATTGTTTTTAAGAGAGGGAAATCAGCTTCAAAATCATCAGTCTGCCATGAAATCAATAGAAGCATCTTACAATAAATTATATACTTATCATTATTTGTATTTCTTACATATTTAATAAATTATATAAAATATATAAGAAAAGAAATGCAATAAGCTGCACAGTTGTGAAATAAAAATTCCAAGAATCAAATAATTTTTTATATGACCTAATGTTCAATTTATACCATGGAGTATACTTGACTTTATAAAGAGAGATAGAAATGATATGTCAACATGGTTTTTATACTTATTTACAGGGTATATAGTTGGGGATGGGGTGTACACGGACAGCTAGGACATGGTAACCCTGAAGACTGTTTGATACCTAAGAAGATAGAGGCTTTGTCAGATAAACATGTCACCTCATTGTCTGGTGGATATTGTCACTCTTTAGCTTTAACAAGTCAGGTAGGTTTGAGGGGGAAAAGGTTTATATATAGAATGGAGATATAGACGAGAATGGATGGGGTAGGATATGGAGGCAACAAGGATTAGTAAGCAACTTGAACTACAATAAGTTCAGAATTGTCAAATGAGAACAAACTGTTTCATATTTTTCATAAACTGTTTCAACTGTTTCTTTTTAATTTGTGTGTTAAACTTTTATGACCAATACCAAGACTATTTTAAAGAACTGTAACAATGACAAAAATTACACATATCTGATTTTGTTTGCTTGTTGTATCATTTCATTTGAAATGTCTATATTGCATAATTTGGCTATAGGAGAATGTAAATACAAGCCTTCCAATCTTAAATAAACAGAAATTAAGAATAAAAAATATTGTTAATCCACAAACTTATAATTAGGTTTTATCACAGTAAGACAAGTTACTAACCAACTAAGATTAAACTCAGTATGTAAAATAGAGATAATTCAGTACAGTGAAACAGTCTTTATACTTGCCTTTTTCAACATAAACAGTGAAATGTTTTTGTTTGTATTCGTAATTTAATAAACATGAAAAAAAATTCCATTTCATTTCATTTTTAGGGTGAAGTATGGACATGTGGCTGTGGTTATTTTGGTCAGTTGGGGTTAGGACACACCACCAAACAAACATTACCTGTCAAAATAGAAAAGATACCACACAAAGTAAAAATTATAGCAACAAAATACTTCCATAATGTAAGTATAAAATAATAAATATAAAATTCATAGCACACACAAGTGAACTTAACAAAATGAACAGAGATATATTTTAAGTTCAGTTTTAGAAATAAGATGTGTTTTAGCATTTATTTTAGCAATATATGCTAACCACAAGATGATAAATATATATCAATAATATTTATGATAAATTAACACAAGTCATGATAGCTGGCTGTACAAAGAAAAAATATTAAATTCTTGGTTCTGTGATAAAAATATTGCCTGATCTATTATTTTGATTAAGAAATAATTCATAGAAGCCAATAAAATTGAACTTAAGTTTGTTACAATTTTTCTATATAAAATTTGTGTTTATACTATTTATAGGTAGCTGTTACAATACATAATGTTGTTTATAATTGGGGATGTCATCCCTACAATCTACGACTGAATGCTCATGCTGTGAGGAAAGCTAGACAAACAGGACAAGCCATCAGTGATCCTGTAGAAAAGTTCCTTGCCCCCGAGATGGTAGACACTAGTTTTGTACATGGACGTATTGTTAAGGTACCTTAAGGATGGTGTTTATACAAGCTTTTACTTTGAGTAATTACAACATCGGTAGTGTAATTTTCACCATTAATGAGGTGGATCGTGGGTTCGAGACTTGTTTGGGTCAAACCAAAGACAATAAAATTTGTATTTGCTGCTTCTCTGCTAAGCCTGCAGTATTAAAAAGTAAGAGCAAAGACTGGTTGGCTTTGAATCAGGAGAATGTGTTTGAGTGGAGTGACATACCTGCAGACTGTTGTTTCAAAGAGCTAGCACTATAAAATTCTAACTAAGCTCGTTGGACTAGTACAAGGCTAACATCATCATCATCTCATCAAAATGTCACTTGTTTATGCCATGATATAACTGAAAAATTGCTCGTTTAGTGTTAAACAGCAACCACACACTCACTTTATTTCCAGTTATCCAAGAAAATGAAATATCCCAATTTTGGTATAGCACATATTATTGACTGTTATCACAACTAACCTTCTTAACCACTGCCCTGTGTATAACTGATTTATAATAATAGCTTGGAGAACTTCAATTGTAAATGATTATTCTATTTATAGGTAACGTGTGGTAAATCACACACCTGTATGGTGACTTTAGATGGTGATGTTTACTCATGGGGACGTAATATGGACGGACAGATTGGTAACAACTCTAGACAAGATGTTGTAAGAATATTTAACTTTCAATAATGCTTCTTTTCAGTAAATGTCATTGATACACAAGCTGTTAATTAGGAGATAACTGTATTGTCTTTGAAGATTTGCAAATATTAATTGTGGCTTGTTGATCACAGATATCCATTTTCTCGCTCAGTGTTAGCATTTTTAATTAACCGTATATATTGTTTCTGCATGTGCAAACCTGTCGCAAGTCACTGTAACACTCTGGTCAGGAGGTTTTAAATTTTCTCCTTTGACATGCACAATTGTCATAACATTGCGATACATATTTTACAAGTAAATTTGTATAGTAATTTTATTTTCCTTTCTTTGTCGTTTCTGTCATTAATATTTACTTATACATAAACATTTACATCATCTCTATATGGTGTAATTGAATTCTTTACTTTAATTATAAACATAACAAATCAATATAACTGTTGTCTTTTGTTCATTTTTTTTTCAAAGCAGATGCAAATTTTATGAATATATTGTCTATCCAAAGAATAGGAATATATCCTATGCAATGGAAAGTTTCAATTGTCGAGAAAGTCTTTACTTTTATTTAAAATGTATGTCTATTTTTCAGAGAACTCCATCCATGGTTACAAGTATCAATGACAAACAAATCATACACATATCAGCTGGAGGAGAATTTAATGTTACCATGGATTCTGAACACTTGTTATGGGTATGGGGCAAGAATGAATTTGGACAGGTAAAAAAATGTAGACAAAAAATAATGAGAAAAGCAATTTTTATGCTCACTGTAATGTTCAAGTCCAATGGATCAAAATTTAAGATATACTTGGATAGGCAATGGTTAATTATATCTTGGAACAGCAAAGATCTGTTGTTTCTAAACTTTGTGCCATTGATATACAGGACTATGGTTTACGTACCTGTCAAATGATTGTCATCACTTTGTGGGTTTTTTCATACCTGCTGCTGTCTTGAAACTTTTTTTCAAAATCACTGGGCCAAATAAAACCAAACATGGCAGAAATGGTCCTTGGATTGATAATAATGTTTTTGGTTGGAAATGGAAAAGCCATGAAGTATTCAGAAACAAATTTTGTCATCTGATTCACAGCTTGTCTGAAATGCAAAACAAAAAATCTTACAGGGAACACATGATTGGTGAATATATTGCACTCTAGAAATTTTGTAAATGATGACAACTGGATATACAGTCAAACTTGTCTATAGCGACCATTGAAGGGAGTTCTGAAAATAGGTCGCATAAGACAGGGAGTCGTTGAATAGAGGTTGTGATATTTGCTCCCAAAATCTTGAGAGGAAAAACCTAGTTCGGGTATATAAATCCGCATCAACTTGTAACCCTTTCGTGTGGAGGACAAATGCATGAATAGAGCTTAAATTCTGGCAAGAAAAAGGTATAATGAAATAAAAAATATGTTCAATTGTCGTTAAATATTTCCGTCCTTTGTGGGTGAAATTAAAAAAAAAGAATATTAAATGATCAAGTTTTTTACTTTCGTTCAACAGCTATTGTTATCTTAATTGTTATCGTAATTAGAATTAATCATTATGATTAGAAGAATGTAATTTCCTGACAAAACGTTTTCAAATTTCAATCACTCGCCGAAAGCTATAAATAGCCTAATCACACAATCAGCATGTGTTTACCTTGATCTGTTACCGCACGTTAAACGAATGTTGACAGAAATATATGCTGAGAACCAGTACTTCATACAATAATTTTCAAAATCACATTATTTATTTATAAAAACTGAAAGATTAAAACGGTATTTTCTATAATGAACAATTTTAAATATTTAATTATAAATAAGAAATAAACCCAAATAAACCAAAACAACAATAATAAATCATCACGTGAACAACTTACCTGTAAAAAAAATGGCGGTCTTACACAATAACGCTAATTTAGTCGTTCAACACAGGACTTTCAGTCGACAACGACTCTGAAAACATGGTCGTTAGACAGGGGGTCGTTATATAGAGGTCAATTGAATGGGAAAATGCAGGGGAGGAATAAATTAGGTCGGATAACACAGGAAGTCGTTATATGGAGGGGGTCACTAAGGCAAGTTTGACTGTATATGATCTCAACAATTGGACATAATTTAAAGGTGTAATATTCTATTATAAATTATATGAGATTAATTACACCTTTTCCTATGACAGAAATATTGCCATCACTAATGTACATATGTCATTGCAGCTTGGATTAGATCAGCCTGAGTCTGCCAAGCGTTTAAGACCTACAAACAATATGAAGGAACATTTAATTCCTACTTTATGTAAGGCCTTACCAGCAGTAAAACAGACACAATCAAGATATACAATATATACTAGGTCAAGATCTTCAAGCAGTGATGAAGATATTAAGGTAAGATGATATAAAAATCTCTTAAATTAATTATAATATGTAGAAATTAGGTGAATGTTGGCCTTATGTTTGTCTTTCTACATTGATTTACAAGTTTTT
The DNA here is from genome assembly GCA_963680875.1 of Bathymodiolus brooksi. NCBI lineage: Eukaryota > Metazoa > Mollusca > Bivalvia > Mytilida > Modiolidae > Bathymodiolus > Bathymodiolus brooksi. The sequence continues at coordinate 33,399,768 of OY804575.1, forward strand.
ATTATCACATCTTGATATTTTCTTTGTTTCATCATAATCCTATTTTTTTTAAATGTTGTCTTGTGGGGAAATTTGAAAAAAAACATACCTTAAAAATAAGAGTTTCAATGGAAATCAATTCGTAGCATAATACAGTCAAACCTGCCCTAACGGTCACCTTTGTATAGTGGTCACCTGGTCATAACGGTCACTTTCGTGCTCTCCCAGTGCGTTTTACTATATATTTTAATTCGATATAGCGGTCACCTGTTCAATGTGGTCAGCGGCCACCATTTATTGGTAATTTTCAGCATAAAACCTTTGTATAACGGTAATTGTTTTTTTTAAATAATACCAGAAGTGATTTCGGAAGATCGGTATTTTTCTCTAATGTACTAAAAATGCCGAGGTGTTACAAGTGTAACAAAACATATTGATTAATTTAATTAACTAAATAAACAAACTCTATTTTACATTTTGTGAATAATAAATTACTTGAAGAACAGGTAATACCCGGGGGTTATTTGAGATTGTTATTCACTACAATGAGAGTAGAAATTCACTCATCAAAAATATTTTGCATCGGAAAGATTGTATTACATATCTAGTGCATCATGTCAACATCCGTAACTAGGAAAACTTTAAATTTAGACGATAAAGTGAAGGCTATAAATCTGTGTGATGGTGGGAAAAGTTGTCGGGCTGTGGCCGAGGAGATGGGTGTTGGTCGCACCCAGCTCATGAACATTCTAAAAAGAAAAAGTGAGATACTTGACGATTTTAAAAACAATATGCCCGGTTCAAGAAAACGTCAACGTCGTGCGACAGGAAATGAAGACATTAACCAATTATGCTGGGATTGGTTTCAAGAAGCAACTGGCAGAAGAATGAATATTAGCAGCCCATTGATACAGGAACAAGCTCTCAAGTTTGCTAAGGACCTTGGAGTAGATCAATTCAAAGCTTCAAATGGCTGGCTACAATCTTTTTTAAAGAGACATAACATCGTTTTTCGTACACTGTCAGGTGAAAGTGGTGATGTAAATGTCACAATTGTATCTGAGTGGAAATCAAAATTACCAAATCTGATAAAGGATTATCATCCAAGAGATATTTATAATATGGATGAAACTGGTTTATTTAATATCACTTTGAGATAAATTCATCAACAATAAATGTAAACAAGAGTAAGTTCAGTAACATGACCACAAGAACAAAATAACAAGCAAACATAACAGGTAATTAAAAAATGTTTATTCACAACAAATGTACAATATCTTGTCGAAAATTCAAACCCTCCATATAAAGGTCACCTGTATATAGTGGTCATTTTGTCATTCTCCCCCAGGTGACCACTATAGACAGGTTTGACTGTATATACTGAATGTAGATTATTAAATAGAATGGGATTATCTCAGGTTCAAGAATGTTGCCATTTTTTGTATACATTAATATCTTAAAACACAACACAACATTTATTTTTTCATTGTAAAATAATATTTCCTGTAATTCAATATATTCAAACTTTATTTTTTTAAGAAGATAATGTAACATTTGACCAACAGAGTATGATTTTAGGTTACGATAAGGGAACAGAAAAGGGGGTAATTTTGGGAAATATACTTATATATGTCGCCAAATGGACAATTTGGAAACAAAGAAATGAAATAAAATACCAGAATATATTATGTAAAACAGCAACATTAATTAGAATATTTAAAGCTGAATTGAAAGAAAATCTCATTCTCAGACAAAAATACTATCATAATACTTGATAAAGAAATAAATTCTATTATTCTAAAATTGAATTAAATAACTTACTTGTTACATTAGAACTAATCCTTTCGACATTTTAGAATACATATATCACATTCATTGTAGAAGGTAAAATAACTGGCGCACGATTTTTTCGTGGTCGTTCGATCTATTTTTTATATAATACATTTATAACATATATGTATACAGGTTGTATTGTTAATAAATATATTGGTGTGGAAAAAAAATGTGTTACAAAATCTAATTTATTGTGAAATTTAAAATAATGTTAAAATTATAAATGAAATTATATTTTTATATAACTTCATCACTTGGAAGCCTGGGCCAAGGTGATATTTGTTAGCAGGCAGAATAAGACAATAACGGAAAAAAAAATTGTCTTACAAAAATTGTACTCGGTATCAAGGATATCCTTATGTTGTTATTTCGTAAAAATAATATCATCTGATTTGTTGTTGTATCAGTTTCTGTATGTGGTTAAATTTTAGGCCTGAACATAACTTATGTCTGGTCTAAGAAGTTCTTGATTACATAATGCTCTAGGAATGAACATGTCTTTACTTGTGTCTGTTTCATGTTCCTTGTAATATGCTATGTTGTCTATTGTAGGGAGATGGTGATTATAATGTTGTCAAAACTTGTGCCCAATCATATTGCTGGTATTAGAGCAATAAACTATGTTTAATTCAAAATTCAATCCAAAACAAATTTGTTATTTGTCAACTTCTTACATAAAGTTGCTAGTTTGTCTCCTTCACAATTGTTTGTCACTCTTAATGTGTTTTCTTTATAGAGAGTAAGTGCATAACATTTATAATCTTATGATTTTACAGCTAAGTGAAGAAGATGATTTTGTTCCTCACATACCAGACTTACAGTCAGAGAGTGGTGTTAGATACAGTCGTACAGTCTTATTTAATGTCTTAGAGGTAAACTGTTGTTAGATACAGTCATATTTAATGTCTTAGAGGTAAACTGTTGTTAGATACAGTCATAGTCATATTTAATGTCTTAGAGGTAAACTGTTGTTAGATACAGTCATATTTAATGTCTTAGAGGTAAACTGTTGTTAGATATAGTCGTAGTCATATTTAATGTCTTAGAGGTAAACTGTTGTTAGATACAGTCATATTTAATGTCTTAGAGGTAAACTGTTGTTAGATACAGCCGTAGTCATATTTAATGTCTTAGAGGTAAACTGTTGTTAGATACGGTCATATTTAATGTCTTAGAGGTAAACTGTTGTTAGATACAGTCATAGTCACATTTAATGTCTTAGAGGTAAACTGTTGTTAGATACAGTCATATTTAATGTCTTAGAGGTAAACTGTTGTTAGATACAGTCATATTTAATGTTTTAGAGGTAAACTGTTGTTAGATACAGTCATATTTAATGTCTTGGAGGTAAACTGTTGTTAGATACAGTCATATTTAATGTTTTAGAGGTAAACTGTTGTTAGATACAGTCATATTTAATGTTTTAGAGGTAAACTGTTGTTAGATACAGTCGTACAGTCATATTTAATGTCTTAGAGGTAAACTGTTGTTAGATACAGTCATATTTAATGTCTTGGAGGTAAACTGTTGTTAGATACAGTCATATTTAATGTCTTAGAGGTAAACTGTTGTTAGATACAGTCATATTTAATGTCTTAGAGGTAAACTGTTGTTAGATACAGTCATATTTAATGTCTTAGAGGTAAACTGTTGTTAGATACAGTCGTAGTCATATTTAATGTCTTAGAGGTAAACTATAACATCTTGTCATATACATGTATAACAATACCAGTCTAATCCGAACCTTGAATATAAAAGAATCCTGTATGAACTGGAAATCAGATAAAATCCCAATGTAGGAAATTTGTGTTAATTAAACCTGTATAAATGACTTTGTGTCTATACTGAACACATTAGCTGATCCCTATTATACCTGTATAAACGACTATGTGTCTATACTGAACACATTAGCTGATCCCTATTATACCTGTATAAACGACTATGTGTCTATACTGAACACATTAGCTTATCCCTATTATACCTGTATAAATGACTATGTGTCTATACTGAACACATTAGCTGATCCCTATTATACCTGTATAAACGACTATGTGTCTATACTGAAAACATTAGCTAATCCCTATTATACCTGTATAAACGACTGTGTCTCTATACTGAACACATTAGCTGATCCCTATTATACCTGTATAAATGACTTTGTGTCTATACTGAACACATTAGCTGATCCCTATTATACCTGTATAAATGACTATGTGTCTATACTGAACACATTAGCTGATCCCTATTATACCTGTATAAACGACTATGTGTCTATACTGAACACATTAGCTGATCCCTATTATACCTGTATAAACGACTATGTGTCTATACTGAACACATTAGCTGTTCCCTATTATACCTGTATAAACGACTATGTGTCTATACTGAACACATTAGCTGATCCCTATTATACCTCTATAAATGAATATGTGTCTATACTGAACACATTAGCTGATCCCTATTATACCTGTATAAATGACTATGTGTCTATACTGAACACATTAGCTGATCCCTATTATACCTGTATAAATGACTATGTGTCTATACTGAACACATTAGCTGATCCCTATTATACCTGTATAAATGACTATGTGTCTATACTGAACACATTAGCTGATCCCTATTATACCTGTATAAACAACTATGTGTCTATACTGAACACATTAGCTGATCCCTATTATACCTGTATAAATGACTATGTGTCTATACTGAACACATTAGCTGATCCCTATTATACCTGTATAAATGACTATGTGTCTATACTGAACACATTAGCTGATCCCTATTATACCTGTATAAACAACTATGTGTCTATACTGAACACATTAGCTGATCCCTATTATACCTGTATAAACGACTATGTGTCTATACTGAACACATTAGCTGATCCCTATTATACCTGTATAAATGACTATGTGTCTATACTGAACACATTAGCTGATCCCTATTATACCTGTATAAACGACTATGTGTCTATACTGAACACATTAGCTGATCCCTATTATACCTGTATAAACTACTATGTGTCTATACTGAACACATTAGCTGATCCCTACTATACCTGTATAAATGACTTTGTGTCTATACTGAACACATTAGCTGATCCCTATTATACCTGTATAAATGACTATGTGTCTATACTGAACACATTAGCTGATCCCTATTATACCTGTATAAATGACTGTGTCTATACTGAACACATTAGCTGATCCCTATTATACCTGTATAAATGACTATGTGTCTATACTGAACACATTAGCTGATCCCTATTATACCTGTATAAATGACTATGTGTCTATACTGAACACATTAGCTGATCCCTATTATACCTGTATAAATGACTATGTGTCTATACTGAACACATTAGCTGATCCCTATTATACCTGTATAAACGACTATGTGTCTATACTGAACACATTAGCTGATCCCTATTATACCTGTATAAACGACTATGTGTCTATACTGAACACATTAACTGATCACTATTATACCTGTATAAACGACTATGTGTCTATACTGAACACATTAGCTGATCACTAAGAGGTTCAGTTTAGACAGGTTTCACTGTATTTTGAATGTATCAGACTGAATACAGAAGACATTTAAAATAAAACCACAGAAACATTTCAAGAATGTGACCTGTATTATCGTATTCTTAAACTCTGTTTATGTTTGAAGTCTTTGGATGACAGATGTGGGACAACAGTCATTTTATACCTTTAATGGTGTCTAATAAAGGTAAATTCTATTTTACACAGCACATAATATTGGCAGTTATGACTACAGATTATTTATGATTTCATCGTATGGTTATGACCACTGTTGGCTATTGTTGGGAAGAGGATCGATTATCATTGAAAGTTGATCACTTTAGGGTAACCAAAATCCAATTGACAACTTTGTCATGTTTGAATTTCAGATGACTTTGACCTAAACATAAAGATTTACATGCCTTTCCCAAGCCAGGACTCTTGTCATTTGTAGATTATAAATAAAATCAATAGACCTTTTGCACATTTTCGATTTTATTCTAAAATTAAACGTTATTTACCTTATGATAAAATGATACCTGTTTTAGCAAGAGCAATGAAAACAACAAGGAATATGAATATCATTTTCTCATAATTTGTAGTTATTTGAACCTTGTAAAATCAGAGGGCAATTTTATAGCAAATAGACAATTCACAAATTTTTAACAGATTATGGAAATTTATATGTTACATGTATTTTCATATAAAATTATATGTTACATGTATTTTCATATAAAATTTGCATGAAAGTGAAATAACTCTTATAAAAGCATGCAAAAACATATAATTTTATAATCAAGTCTGGAAATGTGCAAATGGTCTGTTTGCTAGTTTTGTATTAATAATAAGGTACCAACTTGTTTTTTTTCAGCATTTACCAGATATTTGTAACTGTTTAAAGTTATTAAGAAATTATGTTGATCACCAAGACTGGTTAAGTGCAGCTTACATTTGTATATTTCAACAGAATTATCCACAGGTAAGATAAAAATACATGTAGGCTCATATATCCTTACTAGCCATTAAATGCAAGACTTGGTGTGGGGAGGGGATATTTTTGAGAGAAAGAGTCCACATGGTTTCTAAATTCTAGAGGCTCAAAAAGGGTACAAAAGATTTAGTTAAATTGATATAGATTCTGTTTTGTTTTACATTTGTTAATTTATAATGTGAACATAATAATATTATCAGTATATTTGATTTGAAGGATGGGTAATCAGTGATTTTGTTAGCTTGACACTGTATTAGGGATAATTTAATGAATATTGTTCACTTCTGGGAAGCTCTTGCAAATATTTGCACATAAATTTTAAACAAATATAATTAACATTTCAAATATTTGTAACAATTGCAATACTTGGGACATATTGTAATGTCTGAAAACTGCTGTGTGGGTCTTTTTTCTCTCTCAGTTTTTAGTTCATTTTATGCAATGAACTCTCAGTGTGATAAACATCAAATATGCCAGTCTTAATACAATAACTGTAAATACTTATGAATATTTCAAGGCTTTATTATGGACAGACTCTAAAATTCATCTTTTCTCTGCTATTTCCTCACAAATATGTGAAGCAAGCAAGATATTTTCCTTTCATACAGTTCAGTTTTTGAGTTGATCATTTCAGCTACATGGTCATAATATTGTTATATATCTTGCAGATATTTCAAAAGAAGATTTCTTATTACAAGCGAGACTGTTTTTCTAAAAAAAAAATTTGGTACCAGTTAATTATTAGATTAATATAGCACAATTGAAAAAAATTGTAGTCAGCAGTGAAATTTCATTTGTCTATTTCAGGCGATGTCTTTTCATCTAGCAGCCTTATCCTACTACAAGTCAAACTTTGAGAGTCAATTTACAGATGTTTCAAGGACTGTCATCAAAAGTTACATCAGGTACCAAAGCAGATTTGTACATCTACTGTATATTAATATACTGGTATCCTTAATGTATATATTATTGATAGGGTAATAACAATATGATAAAGAAAAATATATAAAAACATATCTCTCATAAACTAAAGGCTATGATATTTATGCTATTACAATTTTTGAGACAGGATTTTTTTTGGCTAAAAATATAGATTAATTAATTACTAAGCTACACTTTAGTAGGTCTGTCTTACAACTACAGTTTTGAGTATTGTAGATCTGCCACTTTTTCACCCTGTCCCAAATCAGAACCTAGCTTTTCATCAGCCTCTAGTGTATTTTGGAGATGGACATATGTCAGAGGACAGTTTTATGTTGTTGCCGTCTGTGATATTGTTGACCATGACTGTTTAACTATTTTTTATGTCAGGAAATAATAAATGAAAGAATGTTTGATTAAGCAAAATTTGAAATGATAGAATATACACAAAAGTTTCATAATTTTCTCCATTTCATAGAAAATATCATTAATATTTGAACCCTCAGTGAAAAAATTTGATCTTTGTATCTCTCTATATTATATTATTTTGTAGATTTTGTACAGAACATCAGATATCAGCAACAGAAAAAGAAGAAATTTATAGAATTCTGTTGTTACAAGTAAGTTAGTTGTCACAAATTCTATCACTTTATCTTGCATTTTGTGTACGTTTTTCATTTGATAAGAGGAAAGGCCTTTGGCGATAGTGGTCTTATAAAAGGGAGACTACTTACCTTTACCTATACATTACCTGTCTGTGTTTATTCACTTCCTGTTTAACTATTGGTAAAATACATATTAAAGTAAACAATATACCGATACATGTATCATATATTGTGCACATGTTTCAGAATAATTTTGTAGCTAAATTGATCATTTCATCATTTGATGTGAAATAAACTCGCAGATCTTTCACATAACTAAATAAAAATGATGAAATCAGCATGTATTTATATTAATCAAATGGTTTGTTTTTGAATCTTGAAATAAAAATAGCAATTTAGCTTGTTTCTGAATTCTTTTTGTTTATTGTAAGTTTTATAGTTACCTCTATTAAGCAGTCACTTGTCTTAAAAGGTCACTCATAGAAAATTAATATGAATTGGACCTCTTTTAAGGTGTCACCTGTCTTTAAAAAACACTTTCTTTGTCCCAAAGTTGACCTCCTAATGCAGGTTTGACTATATATACCATGCACATCATATATTATATATATGAAATAAAATATTGTTTTAATTAAAATCATTGTAATATTTTCAGATGTAAACTTAACATATCCATCAATAGATAAAAATGTAGTCTATTTAAATATAAGAGGTTTTTTTATTGGAATTTTTTCTTTGTTATGAAATGTAGTATTTAGAAACTTGAAGCCCTATTAGAAGTTTAATACTTTAATATATTCACCACAGTTTAAAAATAAGATAGAGCCAGTACTGGCCAGACAGGGGGTCAAAATAATGTAATTTGATGATTGTTAACTTTGACTACATCTAGAGCCAGATTTATTAAACTATAGGTCAGAGTGCTGACCCAGTTCAATAATTAATTTATTCCCATTATAGTTTACCTGAAACATTCAGTTGACATTGACCAATATTACTTCAATATTTACTCTTGAGATTTTATTTAATATTTTCAGATTTTAAAGTTTTGGGAAAGACATTCATTGTTGACTACAGAGTTAGAAGACATCCTTCAACCATTCTTGGATTGTTTTGCTTGTATATTATGTACAACATTGTTTTGGTTAGTACTGTACATGTTTAGCTTTAAGTTAACATTTCCACATGCAGATTCATTTATTTTTTATTGATAACATTTGTTTCATGTATTGAAAAAAAAAGGGATCGAGATATTTCTAGACACTTGAATTCATTGTTTTAATATTTTACGTTTTCTCCTCATATTATATTTACACTTCATGGGATATATAGGTGCAAGATAGTAAAATCTGTGACACCCGAGGGTAAGATTTAAATCTTACCCTCGGGTGTCACAGATTTTACTATCAGAGCTCCAGATAATTTTCAAGTCCAAAGGGTAATTACCCCCTACTTTGAAAATGATGCGTATTTGCATATTTCCTTGCACTGTTGTACTCTCTACTTCAGAAAAGATTGCTTACATGTACACTTTTAAAATTATGTTTGACACAAGTGTTAAATTCAATAAACACAGGATGCAAGTGAAATGTATATCCCTGTTTAATTCGACACGATTGTGTCATGTTTATTAATAAAATGTTGTAAATATTTTGTTTTTTGCTCGTCGACTTCGGCAGTTTTCACAGCCGTGTTGATAATGTCATCAATGATTCCTTTAATTATACTGTCACTAGACACAGATGAAACTGTCAGGATCTTTTTAAAAAGTATATAATTTTCCGTAGCGTGCTTATTCATCTTCTTGCTCATTTTCAACGAACAACGTGTTCCCAAATTCACTTTCGTTTTAGTTCTTAACTAAACCGCATTTATTTGCAATATTGACCACGATTGGATGATTTATCCTAAACATCCAATCAGATCTCTTTTGACATCGATGCTTAGAAAGGCAAACATTCGGTACCCCTCGGATGTATACACTTTCTCTTTCGAAAAGTATAAAGAGAAGTAATTACGGGGAATTTCTCAAAGTCAAAAATGTATTGTTTATGTACACGATGTATTATCGTCAACAGCGTACAAGTACGCTCCGAATTTGGAAAGTTTGCTTACACAGCAATATGTATGCGTAAATGTACACTCTGATTTGATAATACATGCGTTTTTACTCGTTTTCATTGCGTAAAAAACGCAAATACGCAGCTTATCTGGAGCTCTGACTATCTTGCACCTTTTACAGTGTTTGACTCTTTTTCTCAACCTTTTCTACCGTGTCAATGTTTGTTTACTTTTTGTGTAGTTTGGCACATTAATTTGCGAACCGTATCACAGGACCAAAATGCCACGTAATAAAATAAAACAAGATTTTCATTTTACAACTTTAGAGGTTCAAAATAATAAAGTTAACAAACTTGTGATAGATTCTACAATAACAAAATCTTGCACCTTTTACGATGTTTGCCTCTTTCTCATCTCTTTCTATCGTGTCAATATTTGTTTATGTTGAGAAAATATAGAGTGCTCTCCCTTGTTAGGTAAACTAACGTAAATAAAATAAAATACCTCTCTTTGACCAACGTCAAATAACTTTTTTACAGGCATTTATCGCTGTTGTAGTAGCATTTATAAAATGCATTGTATTTTATTGTGAAATACATTAAAAATACTGCCAAAACACTATAAATCGACAATTTAATTCAACAATGGAAAACAATTTTGCGGGAAAAACGGTGAGTAGCTTGTCTTACCCCAGGGTAAGATAGAAAAATCTTTTTCACCTAAATTAACGGACTACTTTATCCAAGGGGTGAGAAAAACAATTTCATGATTTAGTTGTACCCACGATAACCATGCAAAATGATTTTCAAATACATTTAAATGGCGATACCTGCTGCATTTCAATATGATTTTTGTGGCAGTACCTGTTGTACAATATAGTGATACCCACTATGTTTAAATTTAAGCATTTCTTTTACCATCTTATTTTTAGATGGTAAAAGAAATGCTAATAGAACTGACTGCCACAATATAACTGAAATATTGTTGAAAGTGGCATTAAACACCATGCCTGTTTTACGTGTAGGATAAAAAAGGGTTAGTTGTAGTATAGAATGTGAAAATAGGTAGATGTAAATCTAACTACCATACGATGATGACCCCCTTCTTGACAGTTGAAAAAAATGGGCATGACACATAATTAAAATGCTTTATCTACCATGAGATTGTCGTTGGATTGTTGGTAAATGTCAAGTCAGCAGTATTTCTACCATATTATTGACCAGGTAAAAAGAGGTACTTAGAAAGGCTGACAGACATATGTTTTGATTGACACAAGTAAAGGGGAGATAAGTGTATAGGGTAGGAAGATATTGTCATGTAACAGGCAACTTACGTCCACTCCTTAAAGTAAAGGGGAGATAAGTGTATAGGGTAGGAAGATATTGTCATGTAACAGGCAACTTACGTCCACTCCTTAAAGTAAAGGGGAGATAAGTGTATAGGGTAGGAAGATATTGTCATGTAACAGGCAACTTACGTCCACTCCTTAAAGTAAAGGGGAGATAAGTGTATAGGGTAGGAAGATATTGTCATGTAACAGGCAACTTACGTCCACTCCTTAAAAGTTGTTTATCCTTCCATAATGTTTCAAGTTGATAAAATTGGTAAAAAATAAAGGTGAAAATGAACATGGATTTCCATCAACATATGTCATGGTCTCTTTTTTGACTTCTGTGTTTTGAGGTGAGAGGCATTTGTTTGTTTAGTTGATATTGATGGAATTGTTGACCATCACTGTCTAAACTTTCTTTTTATAATGACATGTGATGGTTGTTTTATAATAATAGACTGTCGGGCAAAAGGCCATAATGCTCGAAAGTCTATTTAATGTATCATAAGAACAAATTTGTTTTTGTTAAACTGTATTAATAACAAATATTACACTTTCAATACAACAATGATTCATGACTGATCATCAATAAACGTTGTCTGTGTCCTGCCTGATGTTTTAAAATGACTAATGAAATATCATTGTATGAAAGTGTTTGCAATGTTTTACAATGATGGGATGTCCTTGAATGAAATAGTTTTATGATATATTACAATGGTGCGATATCCTTGAAAATATTTTGTGATACCTGACAATGGAGTGATATCATGGAATGAAATAGTTTTATGATATTTTTACTCAAAAATGTTTCTAAAACTTGTGATAGATTCTACAATAACAAAATCTTGCATTTCTTTTACCATCTTATTTTTAACCATACATAGTTACAACATTTCTGATCAATAGATTGATCTATTGTGTTTAATGCCACTTTAAACAATATTTCAGCTATATCATGGCGACCAGTTTTAGTGGTGGAAGAAGTCGGAGTACTCATAGAGAACCACCGACCATGGGCAAGCAACTGGTAAACTTTATCACTTGCGGCCACGAGTCGAGTGCACCCTTTTTTGTAATTTACAAAGCTGGGTGCAAACCCACGCCATATTGGTGATAGGCTTGTACGAGTTGTTAGGTAATCCATCTACCTAACTCATTGAGCCACCTTCTGATCAATAAGAATTTACAGAGATCAAATATTTGTTTCGTGACCAACCTTGTATGCTTCTATATTTTTAATGTCTGCTTTTTTTTATTTGTAACAGGGCAAAGGAAGGAGACTCAGCAATAGAAATATCAGACAACTTCAGACTTTCATTTTCTATGAAATTTAAGTTTAAACTTCTGCAGGATGTTATTAGTAAATTGTCTGATACAGACTTTGAAAGACGACACCCAGCATTATGCAGTACTTTAAGTTATTTGACTATGAAACAAAGTGTCACTGCTTTATCAAACCTTAACCCATTCAACCAACTGTGGGATGATGTTAAACAAAATCTACAGAAAGAACCCACGAGTTATATTTACATTACACGGAATGAACTCGATCATTTAGACGAAAATCTGCACATGTCAAGGAGAAGTGATTCATCCGAACCTAATGTTGTTGTGTTTACATGTGGACATAATTATACCAGACAATTGTTTATGGAAGAAATTCTGTCTAAATTTGAGAAGGAAATGACACAGGGTCATACTAAGCTGGAGAAGAGTGGAAGTTTATTGATGCAGTATTACCAACGACCTGGCATGTTGTGTGTAGCATGTCCTAAGTGTGTTGTTAATGCTCTACACAATTAAAAACTGTTCCATCTATTATTTGTGTTAACTATTTTTATTCTTATTGAAACAATTTATTATTTTCAACGATCTGTTTACCTTTGTTTTATCCTAGTTAATGGAACATGTGACTAACATTCTTTTAATTACCTGTAGTAGCATCTATATCTGGTTTGTTCATCAGAGCTCAGATTTTAAACAAATTTTGTTTTTAAGCATATAGTGGTATATGCATTCAAACCACAAGCTCTTTGTCAATATTTTGCTCTTTTCAACTATATTTATTGATAATAGGCTGATTTTCAAAAAATATTAGTACTACAATGCAGTTAAATTAATGAAATTGATGATTCAAAATATGTTGTTAATATTAGACAACAATAATATATTCAATATACTCAAATTATCTGGGTTTAATGTTTTATGTGTATATTTATTTCTGTCATAGGGGGGCCGTCATGGTCATATGGTAGTTGGATTTACAACTACCTGTGCAATCAGTGTCTATCACCACTAAGGTTGTGAGTTCGAATCCTGTTCATGGCGAGGTGTACTCGATACAACGTTATGTGGTAAAGTTTGTCAGTGACTTGCGACAGGTTGGTGATTTTCTCCGGTTTCCTCCACCAATAGAACTGACTGCCACAATATAACTGAAATATTGTTGAAAGTGGCATTAAACACCATGCCTGTTTTACGTGTAGGATAAAAAAGGGTTAGTTGCAGTATAGAATGTGAAAATAGGTAGATGTAAATCTAACTACCAACGATGATGACCCCCTTCTTGACAGTTGAAAAAAATGGGCATGACACATAATTAAAATGCTTTATCTACCATGAGATTGTCGTTGGATTGTTGGTAAATGTCAAGTCAGCAGTATTTCTACCATATTATTGACCAGGTAAAAAGAGGTACTTAGAAAGGCTGACAGACATATGTTTTGATTGACAAGTAAAGGGGAGATAAGTGTATAGGGTAGGAAGATATTGTCATGTAACAGGCAACTTACGTCCACTCCTTAAAGTAAAGGGGAGATAAGTGTATAGGGTAGGAAGATATTGTCATGTAACAGGCAACTTACGTCCACTCCTTAAAGTAAAGGGGAGATAAGTGTATAGGGTAGGAAGATATTGTCATGTAACGGGCAACTTACGTCCACTCCTTAAAGTAAAGGGGAGATAAGTGTATAGGGTAGGAAGATATTGTCATGTAACAGGCAACTTACGTCCACTCCTTAAAAGTTGTTTATCCTTCCATAATGTTTCAAGTTGATAAAATTGGTAAAAAATAAAGGTGAAAATGAACATGGATTTCCATCAACATATGTCATGGTCTCTTTTTTGACTTCTGTGTTTTGAGGTGAGAGGCATTTGTTTGTTTAGTTGATATTGATGGAATTGTTGACCATCACTGTCTAAACTTTCTTTTTATAATGACATGTGATGGTTGTTTTATAATAATAGACTGTCGGGCAAAAGGCCATAATGCTTGAAAGTCTATTTAATGTATCATAAGAACAAATTTGTTTTTGTTAAACTGTATTAATAACAAATATTACACTTTCAATACAACAATGATTCATGACTGATCATCAATAAACGTTGTCTGTGTCCTGCCTGATGTTTTAAAATGACTAATGAAATATCATTGTATGAAAGTGTTTGCAATGTTTTACAATGATGGGATGTCCTTGAATGAAATAGTTTTATGATATATTACAATGGTGTGATATCCTTGAAAATATTTTGTGATACCTGACAATGGAGTGATATCATGGAATGAAATAGTTTTATGATATTTTTACTCAAAAATGTTTCTATATGTCTAATCTTCCAAGACAGTAAACACATATACGATTGCACCAAACTTTTGAGACAAAGTCTATCTAAACTGTCAGTTGTATACAAGCCGAAAATTCCTTTCTTGTTCTTTTCTTTGGGTTTCCATCTGTTTTGAGATATCTTCAACATGTCTTTTCAATAAAGCTGAAGGAAAAAAACATTAATTTTAAATTATGCAAACTAATTTAACTTTTCCCATACAACATTGACTAACAGAATTAGTTATCTATTGGTTTGGTTTATGGTGTTTTATGCCACTTTCAACAATACTTTAGTTATAACATGGCGGTCAGGTTTGTTGACGGAGGAAACCGGAGTACCCGGAGAAAACCACTGACTTGTCGCAAGCCACTACAAACTTTATCACATAATTTGTATCATACGATCACGACGTTATCTATTGGTATGTAGCTGAATGCAGTGGTATAACAACTGATGAAAATTGTGTCAAATACTGCTGGATATTACTTTAACTAGAAGTTTTCTAATTAAAACGTGTAGAAAAATTGAAAGTTCTTGAATCTCATTAAGACCAAAGAAATTTATTAACTTGGTTTACAAGCAACTTTTCTTTAAAAAAATGTGGATCGTTGGTAATTTTTCCCTCTTTATATGGAAGAAAAATATTATGTGGGAGGTCTTTTTCTTCTTGGTTTAATAAAATATCGGAGGTCATGTTAACATGAAATTATGCATTTTTTCACAAATTCAAGATTATGTGTATTTAATATTTGTTTTTTGGAAGATTTTAATGAAATGAAATCTTATATTTTGTGTTAGGTAAGAAGATTTAAATGAAATCTTATATTTTGTGTTAAGTAAGAAGATTTAAAGTTTCCATTTGAAGATTTTGTTTGCTGTTAACTAATAACTTTACATCATGGTTACCTGAATTCTGATCTATCCACTGCAATGAATCCATATGTGAATTTAATATCTGTGTTATTTGAAATATCTGGAAAAAAGAAAGTTTTTGTTGAAATACAGTTGGGAAAACTTTGTTAGATATACAATCACACCTCAATATCTTGAACTTGGATAAATCATTTTATTGGATGGACCTTGTCATCTTGAAGATCGTTGTTTAAACTTTCTTTTCATACAAACTGTCCTCACGATGGCGCAAGACCAGTAAAACTGTGTTCAGACCAGTAAATTTTTCAGTTTTTATTTAGAACTATATAAAAATAAATTCAAGAATTTGACTCGGACCAGTAAATTCAAATTTTCATTTCGAGGACTGTACAAACATCAACAAATGCAAAATTAATTATCTTTTTCAGACGAAAATTAATACACATTATTGACGATGATCTTGTAAGACATGTCATTATTGAGTGACTAGTATCAATACTGATATTAAGCTATAAACATACTGGATCTGTATTATCCTGGCTGGCATTTGATGTGTTTAAGTGGTCTATTATTTCTTTTAGATCTTGTAACATTCTTTTTAACTGGGCATCAACATTTTCTGCTAACTGATACCTACAATAAATAATTAATTAATTTTTATATAACGGTAAATATATATGATATAAGGAATTTTGAATTTTGTCTTGATTACTTGATTGTTGAATAAGATACTCCAACAATAACTATAATTTACAGTTCATTTATGCTTGTAGGTAGGGGCAAAAGTAAAACTCTTGTCTGTACTTAAACATCATTAAAACGGTGTGGGTTCGCGCCCGGCTTTGTAAATGACAAAAAAGGGTACACTCGACTTGCAGTCGCAAGTGATAAAGTTTACCAGTTGCTTGCCCATGGTCGGTGGTTCTCTCCGGGTACTCCTGCTTCTTCCACCACTAAAACTGGTCGCCATGATATAGCTGAAATATTGCTGAAAGTGGCTTAAAACACCAAAAATCAATCAATCATTAAACTTCATTAAAAGTCTGGAGGAAAAAAACGAAGGAATAAATTTGCAATGAATAACAGTTATTATATCAATGTAGGTTAAAGTATGTTATACAGATACCATATACATGTAAAAATCTTCTGAAAAATAACCTTAATTTAACATATGATCACTATTTCCTAAAGATCATGACAAAAACCAAAACAGAAGTATCTTTTCTATAATATATTTCTACAAAAATGTCAGAAAAATGTCCAGTTATTTTGAAGAAATATATGAAATTTATAACAATCAAAGAAATTCTCAGACAACCACAGTACGTTTTTGACTCACCTAAACACCATTTTTCAAGAAACATGTTTGCCATGTTACAATATTACAATTTTGCTACAAAATTAGATTTTTTTGGTTAAAATTTTCTCTGATAACTTCATATTATATGACTTTCATGAATCTAAAATAAGTAGATAATTTACGTGTTTTCTCTTTCCAAGTCAGCATGTTGTTGGAAGCTAATATTTTGTTGTTCTTCTACAGATTTCTCCAGAGGTATTAACATTTCATCTAGTTCTCTCTGTTGTGATTTAATAAAATCTAATTCATGATCTAGCTTCTGTTGTTCTACCTTCACTCTCTCCATGTCACTGTTTAAACATGTAATCTACAAACATACAGAAATACTGATTACCTGCCTACAGTGTATAATGCACATTTTTCTCAAATGGAGACTGTGAAATTTTTATTTTACCTGAGAGGGTGAAATATATAAAGTTGAAAAATATGCTATTCATGAAAATAATTAATAATCTGACATCTTGGATTTCTGATTGACAAAAAATAACAAACTTAGTCAGGGATATAGCTGGACCATCCAATGATTATTGATGCACAGTTTTGGTACAAACAAGTTACTAGTTTCAAAGATTAATTATTTATTTATTTTCCCTGATGGTCCTTTGTTTAGATTTTGTCTTTTGGTGGCAGCCATCTGTAATTTTAAATGATGGATACAAAAAAATGAAAACATAAGGTACCACCTAATGCCTATGTGCAGTTTTTTAGTTTTTGATAACATTTATTTATTTATTTATTTATTTATTTTAACTTGCAGTTCTATGGCGGTGGCTATCTTCATTCCACATAACAACATATTTTGTAAAGGACAATCATAAACACACTCCAGATAACTTTTTAAAACTTTCTCAACACCACGTGCATTGGTAACAAGTCTCAGATAAGAAATTTGATGTAAACTTGAATATCTGGAGGATATTCACACATCTTGTTCTGGAATTGTTTGATCAAAAATGTTAACAAGTTGATGCATGAAAACCCATTTAAATCTCCATATGTTACATATTTATTTTATACTACATTCAAACTTCATTGTGTTGATGTCAAAAGGGGCTGATGATTTTACTTCATAATATCTGAGTAAAGAGTTATCTGGGTTAAGTCGTTAAGCTGTAAGAAGCTACTATCAGATCATTTTTTTCTACTTTCATTTATCTGAATTGGAGGGGTTAAGGGTCAACAATATTTCAGTTATAACGTGACGGTCATTTTTTTTGGTGGAGGAAACCATAATACCGGAGAAAACCACTGACCTGTGGCAAGTCACTGACAAACTTTATCACATAAAGTTGTATCGAGTACAACCTGCCTGAGCAGGATTCATACTCACAACGTTAGTGGTGATAGGCACTGATTGCATATGTAGTTGTTAATCCAACTACCATAAGATTACAGCCCCTATCTGAATTAGAGATAACAAGTTTCATCTGTATTTGAAATCATTTTTTTTTCCAGATCATAACAAATTACACTTGTAACACTACCTTTTCACCATTTTCTACCAGAAATCGGTCCCAGGCATTAACATGGGTAGCTTGCTCTAAAAATTCTTTTTCCTGTTTTTCCAAATCTTGCATCCATTTATTAATATTTTCTTCTAATTGTTGGTAGTTCATCTCTTTCTGTGGGACGGTGGCACCAGAACTGAAACATGTCATCATCAACTATACTGAATGGTTATGTTTATGGTGTTTAACACCACTTTCAACAATATTTCAGTTGTATTGTGGCGGTACTATACTGAATGTTAACTGACAGATGCACGTAAAACTTGCAGCTTAAGATAATATTGTCCTAATAAAATTGACCGTTCGTTAGTATTAAATGCATCAAATTTGATCTGATCTAAATCAGCTTGCTGTTTTCATTTTAACATTTTAGTATGTCTCGCTTCTAATTAAAAATGCTGATATCATTTACAATTAAGATCTGACATTGCCAATTCTGAAGTTGGACAATGCTGAAATACAAAAAAGCTCAACAGCATCTGTTTCTCCTCATTGTATGGAGCAGATGCCTCTTTCTTACCTGGCAGCTGTAGAAGCTGGAAGTGAGAAACCAACTGTAGGTGTCTTTGTTTTTTCTAATCCTCCCAAACCTGGAGCAGCTGATGTAGGAAATCCTGGAGTTACACCCAGATTTGAAACAGGTTGTGTACTTGTTGTGGTACCACTGGTGGCTCCTATCTTTATACCTCCTCCAAATATACCTTCCAATGAAAAATAAATTTTAAAATTTTATCAAGAATGATTATTAGTTCTAAATAATTAAAATTTTAAAGTTAACTGTTTTCACTCTCTTTGTAAAGGACATGGCTACAACCATTATCTGATAGATTAAGAAATTGTTCTAAATATATTAATTGTGTATAAATTCAATATTAAATGTATTTTCATCTACATTGTATAAATATCCCTTTACATTGTAGTTCCAATTATTTAAACCATCCTACATAAACAAACATACACAATTTCTTCTCTTGTTAACTTTGCACAAATTTCTGTTAACTAAAAAGTAAAACCTGAGTTTTCCGACATCCTGTACAATCTGACACATTTCCCTGGTCCCTTGGTGTGTTGGATTAGACAGGTTCCACTGTGTTAGTATTTTTAAGAAGACTAAAGGGAGCCTGGAATTGCTCACCTGGTTGTCATATGTTAAACTTCAAATTTAAGCCGATTCTTTTTTTGTTGTTGCAGTTAATAGAAATCTTTACTATCTTGGATGGAGGGTGTGTGTGTTACACATAATTTTGAAAGTGGACCAACCAAAGATCTCAGCTCAGGTTTCTGAGCAGAAGATTTTAATGTGGTTTTCTAATCAAAATAGGCACAGTGCCGCCGCACATTCAACATAAATCGGCTGAAAGAAAAATTCACAGAAAAACGGGGCATAACTCTTTAACTACTTACTCACTGTCGTGCAGCTAATTTTAACTTATAATGTGAATACAAACAGCTGATCAGTTTTTGTCTCTACTCTCTTTAAAAAAATTAAGAAAATTGTAGATACGACTATATAATTCTAGAATGACAATATAACAGCAGTAGACAATTAAAAAAACATCTATTTGTATACCCATCATGAATGGAGGGTGGTGTTGTTGGACATCCAAGCCAGGTTGGTTTACTTTGGCTTATTTGTTTCAGAAAAGATTTAAAAGTGCAAGTTTACGGCGTACAAAGGACACTAGGTGAGCTTTTTCTATCACTTGGTCTTCAGCCAGGTGAGGTAAAAAACTGTTTTAAAGTGATAATTAGTACACACCAGGTGCTGCTGTGGATGTTGGCTGAACTCCAGTTGGTTGTGTAGGTTTCGTTAAACTACCAAGGTTAGCTGTTTGTTGTGTTGTTAGTCCAAATCCACCTGTAGTTGAAGGCTGTGCTGTTGTTTGTCCCAGTGGCTTTGTTGTTAAATTAAAACCAGCAGTAGCTGGTTGTGTTGAAGGTGGGACCCCAGGTCTGGTGAGAACTGACTGGGTTGGAAGGTCAAATCCACCCACTGTAGGTTGTGGTACTGCTGGAAATTTAAAATTCAATCTTAATGAGACAAATATGTTGTCAAAGTGAATAGAGGAATTTGTCTATATTCTGATCACCTGGTTCAGTCATCTGTTGAATTGGTGGGAAATTTTGTTTACTTACTGCATTTCATAAAACTGAAATGCATCTTGGAGATTAATTTTTGTTCAACTTAAATTCCACAGTGACTATCCTTCATTTGATTCATTTTGAATGTATGTGTTTATTTGTATATAACATAAGACACAACATGGACTTTTAAGTCATTTGTACCACCTTTTTGAAAAATTGATCATGTGACACAGAGTATAGCTAGGGACCATGATTTAATCATTGGCACAGAATGCTAGCAATTCAAGAATATCACAAAATGAATGTCAACAAAATAAAAAGTTTATCATTGAATAATACCATAGTTGATCTAACACCATGTATTAAATAATTTGAATAGTAGTCCACTTTCCTAAAGTGTTTTATCTTCTTTTTAAAACTACTAAATCCACCTACAGTAGGTTATGTCTACTTCTCATTTATATTACCAATAAAACCTAAAAATCCCTCCTACCATTGTACATTATATATCATGCCTTGTCTCCTTGTACACATAGTATAAACTGACAACAAATTTCATCAGTTTTATCTGTCATCATTATCCATAGTAAATTTCCTTCTTTGTTCTTGCATGTGTTGTTGTGTAAATATTTTTTTAAATAGTGTTCTTATACATGTACATGTATGTTGTTTTTCAAAGTGGAAAATTTCAATCCACACCATCGGCACATGTCTACCTTTATATAGGAAGAAATCCGCCTGCCATTGTACAAATGTATTGCTTGTATTACCCCTAGGTTTAAAGCCCCCTTCCCCTCTAAAAAGACTGTAGACACAGCCTAAATCTAACAAGAACATCTCACTATTCTCCTTCTCTACAGTATAGATTGTGATAACATAACAAACCTGTTGTCTGTGTTGTACCAGGTAATGAAAATCCTGGTGTTGTCGAAGCCTGTGTTGCTGTGCCACCTAATGAAAATCCAGTTCCTGAAATTGCTGCAGGCTGAGTAGGTGTACCACTAAGAGAGAAGCCAGAGGAGGATGCAGGCTGAGTAGGTGTACCACTAAGAGAGAAGCCAGAGGAGGGTGCAGGTTGAGTAGCTGTACCTTCCATAGAGAAGCCAGATGTTTCTCCAGGCAGAGCACTAATGCCACCAAGTGAAAGACCACCTGTAGACTGTGGCACTGTTCCAATAGGCACTGTAGCAGCTTGTGTTGTTGCTGCAAACGAGAAACCTGTGCTAGGTGCTGCTGAAGGTTGTGCTGTACTACCAAAAGTGAATCCACCTGGAGTTCCAACAGGCTGTGGTGTGCTTCCAAATGAAAATCCACTGCCACCGCCAGCATTACTGGTAGCTACCGGTGTCCCAAAACTAAAACCACCTGTGTAATATTAAAATAAAACCCTTTAATCAATAATAATATAATTAGACCATTTAATTTATATGTACATTTATAGTGGACCTACTGATAGTTTACCCATGTGTTTCAATTGTTATTGTGTAAGGAGTTTAAAAAAACTGCAATTGGAACTCATCTATTGACTGAATACAACTGCCTTTGTTTACAGGTGAATCCTATTATTGGTCATTTAAACTTCTTATTGTATGACTGGATGAGAGAAGTCAATCACTCATTAATTAAAACTTCCTTTAAAAAAATTCAACTCTCAGGTATATGATTTTGATCTTCTTTGTTGAAAAAAAAAGTTGATTCCCAATATATATATACATTTGTATATATAATGGTCAAAAAGACCCCCCTTCCCAAATGGGTAGTTCTGAATTTCTGAATGAAACAAAAATCATGTAATATGTTGAGGACTACCCAAGTTACCAAATTTGGTTCTTATTGGGCCACTGGTTTATGAGAAATAGACAAATTCTAAAAGCTAATATGACAAAGAGTATGGCAACACTGACAGAAACAAAGAGAAGAAAATACCTCACATAGAACTAAAGAAAAACTTTCATCTCATCTGGTATAGGATTTTGATCTTCTTTGATATTAAAGAATATATATATTTCCAACATATAAAATAATGTGAAAAAAAGAAAAGATAACCCCCTATCCCCCAAAAAGAAGAAAAAAAACCAAAGCAAAAACAAAATCATAGAGATTTTACTTTAAAAGAAAAATTAAATTTCAACATTTGTTTTATACAAACAGCAATAGTTCAACCTATAAACCAGACAATGTATTATGTATTTTATTCATTATCTGCCAAAAATCCATAACATTGATGTAGGATATTTATTTTTCATTTCAAAAACAGGACTAAGCCCACATAGAAATAGACCAGTATGGGAGGAAAGTTAGACATCCTTTATTACAAATATTAAGTCAAGGACTCATTCAATATTAACTGACTTTTTTCTTGCATTTATGCAGTAAAAAAGATCAGTGATTAAGATTATCTTCCTTTGTATTAATTCTTTTGTTTGTAATCAATGAATAGTCCTTTTTTTACACAGGGGCCGTCATGGTCGTGATCGTATTGTAGATGGATTTATAACTACACAACTACATGTGCAATCAGGGCATATCACCACTAATGTTGTAAGTTAGAATCCTGCTCATGAGGTGTACTCGATACAACATTATGTGATAAAGTTTGTCAGTGACTTGCAGCAGGTCGGTGGTTTTATTCGGGTATTCCAATTTCTTCCACCAATGAAACTGATCGCCATGATATAACTGAAATATTGTTGAAAGTGACATTAAATACCATATCCCTTTTTTACATTTTTATTATTATATGATATATTTATAAATAATTACTCCTTTTCTTGTCATGGTTTTGAGTATTATGACTCCATGATATGTGCAATTAATTTGAAAGGAGAAACTAAAACTTTTGAAGGAACTGGTTTGAGCCTAGTTGAAGAATTGCAGGGAGTTTATGTTACACATACACTGTACATTGTATATCTGCATTTTTCATTTTCTGTTTAAATTTGTACTCTATTTTTCCTTTGTACATGTATTATGATTTTCCTTTATCTTTTTTTAGGTTACCTGGACCAAATGTCCAGATGATGTATTTTCATGTCGCGTCTTGTAGTGATACGGCTTTTCCAGCTGACTCGACATGATACAAACAGTTGTACATACATTTTGTGTATATAATACGTTTATCCTACATTTTTATGATAAAACATAAAAAAAATCATGCAAGTTTCATTGAATTTATTATTTGAAGAAAAGTAAACAAAGAGGGGCTATAGTTTACGTCATAACTTGTGACGTAAACTATAGTCCCTCTTTGTTTACTTTTCTTCAAATAATAGGTTAGGAATGCGGGAAAACCTCAGTGATGTCTTTGTAAACTTTGCGGAATCTCCGTCGGGAAAATCTCAACATACTCGTATTTTGCTATTGTTTGAATGACGTGACGTAACAATACTTGTGAGTCAATTTTGCTATTGTTTGAATGACGTGACGTAACAATACTTGTGACTCACAAGTATTGTTACGTCACGTCATTCAAACAATTATCAATAGCAAAATACGAGTACGTTGAGATTTTCCCGACAGAGATTCTGCAATGTTTACAAAGACGTCACTGAGGTTTTCCCCACATTCCTAACCTATGACGTCACGAAAGTAGTTCCGACAAAAGTACATCTTGTTTCACATATGTATGTGATACAACGTTTTGTATCACATAGGTTGTATCTATTAGCAAAATAGATGTATTTCTATAAAATACATACTTAATGTTAGATAAGAGTTTTTATATATATATACATATATATATTTATATTTTTTACACCAAAGATCAAAATCCTACATCTGATAGTTAATTTTTTTTTAGGGGCATTTTAATCAATGAGTGATTGACTTCTCTCTTCCAGTCATACAATAAGAAGTTTAAATGTCCAATAATAGGATTAACCTGTAAACAAAGGCAATTGTATTCATTCAATGGATTTCAGTTCCAATTGCAGTTTTTTTTAACTCCTTACACAATACCAATTGAAACATGGGTAAACTATCAGTGGGTCCACTATAACACCTTCCATATTTCATGTCACAACCAAAAAAACATAAATTTATAGATGATTTTTTAATTAGTCAATCCTACACATTTTTTTTAACAAAGATCAATATAATATATAACTCTTGAAAGATGAAGAGCAACAATTCAAATCTATAATACAGAAGCTGATGTTTACCTATTAAATTTTTTTTAAAATATAAATAAACTATTAAGTAATAAATTAAATATAAAGGCTACACCAGGTGTAGCATGATACAACCACAGCATGTTAACAAGAGAAAGTTCAACAAGAGTATATTAAAAGCAAGTGTGGACACAGTATTTTCCATGACAAAGAAAATTGTTGAACACAGTAATTTGCTTGACAAACTGTATTTTAGTCATCAATAACCCATAAAGATGATCATTTGTAAAAAAAAAAATGCATTAAAGTTGAATGAGTTAAAATCATTAATATACATTTTTTACCAGTTTGTAAAATTATTTTAAAAAAACATACATTATATTTCATTTCAATGTAATGTTTATTACTAAAAATGCAAAACAGAATCTAAGCAATGTGTTGTTTTGTTGTGGGTAAAATATGTGGTAAATTTTGTTGTTAATGACACTGGTCAATTGACACCATTCATCCCCCAGTTAAATGTTATAAAAACACTGATAATCACCACATTGACCACAATCTTTCTCATAACAGTACTATAAATTTCAATTTTACTTTCATTACCTGATGGTTTTGTTGTTGAGGTAAAAGAGCCAGTTCCTGTTGATGGATTGTTTCCTCCAAACATATCTGGCTGTTTCTCTGTAAACCAGGAAATATATTGTCTAAATTTTATAATAGTATACAATGCATAACATTAACATTTTAAAGATTCGCGCAGATATTCTTTGACACATTTTTAATAGGAGGCAGGTACATGTACATTTGTGGTGTCGAGACCTTTATATTAACTTTTTGTTCCTTTGTTAATCAAGCAAATGAAACAAGTTATCTTGTACAAAATATTGGTGAAACTCCATCGGTGTTATAATGGTTTGCATGCTTATCTTAAGTGTGGTTCAAGGTCAGGTCAAACCAAATATTATAAAATTGATATTTGCTGCTTCTCTGTTAAGTACCCAGCTTCAAAGAGCTAGCACTATGAAAATCCAACTAAGTATGTCCAGGTGTTGGTTTAGTACAAAGAGGACATCATCATCATTTCATCGAAATGTAACTTGTTTCGGACAATTTTTAAGGACTAAAGTAATCAAGTTTTAGAGAAGAGTTTCAGGATAAATGCTGATCATTCATGGTGTATGTTGCATTTTTTATCATCTACTTCTACCAATTATTGGCCTACTTCAACAGTTTAAAGATTATGTCAAGGGAATTGCAGTTGAAAAAGACAAACAAACAAAAATTATTTCAATAAGAAAATAAGTTTAAAACTACTGTATGTACAAAATCGGGAGTGCATTTAAAGATTAGCTGAGTCTACAATGGTGCGAGGGAAAAATGATGCTGATCCCAGTGTTGTGTCCTACATAATGGGACCTGATATGATTGAGAGTGCATGTTTCTGGGGTGTCTCAGGGGTGGTGAAAGTCTGTCACTTTTATGGACTGCCACCTAGTCATGGGAGATTTTATACATCATGACAAGGCATGCATCTCTGTGTCGATCCTCAAGGCTGCACCATTCAAGATGTTGTAACATGTCACCAACACTAGATGTATTTCGTTGTCTATTAGTGATATATCTCGCAGACCTCCAATGAACCATTTCTATTTTAAATCATGACTGACCTCTGGTTTTGTTCATTTGAAGCTGCTGTCTTTAGGGTGAAATGTGGAATTTCCCAGTTATGCAGAGAATCCATTTGTTCTACAAATTTGCATAACCTTTCGGGTTAGAAAAATACCCACTTTTAACCGAAAACATTAAAATTGTTTGAAATACACAGGATTTGGTTGTTGTGGTTCAACGTTTTGCAGTCATTTATCCATTTGTTTCTTCCCATTGCCATTATTTGTAGTATTGTGGACAAACCCTTCCCATTGCCATTATTTGTGGTATTGTGTACAAACTAAGATTACAAAATAGCTGAAGATGAACAAAATTCTTGAATAGCAACATTTTAAACATGTATTTTTGAAATAAAATAATAATTTGAGTGGCTCGATGCTGTTCTAAAAAAGGTGGGAATCTTATAGCAGTGTTCGGTCACTGGAGAACTCGGTCCATTGCAAACTCGGCCTATCACAGACTCAGCCTATAACAAACTCGACCCATCACAGACTCGGACCATGATTATTTATATACTGAAATAATGCTAATAAACTCGGCCTACTCTTAGCAATTCTTATAATATATAACCTGAATGTTGATGTTTATTTTTCTTTTCTTTTGAATTTTTTCTTACATCATAGATATAATTATGAGTGTATTTAATATGAATTTTAATGAAGAAATAGATAAATAAGAAGAAAACTAATACAGTTTTCATTAATTTGGAAAAATAATAAAAGAGGACTAATCTGGTGCTTAGAACAATCTTTAGTGATGATGACTTAGAACAATCTTTAGTGATGATGACTTAGAACAATCTTTAGTGATGATGACTTAGAACAATCTTTAGTGATGATGACTTAGAACAATCTTTAGTGATGATGACTTAGAACAATCTTTAGTGATTATGACTTAGAACAATCTTTAGTGATGATGACTTAGAACAATCTTTAGTGATTATGACTTAGAACAATCTTTAGTGATGATGACTTAGAACAATCTTTAGTGATGATGACTTAGAACAATCTTTAGTGATGATGACTTAGAACAATCTTTAGTGATGATGACTTAGAACAATCTTTAGTGATGATGACTTAGAACAATCTTTAGTGATGATGACTTAGAACAATCTTTAGTGATTTTGACTTAGAACAATCTTTAGTGATGATGACTTAGAACAATCTTTAGTGATGATGACTTAGAACAATCTTTAGTGATTATGACTTAGAACAATCTTTAGTGATGATGACTTAGAACAATCTTTAGTGATGATGACTTAGAACAATCTTTAGTGATTATGACTTAGAACAATCTTTAGTGATGATGACTTTTAGGTATATTGTGTATAGGTTTTCATTAAAACCTAATTATTGGGTGATATAGACAGGTGTTGATTGTTACATAAATGGTGTAAACTTGATTAATGAAGATCAAAGAAATGATTAAAGGAATTGAAACAATAAACTTCCTGATCTAAAGTGATCAAACATAACTTTCACTGAAACCTTGTTGGCTTGATATACACAACTTTTACTGAAGCCTTGTTGGCTTGGTATACACAACACTAAACTGAAAACACATTCAAAATAAAATGTTCTAAATTTAAATTTTGAGCAAAAGTTGAAAAAACATGAAGATTTCTTTGAAGTTTTCCCTTGATATTATAAAAAGCCATGTTCTTTGCCATGCAAAATCATTATCAAAATGAGTTCCGACCGTTGTGTTCCAGAAAAGTATCCGGTAAACAGCATGCACTTCAGTGTGACTCCTGTACCATTTGGCAGCACAGTTTGTAATACTGGTAAGTAAAAATGTTGAAAAATCTTTAAATTTTACTTTCAAAAAAAAGTATTAAGATGTATTTTAAATTGTTATATTTTAGGGGTTTCGAAGTTTAATCGTCTAATATTTGTTTCAATTTCAGATTGTGAAGATACCATTTTCTTAAAGGACCAATAATGATGTAGAAGGTACATTTTCTTAATATTTAATTATTAAATCTTATTTTATTTCTTACATGTATAATGTTTAATTCTTTTATTCTTACATGTTTAATGCAGATTAAAAAGAATATGATCAAGGAGAACGATACTCTATTGATTGATTGCATGGGTTACAGTCATCGACTTTAGCAGTGGTCCGGTTGCCCACGGCCAGTGAAAATTGATTCGGACCAGTGACTTTTGCCAAATTTTTTCAATAGAATCTATATAAATATTCGAATTTTGAAGTTTTCGGGCCAGTAAATTCGAAAGTCTAATTTCGAAGACTGGGGTTATATTTAAACACTCGGGGAAGATGTTCCTAAGGATATTGAACCGACAGAACAAAATAAATGTATATCGTAATATAAGTCCTGTTGTTAACACACAAACACACATTGATACCTGATATACCGGTATCTTATAAGACAACAGAAAGGTAATATTTTCATAGTGTATGGTATATATTTTATGAATCCGGGTCGTTTCGCCCCAATTACCTGTTCGCCCCGGAAAGTGAGTCGATTCGCCCCACTTAATCGCTATTATATTATAAAAGATGAAGTCTTTTTCGACTATTTTTTGGAAATTATTTATTTATTAGTTGTATGCAAAAAATATAATAATTCATTCATTTTGGTCTACTTTAAATATTTATTTATTAGTTGTACATACTAAAAAAATAATAATTCATTCATTTTGGTCTACTTTTGTCAAAGATCTCAAGTGAAACTTTTCTTGCAAAATTTACAAAAACAACACACAAGAACAGTCAAAAGGTTTTTTTTTTTTTGTACCAACGCAAAAGTGCATGAAATGACTAAGATGCTGTACAAGTGCGCAAATAAACTCTTTTTTAATGAATTACGCATCAAATGCTAAAATACAAAAAATGTAGTATAAATTTAATCAGATGTCAAACAAAGAGTGAAGCAATACATAATATTAAACACGTCAAGAAAGCATGTTAATTATGAGGAAGACAAAAATAAAGTACCCATGAACAAGCCTTACAACATCCAAAATACGAATATTTGCAATGGTATTTTCCATATTTCATTTTTTAAAGCACTATTAATAAATGAGGGCGAAACGACCCGGGGCGAACGGGAATAGGGACGAAACGACCCAGGGGGTGAACGGGATTCGGGGCGAAACGACCAGGTACCATATTTTATATATTTTTTACAGAAACAAGTGCCTGTGGCTGTGCCACACGTCCACAGACTGGAACAATCATTTGTTTCTATCACACTGTGATTGAATATTTGTTATGAAAAAAATGCGTGACAACCTGTCCGTTTTCTTTAAATAGATGTGTTTTATATGATTCCTTCCACTTTCTGTTTTCTTTTCTTTTTTTTTGGCTCGATATTAATGTTAAATGCTATCTTATCTACCCACGCAATATATGCTTCATTTCAAACGCTTGACAAACCCAGATCGGCAAGGGAAATAATCCGAATGAAACATGTCTTGCCATAAACAAGCAAGATTTCTTGCAAAAACTGTTTTTGTCCGTAATAATGACGTAGATACTGCATACAAATCACTTAATAGGTAAAACAGAATCTGATCTTTATGAATTTTTACAATACCAAAGTTTTAATTTGTATGAAACAGGATTACACAAAGAAGAGGGAGATTATGTGAAGTGAAGATAAAAATGTAGTTCTTTTTACTACATGTACATTGTCCATGACTAAAAAGTACTTTATCCCCCTTTTTGGGATCTTCTTCTTCCAATACAGTGCAGTCCTCTAGTTGAGTATTATGGCACTACTGCCCATGGTGGGTGCAACAACAAAGGTGCACAAAATATTTACAGGTGCAAGTAAATTATTACTATTAAAAAATTGTGCCAAATTCTTTCAATCTTTGTCCTTTCTTCTTCTTCCTGGTATAGTGCAGGACTCGTCTTTAGTGTAATTTTGCACTGACGCATGTCAAAGACGACTAAAAACCCTTCGGCATATGAAACTACAATTATAGAAAAAGACATGGACCTAGTGTGTGAAGTATGCAGCTTGGCTGGAACTCAGCTGCATATGGAAGCTCTCGATGGTATTGGCTGATGTAGTTGTTTCTGGTAGCCTGTTCCAATCAGTGGTGGTTCTTGGAAAGAAAGAGAACTTGTAGATATCCTTGTCGGTTGTTGGTTGACGATATCTATTTGCACCCCTTGTTCTAGCATCACCTGGTAGTAAGTAGGATGGTGCATTGATGTCAATGAGGTCATGTGTGATCTTGTAGAACATGACTAGCTGTGATGTCAACCGGCGATATTCTAGGGGTTCCCATTTGAGTTGGTTTATCATCGCTGTTACACAACCTGGAGTGCGGTCATAAAAGTTACCGCTAACAAATCTGGCGGCTCTTCGCTGGACCCCCTCGAGTGATCTGATGGTGTGGGTCCCATACTGTGCCTGCATATTCTAATGTCGGTCTCACCATGGTGGTATAGGCGGTTGACTTAACATTTGATTTGCATCCACGGAGGTTTCTCTGTAAAAAGCCCAAGGTCCTACTGGCTTTGCCTTTGATGTTGGTTATATGTTGGGTCCAGTTCAGCTTGTTGTTGATAGTAACTCCTAGATATTTGCTGTTTTCCATTACTTTCAGTATGTGATCATGTAACTTATAACTATGTGTAATGGGTTTACGTTTGTTGGTTACATGAATGGCATTACATTTTTGCGGATGGAATTGCATCTGCCATGTTTCTTCCCATTGCTGTAGTGATGTTAGGTCCTTCTGTAAAGCTGCCGCTTCTTCATCATTTCGGATATGTCTGTACAACAGACAGTCATCTGCGAAGAGTCGAACATCAGATGTAGTGTGTTCTGGCAAGTCATTTATGAAGGTTAAAAACAGCAATGGGCCCATCACAGTACCTTGTGGGACTCCGGATATAACGTCTGCACAGGAGGATGTAACACGGTCTAATACGACTTTCTGCATTCTCTTACTCAAGAAGTCCTGTACCCATTTCCAGGTGTTTCCTCTCGCTCCATAATAGTCCAGCTTGTGAAGCAGTCGATGATGGGGAACCTTATCGAAGGCTTTAGAGAAATCAAGCAAAATCACATCAACTTGTTCTCCTTTGGCCAAGGACTTGGCTAGTGCATCGATGGTGATGATCAATTGTGACTCGCAAGATCTCCTCCTTCTAAACCCATGTTGCTTCTCTGTCAGTATGTTCCAACGGTCGAAATGGTCCCATTATCTGGCTGTGAAGGACATGTTCCAGTATTTTACCAGATACGGACGTGAGTGAAACTGGCCTATTGTTTGATGCTTGGTGTCTGTCTCCTTTCTTAAATAATGCTACCATGTTTGCCTCTCTCCAATCGTCGGGTATATTACCTGTATCTAATGACAGTTGGAATATGAAAGTCATGATTGGCGCTAGTTCTTCTGCGTAGTCATGAAGAAATCTTGTAGGTATTGCATCTGGGCCTGTCGCTTTATGTATGTTAAGACCCTTCAGTAATTTCTTGATGCCATTACTGTTGACCTGTATGTTAGGCATAGTTGGGTGGGGACTAGGTCCTTTTGATGGTAAGTTGTCAAAATCTTCCTTTGTGTAAACCGAGTGGAATTGGTTGTTCAAAATCTCAGCTTTTGCAGGCGTGTCACTGTACAGAAGACCGTCAGTATCTTTCAGTGGTGCTACCCCACTGGAATCTTGTTTCTTATGCTTTATGTATGACCATAGTTTCTTCGAATTATTCTTCATGTCGCCACTTACTGTAAGTAAGAGTCATGTGACTTCCTTATCTCTCTTTGACATGCTGATTTTAACTTGGTGTATAGGTTCCAGTCTTTTGATTTCTTTGTGGATCTTGCTTTTGTGTGTGCTCGGTTTTTCTTTCTTGTAAGTTTATTGATGTTGCGGTTTATCCATGGGTGTGAATTTCTGGTAGAAGTTAATTTAGTTGGTATGTACTTCTTCATAATATCCTCAATTGTTGTCCTGAATTGATCCCATGTTTTGTTGACATCGTTGCTGTTATCGATTATGTCTGTTTGTGATTTAATTAGAGCTGTTTTAATGCCGTCTTCGTCTGCTTTTCCATAGCAATATATTTCTACGAGGTTTCTTAACTCTGTTAAGTGTGATGAGAGTGTCGCATAGTACAATATCATGATCTCCTTTACCTAATGGTGGTAAAGTTTTGGTATGCTCCACTAATGATGGGTGTGTTGTAAAAAAGAGATCTAGTATGTTTTCTCCTCTAGTACTACATTCGACAACTTGTTCCATAAACACATCCTCCCCAGACTTAATTATTTCCTCACTGGTTTTATGTGGGTAGTTATTTCCATTTACTAGTCCAGTTTTCCAGTCAATATCGGGCAGGTTGAAGTCCCCACCAACACAAAAAATAGCTTTATCATATCTTGTCTTTAGTTCTGATATTTCCTTGATGTAGTTTTGTATATATACTTATCAGTCTTAGGTGGTCTATAGAATGATGAAATTATGAGTGTCTTTTTATTTGGCAGGTCTATTTTTACACTTATAAGCTCTACTGTTTTGCTATTGTGAACTTCTGTTGTTGTGAGATTATTCATTGTTGCTATAACTACTCCGCCATGATCATCGGTTCCCCTATCACGGCGATAAATGGTATAATTATCTGGATAAAACTCTGATGAGTGCATAGTATTGTTGGTCCATGTTTCTGTACCAATGATGATATCTGGAGATGTAGATTCTAGTAAAATATCTAATTCTGGTACTTTATTTTTAACAGATTGAAAATTTATTAAGAGAGTTCTAAGTCCTTGTTTAGCCTTTGACTGTGGTTTGTTGCGCACTCGTCTGGGTGATGATGTGGCTGTAGGACTGCCTATCGAGCTAATTGTCGAATTAAAGGAGTCAGGTTGTAGCGATGAAAAACGGTTGGCAACACTGCTACTAAGGTCGTACGGTAGAATTGAGTGATTTGGTCAGTTGCAGTTTGTACAGTACCATGACACTGATGTATTCGCCAGGTTGTCATATGCTGAGTTTGATACTCCCATACATGCTGTATGAAACCATTGATCACAATCATCGCAGGCTAAGGCTTTTTGATTCCACCTACATGCCTGGGTTGGTTTCTACTTATTATTAGAAGTAATGTGTTGATAAAGTTCAGTGATTTGCCTGGTGGTTGGTTACTTTTACGGATGTCATTAAGCCAGTATGAAACACAGGTGTTATTGTCATACTCATTTATGGTAAGTAACGACAGTGGATAAGCTGACAGCGGGTATTCTGGTTCTGAGCCTCTGATTCTAGGTGCTTGTTGTGTATATACTTGAGATATTATGCATAGAATGACTGTAATAATTATAGTTGGTGTCATTGTTTACATTGGTGATTGACCGGAAATAGATCGTTGCTAAATTATCATCTTCATGAGATATTGATGGTCCATGAAATTATAACTTATTTCGAAAAGTTGTCTGAAAGGTGCCAAAATTACAAAATTTTGGACATTTAGAAGCTACATTTATATACATTCGTACAAATTGTAGAATTTTTATATCTCGTCAAACTTTGATGTTTTTTTTTCTTTGAATTGATTCTGCTGACAAATTTTCTCTATCTGTTACAGTTTCAGAGATAAACTCAATGGACAGGGGCCAGCAAATGCTCAATTTCAAAATTTGAACTTTCTTAATTTTTATCCAATTTTAATGCAATTCTTTTAGTAAAATTCTCATCTTTAGAGTTACTTTTGAGTCAATACAGAAAATTTGCTATTTTTCTAAGGAAAAGGGGCTAATTATTTTTTATTTCCAAAATTTCACATTTTTGGAAGATATATACAATTTACTTTCCTTTTTTAACCAATTTTGGCATGTTCAATGCGATTTTTCTTTGAATTGACTGTTTAAAAGGGCTTTAGGTAGTTTTCAAATGGAATTCTTTATCGGTTATGGTTTGAGTTATGGAATATCTGTGTTACAAATGATCATGGATATGTTCCACTTGTCATATACATTTCCCGGTCCTTTCCTCATTCATGACTTATCACTGTGTTTGTATCTAGATTAACACAACGGGTCGTACTAGTGGAGCAGGAACTGCCTACCCTTCCAGAGCACCTGAGTTCACCCCCGGTTTTTAGTGGGGTTCATGTTACTCAATCGTTAGTTTTATGTGTATGTTTTGTAGATTGTTTGTCCTTTTGTACCTTTTCTTTTGGCCATTGTGTTGTCTGTCCTTCTTCGATATACAGATTCTGATTACCCCTTTAGTATCTTCAAACTGGTGCAAGAGGAGGCTCTTGTTGACTTGCTGCTATCATATCATGCTGTGCCCTGTTTAGCCCTTTATTCAAGTATATACTGGTGAGAACAAGTTGCTTTACATGTGATACTGATGTCCACTTTTTATTAGACCAAACACATTTAGATGGAATTTTACAGTACTAACTCACTGGAACAACAATCCATTATATAATATTAATTTTGAAGTCTTTAGTTTGACATGGCTGGGGCTTGAACCCACGATCTACCACACTCATTCTGACCATAACACTACAGATGCTATACATCATATCAACTTACATTTTGTACATTTGTTAAAACAAGAATTCAATCATAACTACACTCAAAAAACCAGTACATTATCCAATGATTTTTCGTCTTGAATATGCCTGAAATATTAGCTGCTGGACATTAATCAATAAACAATCAATCAACCAATGATATTAATTTGTTGTTGTTGTTTTTTGACAGAATTCTAAGCAGAGAAAAAATTATACAAACAGTAAGAAGAAAAGAATATTATGAGAAGCCAACACAACAAAGAAGACGTGTTAGTTATGAAAGATGTAAAAGAATTTACAATGCTGACATGCAGAGGAAAATTGAATTTGTAATGAAAGTAAACAGAGCGAGTCCATGGCTATGATGACATTCAGATAGATGTTCAAGATCAAATAATGGACAGATAATCATTTAGATACAACAACTGAAGATAGATATTTCCCTGTTAATCATGTTACTATGTAATTTAATAATTAAAAAACGTCCTAAGGCACATGTTGTATTAAGATCTGTAATTAAGTAAAGGTTTATTCACAATTAAATAAATTCCCACCGAACACACTTGCTATGCTAACTTCAAGATCTGACAGGCTATTTTTATCACTTTATGTCTGTTGTAAGGGGATTGGGATCCCATTAGTTTAATGCTGCTACATTTCTGTGCCTGTCCCAAGCCAAGCTGCTACATTTCTGTGCCTGTCCCAAGCCAAGCTGCTACATTTCTGTGCCGGTCACAAGCCAAGCTGCTACATTTCTGTGCCGGTCACAAGCCAAGCTGCTACATTTCTGTGCCAGTCACAAGCCAAGCTGCTACATTTCTGTGCCTGTCACAAGCCAAGCTGCTACATTTCTGTGCCTGTCCCAAGCCAAGCTGCTACATTTCTGTGCCGGTCACAAGCCAAGCTGCTACATTTCTGTGCTGGTCACAAGCCAAGCTGCTACATTTCTGTGCCTGTCCCAAGCCAAGCTGCTACATTTCTGTGGTGGTCACAAGCCAAGCTGCTACATTTCTGTGCTGGTCACAAGCCAAGCTGCTACATTTCTGTGCCTGTCACAAGCCAAGCTGCTACATTTCTGTGCCGGTCACAAGCCAAGCTGCTACATTTCTGTGCCTGTCCCAAGCCAAGCTGCTACATTTCTGTGCCGGTCACAAGCCAAGCTGCTACATTTCTGTGCCGGTCACAAGCCAAGCTGCTACATTTCTGTGCCGGTCCCAAGCCAAGCTGCTACATTTCTGTGCCGGTCCCAAGCCAAGCTGCTACATTTCTGTGCCGGTCCCAAGCCAAGCTGCTACATTTCTGTGCCGGTCACAAGCCAAGCTGCTACATTTCTGTGCCGGTCACAAGCCAAGCCATGGATTTCCATCTCCATATATCGTGGTCTGTTTTGTGTTCAATGATTAAGACAAGAGGTGATTGTTTGTTTTATTGATAATGGTTAAGCTACTGACCATAACTTTCTTTTCATAATTATCATTGGCAAACTTTCTCGTATTTCAATAAACATGTAAAAGGTGCCAATATAAATTTACTACACCAGATGTACATCATTGTATATAAATTCTTCAGGGGTACCTCATACACGGCCACCAAACTCGTATTCAAATGATATGCTAACAGTAAAGTTGTCGGGATTTCCGGATATGCATTGGCGGGATCTTTTCATGTCTACAAGGAGGTAAGTTGCACATTATTATCTTGTATTCAAGCACTTTTTACAAAAAGGGCCATGTAATTCAACGCAATTTAAAAATTCCTAATGCCAGAGTAAGCCGTTTCGTTGACTGATGTGCCGTAATGACACTAGAATCTTTCTCCTGCGTGTTTTGTCAATCAAAAGAGTTTGATCGTGTAACTGATTGACAGAAGCACAGTCTACAAGCAATTGTGGTGTATGTCAAGTATCTTTTTATGTTCCAAAATGATTATAAAAGACTTGGCCACAGTGTAATTTGTAGCATTGACTATTGATTGTTGTATGTCAATCGAAAATTCAAATGATATGAGTTATCGGGATCAGAAATGAGTTAGATAGTATTCATAATATGAGAATCTCAATGACTTGTGTGCTTACAGTACTTTCCCATTGTGTATTGCACACATGCATGCGTTGCATGGTAAAACTTGAAATGTGTCGTGAAACAAATCAATAATGATGTTTGTGTCTCACACGTGAAATAAAACGAAAGTTTTGAAAAGTAAATATAAGTCGTAAATCAAAATCAATTTTCTAAAAATTAGATTGATAAAAAAGCAGTTGAAGGAACTTAATATTCATTATTTGTTTGGCAGCAATATAGCATTTCAAACCCAAACATGTTTAAGAACCAAATTTTGGTTGGAAGACGTAATTTTGACAGTAGACACAGCAACGATGATTCGATAAATCTATGGTCCAAATCATGTGATCATACTTATGTTACGGATAGAACTGACAAAAGTTGACAAACTCGAACACAAAATTGATTTCAAATTGTTTTTCTTAAGTAAAACTGCATGTGCTAATACTAACATACTAGAGCAATAAAAATACGAAAGGTAGTACGAGCAAAACATTCATTGGGATTCTCATCGATTATGAATACTATCTAACTCATATCTGATACCGCTAACTCATTTCTGATCCTGATAACTCATTTCATTTGAATTTTCGATTGACATACAACAATCAATAGTCAATACTACAAATTACACTGTGGCCAATTCTTTTATAATCATTTTGGAACATAAAAAGATACTTGACATACACCACAATTGCTTGTAGACTGTGCTTCTGTCAATCAGTTACACGATCAAACTCTTTTCATTGACAAATCAGCAGGAGAAAGATTTTAGCGTCATTACTGCACATCAGTCAACGAAACGGCTTACTCTGGCATCAAGAATTTTTAAATTGCGTCGAATTACATGGCCCTTTTTGTAAAAAGTGCTTGAATACAAGATAATAATGTGCAACTTACCTCCTTGTAGACGTGAAAAGATCCCACCAATGCATATCCGGAAATCCCGATAACTTTACCGTTAGCATATCATTTGAATATGAGTTAGAGATTGGTGGCCGTGTCATAGTAGACAGAGCAGAGACATGTCTCTTCAATAGCACTTGGCAATAGACAGTTTGCAAGGAACATTTCTAATCAGTTTGTTATCCCATTTGTCCTTAAGTTTGTGCCATCACCTTGTGTCTTGTCTCGAAACAAGTAGGATTGTTCCTTTTTCAAATTTGTGTTTTTGGAGAAATTTTTTCAGAGCCTCAGTCAATTTCTGTAAACTGTCTGATATTTCAATAAACATGTAAAGGGTACTAATATAAATTTATTGCACCAGATGCACATCTCTATACAGTATATAAATTCCGGAGGGGTATTGGTCTATTCAGCAGTAAAGAGAGCAGAGACATTGAGTTCATGCCATCACCTTGCATCTTTCTTGTGTATTTATAGGACTGTTCCTTTATTAGAGTGAGCAATTGTTGCTTTGTGCCAAATGAGCAATTTTTCAGCTATATCATTATATCATTCATGTCGTGAACAAGTTAGCTTAACTTAGCTAGATTTACCAACACCCTTAGCTAGATTTACCAACACGCTTAGCTAGATTTTTATAGTGCTAGCTCAACGACACGACAGTCCCAGGGTAAACATGTCACTCCACTCCTGTCACATTATCCTGATTCCAAGCCAGTCTTTGCCCTTGCTGCTTAATGCTACATGCGTAAGTGGAGAAGCAGCAGATACCAATTTTACAAGTTTTTAGTTTGACTTGATCAGGGCTCGAACCCACAATCTACCACACTCGAGGTGAGCATGCTAATCATTGTCAGGGCTCGAACCCACAATCTACCACACTCGAGAGCAAGCATGCTAATCATTGTCAGGGCTCGAACCCACAATCTACCACACTCGAGAGCAAGCATGCTAATCATTGTCAGGGCTCGAACCCACAATCTACCACACTCGAGAGCAAGCATGCTAATCATTGTCAGGGCTCGAACCCACAATCTACCACACTCGAGGTGAGCATGCTAATCATTGTCAGGGCTCGAACCCACAATCTACCACACTCGAGAGCAAGCATGCTAATCATTGTCAGGGCTCGAACCCACAATCTACCACACTCGAGAGCAAGCATGCTAATCATTGTCAGGGCTCGAACCCACAATCTACCACACTCGAGAGCAAGCATGCTAATCATTGTCAGGGCTGAACCCACAAATCTACCACACTCGAGAGCAAGCATGCTAATCATTGTCAGGGCTGAACCCACAAATCTACCACACTCGAGAGCAAGCATGCTAATCATTGTCAGGGCTGAACCCACAAATCTACCACACTCGAGAGCAAGCATGCTAATCATTGTCAGGGCTGAACCCACAATCTACCACACTCGAGAGCAAGCATGCTAATCATTGTCAGGGCTGAACCCACAATCTACCACACTCCAGAACAAGCATGATAATCATTGTCAGGGCTGAACCCACAATCTACCACACTCGAGAGCAAGCATGATAATCATTGTCAGGGCTGAACCCACAATCTACAACACTCGAGAGCAAGCATGCTAATCATTGTCAGGGCTGAACCCACAATCTACCACACTCGAGAGCAAGCATGATAATCATTGTCAGGGCTGAACCCACAATCTACCACACTCGAGAGCAAGCATGCTAATCATTGTCAGGGTTGAACCCACAATCTACCACACTCGAGAGCAGGCATGCTAATCATGAACCCACAATCTACCACACTCGAGAGCAAGCATGCTAATCATGAACCCACAATCTACCACACTCGAGAGCAAGCATGCTAATCATGAACCCACAATCTACCACACTCTAGAGCAAGCATGCTAATCATTGTCAGAGCTGAACCCACAATCGAGAGCAAGCATGCTAATCATGAACCCACAATCTACCACACTCGAGAGCAAGCATGCTAATCATGAACCCACAATCTACCACACTCGAGAGCAAGCATGCTAATCATGAACCCACAATCTACCACACTCGAGAGCAAGCATGCTAATCATGAACCCACAATCTACCACACTCGAGAACAGGCATGCTACTCATTGTCAGGGCTGAACCCACAATATATCACACTCGAGAGCAAGCATGCTAATCATTGCACCACCAATGTGGTTATATCTTCTTTTGATGGCTCTGAATTAACTTTGTGACTTTTATATGGCGATTCAAAAAACAAAACACAGCATCACCTTGTAACACATAAGTATATGGTACATTCGTAGAATATCTTTTCATTAAACCATGGGGATGTCTGAACACAAGCTTTTCTTTTCAATAATAATTGATCATCGATAATCTGTCACCAATTTAATGTCATGGTGGCAAGTTATAATCAAACATGGACATCGCCATGAAAAATCATTTAATATATGACAGGAATGGTGATCACAGATTAGAGATGGATGGCATCATAGGAATTAGTTTTATAATGTGAGTTAAACTACCTAAGTAGTCTGTGCCCATCACCACCAAACATTTGCAAGTTCTGATACTGGTTGTGGTAGTTTTCTTGATATACCGGTACTAATCATATGTGATCAAGTTTGTCAGTGAAGTCACCAATACTTCCTCCTAAATTTAAACTGAAATATTTTTGGAAGCATCTATAATCCCACCTCTTTTTTAGGTTTTTTCGGTGAATTGAAATATAAAATTGCTGGTCCCTATGAACAATCTATTGGAAAGTGTTTAAATATTTCTTTTTTGGTAGGGCCCGGGTGGCTCAATGAGTTAGGTAGTTGGATTACCTAACAACTCATATAAGCTTATCACCAATACGGCGTGGGTTCGCGCCCGGCTTTGTAAAATACAAATAAGGGTGCACTCGACTCGCAGCCGCAAGTGATAAAGTTTACTAGTTGCTTGCCCGTGCTCGGTGGTTCTCTCCGGCTTCTTCCACCACTAAAGCTGGTCGTCATGATATAGCTGAAATATTGCTGAAAGTGGCGTTAAACACCAAAAATTAAAAAAATTAAAATCTTTTTTGGTAAATTACTTTCAAATGCGGATTGAAAATCCAAGATGTATGTACAACTTCAGCACAAAGCCTCTGCATAGTTTCAGTTATTTTTAATTTGATGTTTCACACATGTCTTAATCATTCTAATTGTGATCCTAGACTACCTGGTAATTTGCTAGTATTTTCTGTGCCTTGCTTCTTTGTGATAGAGGGGGTAGTTTGTATTTATCTTTCTGATTTGAACATATTGTAACACTTCTCTGTATACATTGGATGATATATTTGAATTGTCCTCAACAAAATGTGTTTTTGTGCATATTAGAAAATCCTAACTGACACACTACCACTACACGTGGGTCTAGAAGAAATACTGGTGTGCAACTATCTTTAAAGAAACAACTGTGTACATGCTATTATTCAATTTTAGTATTTTGAACTTGCATGTCTTTCATATCCATTAGCAGGCTGCCACATTTGGATTTACAACTACCTATGCAATCAGTGCCCATCACCACTAATGTTGCGAGTTCGATACAACACTATGTGATAAAGTTCGTCAATGACTTGCGTCAGTGGTTTTCTCCACCAATAAAACTGACAGCCATTATATAACTGAAATATAGCTGAAAGTGGCATTAAACAGCATAACCATAGCCCATTTCTATTAAATACGACGACTAGCAAAGCTGGACACAGCTCAACAGCTTTCCATTTGTATTTTGATTATTTAATTCCTGTTTTTAATCAGTTGCACTATCTACATGACCAACTCATGGTCACCATTTACAGGGATGATTCTGGATAGAAAATAAAATAACTGAAAATCAATGAAAATAGCTGAAACCATCTACACCCCCTTTCAAAAAGGTCTGTTTTTGACCTGTTCCGACTGTCCTGCAATTTTCCGAATTTCTTTTCCACAGAAAAATAGCTGAAATCAGTTAAATAACTGAAAAAAATCATCCCTACATTTAACTTAATAATTTAGTTTTTATATAGCTGAAATACTGTTCACTGAACATTAAACAATGATCAATTAAATGATACAAGTCCTTGACAGCTTCT
Organism: Bathymodiolus brooksi; assembly: GCA_963680875.1. Classification (NCBI taxonomy): domain Eukaryota; kingdom Metazoa; phylum Mollusca; class Bivalvia; order Mytilida; family Modiolidae; genus Bathymodiolus; species Bathymodiolus brooksi. Next base: position 33,441,791 of record OY804575.1, read on the forward strand.
GGTTTCCGTATATGTCATTATCTTGCAATATACACAGGGGCCGTCGTGGTCGTGTGATAGTTGAATTTAGAACTACCTATGCAATCAGTGCCCATAACCACTAACTATGCGAATTTGAACCCCGCTCAGGCAAGATGTACTCGATACAACATTATGTGAGTTTTTCTGTGACTTACAGCAGATCAGTGGTTTTCTCCATCAATAACACGGACAGCCACGATATAACTGAAATATTATTGAAAGTGGCGTTAAACACCCTAATCCTACAATATTTACATTTTTTTAATTGAAGTTAAGTCAGTCAGAATCATAATTCACACTTGTAATCAAATGATCAATTATAACCTGGTATCAATATATAACACTAAACAGGCTATGGTTTACCTCTAGTAAAGGTCAGAAATCCTATTGCCAATCAGATCACTAGGCATTAGAATGGTTTCCTTTCAACAAGACCACAAAAGTGATACAGCTGAGATTACAGTAGACCCTCTCATCAAACTATACTCTCCTATCAGGTCAGATTTCAGATGTACTGAGATAGTTATTGCTAAATTGATCCCCTCAAAAGAGGCCATCCCTCTTATCAGGCAACTTTTCCCTTGCAGATAGGGTGGCCTTATATAAGATGGTGACAGGGCCGTGATCATATATGGTAGTTGGATTTTACAACTACCTGTGCAATCAGTGCCTATCATCACTCAAGTTGTGAGTTCAAACCCTGTTCATCGCAAGGTCTATTCGATATAACATTATGTGATAAAGTTTGTCAGCGACTTGCGGCTGGTCAGTGGTTTTCTCCGGGTACTCCTGTTTCCTCCACAAACAAAACTGACCGCCATGATATAACTGAAATATTGTTGGAAGTGGCATTAAACACCATAAACCTAAACCTATAAGATGGTGACTACTGTACCATGGTAAATGTGTCAGTAAATAAACAACAATAATATTGACTTTCAAGTTTATTGTGATGAAAGTATGTATTTTACTCATGCAAAGTAATAATAACTATGACTGATGCTGCATCTTATGCTTTCACTAATTTACAAAAAGCTCAAAACTGTTGCAACATTGTTTAATATAATAAAGAAGATAGAGATACTACAATATGTAAATAATTGATCAATTTGAGTATTTATTTATATTTACTGTATTTTGTTTCTTTTGATTCAAACTTTCATTTTTACCTTAGAATATTTCCATTACATATGGGCCTAGATTTCCCCTTCTTCAAGATTAGCTAATTGATCATAATACCAACAAACGGCAACATCATTACATGTATTTAAAATATTATGATATTAACTAAACAATAACAGCTTGCAAAATAAATAAATAAATGGGAATTACAAATATCTCTGAAAACGCAAAAAATGTTGGCAAGCTAAAACACATCAGTTAATATATGAAAAACATCCGACACTTTTATTAAAACAAATGTCTAATCTTTTCACTTCATTCACAAATCTGTCCCACCAAAGATGTCATATTTTCAATACCCAAAAAATAAAGATGTAAAGCAGGTCTATAGTTTCATTTCTTACTACAGGGCATGAAATAAAGAAAAATGAAAATGTTTATTTGTAAACATATAAATAGTGGAAATATTGTTTTTTTTTACAGTGAAAACAGTTAATTAAAACTACATGCATATTTAATACAATATATGATAAAGATACAAAAACTTGTAAATAAGAGCAACAAGGGGAGATAACAACTCTACATTACTTATAACCAGAATCACAATATTATATAATACAAGCCATCCCCAGCATAAATAAGCCACATTCCAAATATATCATTTATACAATCATTACACGAACAAATCAATGAAGGAAAACATTAAAGAAAGAGAAAGCTATTATTGTTTAAATCTATTCCTTCTACGATAATTTGCAAATTTTAAATCCAAAAGATAAGATAAAACTGAGCATGGGAATTTACAAGATTGGATAAATTCATCAAACTTAAACATTTAAAAGAACAATTTGAAAATACCTGTTTAAAAAAAAAAGACTTTAAAACAGGTACTATGTCGAACTCTTGGAATTTGGAAAAAAATCATACCCTTCAAATATTACAATATAATGACTTCTTCCTCCATCCAGTATATGTGAACCATTTTTATTTCTATTCTAAACACTCAATTATAATTTTTATTCTTTTCAGATTGAACATCGTGGGTACATTTTCAATATAAGTCCCCCCCCCCCTAATTCAGTGCACTACTTTTAAGTAATGAACTTAACATGCTACATTCCTCTTTTAAAGTCTTGGTCACTGTAGTCTGTTACTATATCATTCAAGGAGGTGTCACAATGGGAGTAATATACAAGTACAAATGATGAAAAGTAAACAAAAACAATTCTGTATTTATTGACAATGATTGAAATTAAGTACCACAGAATTCACAAAATAACAAGGCCACAGAAACAGAACATGTATTTCATACAGCCTAATTGCAAACAAGATGTTTAAAGTAAAAGCCATTGGTACTATGCAGAATTAAATGCATTTTGCATCACAAAAATACTTTATATCGTGTCTTACTAAAACATAAATGAAACACCTAACACATGAAAATAAAAATCTGAAATGAATTGTTTAAATATTGCAAAAAAATGTGACTTGAGTGTCTTCCAGAAATAATTGTTTGTTGTCTTTCTAGTTTTAACGATGAAACCAGTTTCTCAAGACAAATATTTCTAGAAAATCCCAAGCACTGGCAGCATCTACATGTATTAACAATACCTGATCATAACCTGAACATTGTTCCATTTCTAGTGCATTGTATCATTTAAATACTGCAGGAATTTGGTCATATAATACATTTTATACTAGAGTATGTATAAAAAAATATCTTCTTCACCTAAAATTTAAATGTCATCAGAGTAGTTAAGTTTTAATAGAAGTTGAATCTGTTCATATGGACTTGACAGCACTGATAAATGTTCTGGGTTTATGTACAAAATGGAATAATCACTTTTATCAATTCTTAAGATCTGATTATCTGTGTATTACCCTTATTAATCATAGCCATAATAATTCACCGTTCTTCTTTGACATTTAAAAAAACCCAAGGAAGATACTGACACCAAAATCATTTCATTTAGTCAATTAATTGTTTTTTCTTTAAAGCCAATGAGTCATGAGAGGTTCTTATGCTTTTTATCCCCAGAAAGCTTCCACTTAATTTAAGTAAGAATTTTAACACAAGAATTTTTTCACTATTACAATACACAATATAGATGGTTCCTTTTAAACATACTTTGTACCACAGAAAGGCACTTCTATTGGTCATGTTGGTGGGTCCTGAAGCAATAAATTTAAGACCAGATTTATTCAGGAATATTCAATTCGAATCCACAAATAGTACAAGCAAAATTTACTGTCTTACTTTGGTAGGAAGAATGTTTAAAGTAGAAAATCGTATTTACAGATTAACAATGTCCAAAATCTTAATGAATTTGTTGAAATAAAAAATGCTTTATAAAGTATAATGGTAATTTCTCAGATCTGTACATACAAAATTTAAAATGAGGACCCACTAAATTTAAAATGAATAATTATTTAAATATAAAACTGTAGCCTTATACACCAATACGACACATCTTCTCTGCCAACTGGACTAGTTCAGTCTGTCCAATAATTCTTTTCTATTTTTTAATCAAAGTTATATGTTTAAAGGCTGTTAAATCTGAAAAAAAAAAAAAAAAAAAAAAAAAATAAGATATCACTAACAACATTTACAAAACAAAAGTTATGCCTTTCAAAGAAGTTCAGCATAAACCAAAAAATAATAATAAGGACAAAAAAACAAATATGTGTTTCAGATTGCATGGTCTTCAAAATTAGGGTCGGTAAGGTCAAATAAAATAAAAGTTCTGGTTCTCAGACAACGCAGCCCCCTCAAAATTTCGGCCGATGGGACGTTTTTATTGCCGTACAGAAAAAAAATCACCGCCGCGCCGTATTGTTTGAAGAAAAAAAAATTTCAAATTTACCGCCAAATTTAAGTTTTCAAGCGTGCCGGTGACGAGTTTTGACAAACGTTTGAATGACTGATCAATCGAAAACAAAAGTAAAAATTCAGCATGGCTACGAGTGAAAACACTGTCCTCGTCAGTTTTAATGTACAGTTACGTTCCAAACAAATAGTTCCGTGGACGCCTGTTGACAGAACAATGACAGTTGCAGAGTTATGCAAGAGTATATTCGTGGGTGATTTTACGGACATAAAAAGAGGTTGGAGAAAACAACAACCCTTTCGTTAATTTTGACCTGAAGTACTGGACAGCGTGTTTCCTTCTGTGAATGTTTCAGAGATTGTTGAGCTATTTGGAAGATACTTTCAAATTGGAATTAATGAGGAAAACCTTGAAGCTTCCACTTTGGAAAAGACAACGAACAAGAAAAAATCAGCTTTTGCAGTTCTTTTGGAAAATCGTGAGAGAATGACACTACCACAAAGGCCAAGCAATAACAATAAACGAGATATATGTACCAAACATGGTACTGTTAAATAAATATTACTCTCCGAGTAAACACTATTGTGTTGTTTGTTTGCCAAAATAGTAGAATTGAACTGGTTTGCGTTGTTTTCAAACCGCTGAAAATAAAAACAAAATATAAAAACCCTTCCCATGTTGGATTGGAAATAAAAACCCTACCTACCTTGCCTTTTTTTTTTTTAAATCCATTGTCTGAGAACCAGAACATTTTTTTTCTAGATGGCCTAAGGTAGGGATTTTTTTTTTTTTAAACCTACAAGTATGCACCTTCCTCTAAAATCACACAAACTTGTTTGTTTCTTTCTTACTACAGCTTATTAATTATTTGACATGCAGTACAATGTTTTTGTTATCACGTGTGTGTATTCTCCATTCTTTATTTCTATACCTGAATAATTATGATGCTGAAACATCAATCAAATGTACAAGTCAAGGAAATGAAGAAAATTCAAACAGGAAACCGGTCTTTAATAAATCTGTTTCAATTAAACGCTTATCAGAAAGCGTCAATATCGCAACAGTCAAGCGTCTCTTGTTGAAGTCGGAAACGGAGGCGAATTTCCAGATTTTACCGATCTATTATTTTTCTTGGCATAAAAAATGTTAGGGTCGGAGGTAAAATTTTAGGGTTGGTCGGTCGATCGGAAACACACATATTTTTTTCTTTGGCCTAAACAATATTAAGAATTTTCCACTTATAAACATGTTTTTAGATTTAAACACTTTTATGACGGAAAGGTCAGTTAAAAAAAACTGTCTAGATGGAATAAGATACGAGGTTAGTCAAGAATACAAATGATATTGAATAACGGCTTTTGGTTGACAATTGATATTCCAGTATACTGCATAACTAATTCCATTATTTCCCCCCAAAATAAATAACATTTTGTCTTCCAAGAAAACCTTTTAACAAACTCACCATTATAATAAAGTACATTTTGTACCCTTTCCAGTTTTACCACCTGGTCTCTTTTCTGGATTCTTTCTGTTGATTTGTCTCACAAGATTGCAAAAAATCTGAGAATTAAGACAATTATTACACATTATAGCATGTTTTGACTTTAGGGAGTACAATAATTAAGATTTACATTATGCTACTGTTTAAACTATTTCTCAGTAGAAAGTTCCTTAGTTGTCCCTAAAACAGTTATATACATGTACAGTTAATTGTTACTTTTTAGCAAAATCCTGCATATTTAGATTATGACCCAATTTAAAAAATCTTTAAAAAGTAAATTATACTTTTATCATTCATTAATGTATTTGTACAATTTTGTTTTTGGCTAATTATAAAATATATTGGCTTTATGATATTTCCAGTCATATAACATTTTGAGGAAAGAGGCAGATTGCCTAAAATCAACTGCTGCTGCTTCATTCATTGACATCACTCATGTGAATTTAAACTAGACACAACTGAGTTCAATATCAGACTTAAACTTACAAGTCACTAATGTAATGAGCATGTTATATTTGGAACTTGAAGAAAGCAGCAGATTGCCAATAGGATCAACAGCTTCTGCTTCATTCATCGAGATCACTTGTGTGAATTTAAATCAGTGACAACTGGTTCAATATCAAACTCAAACTTGCAACAAGTGACAAATATCATGAACATATTATATCTGGAGCTACTAAGTAATATGTGTTGTCTGTGATAGTATACTTACTTCATTAACATTTATTTTTGCTTTTGCTGATGTTTCTAAAAATTCACAATTGTTAAAATGTCTAGCAAGATTCATTCCTTGTTCTTTGCTAACTATTCTTTCATCTTCTAAGTCACATTTGTTTCCTACCAGAATCATTGGTACCTAAAATCAGAAAAACAACAATCAGGTCATTGTTTTTATAAATATTCAGTCCATTAAATATCTATTTTTGTTGTAAAATATACAACTTTAAATATGACAAAACCTTCTTTTTTTTTCAAAGTGTAAATTACACATTAACTCTTCATTACCATCAACTACATTCTTATATTTACAAGATAAATGACATTACATTCTTACAAGATAAATGACATTACATTCTTACAAGATAAATGACATAACAAACAATATATGTCTTTTTCTTTAGTACAAGATAAATGACATAACAAACAATATAGGTCTTTTTCTTTAGTACAAGATAAATGACATAACAAACAATATATGTCTTTTTCTTTAGTACAAGATAAATGACATAACAAACAATATATGTCTTTTTCTTTAGTACAAGATAAATGACATAACAAACAATATATGTCTTTTTCTTTAGTACAAGATAAATGACATTACAAACAATATATGTCTTTTTCTTTAGTACAAGATAAATGACATAACAAACAATATATGTCTTTTTCTTTAGTACAAGATAAATGACATAACAAACAATATATGTCTTTTTCTTTAGTACAAGATAAATGACATAACAAACAATATATGTCTTTTTCTTTAGTACAAGATAAATGACATTACAAACAATATATGTCTTTTTCTTTAGTACAAGATAAATGACATAACAAACAATATATGTCTTTTTCTTTAGTACAAGATAAATGACATAACAAACAATATATGTCTTTTTCTTTAGTACAAGATAAATGACAACAAACAATATATGTCTTTTTCTTTAGTACAAGATAAATGACATAACAAACAATATATGTCTTTTTCTTTAGTACAAGATAAATGACATAACAAACAATATATGTCTTTTTCTTTAGTACAAGATAAATGACATAACAAACAATATATGTCTTTTTCTTTAGTACAAGATAAATGACATAACAAACAATATATGTCTTTTTCTTTAGTACAAGATAAATGACATAACAAACAATATATGTCTTTTTCTTTAGTACAAGATAAATGACATAACAAACAATATATGTCTTTTTTCTTTAGTACAAGATAAATGACATAACAAACAATACAATGTATATGTTTTATTCTTTAGTGATTATCGTTTATCAATTAAAAACCTATAAGTTTGTTTTATGATAAGGTGATGTGTGAATGGGTTGTTTGCCTTCTTAATGTGAGTTCAATACCACATGATCAAATGTATATACAATGGAACCTGTGCGTTCCGACACCTGAGTTTTCCGACATCCTGTGACTTCTGACAAGAAATTCAGGTGACAAAATATTTCTTTAACATTCTTTGTTAAAAAACCTTGAGTATTCCGACACCTGTCACTTCCGACATCCAACATCGTTTTACAGTCCCAATGTTATTAATTACACTTAATTAATCCTGTCTTATCCAACCCTTTGATCTGCTCATTAATAAATTACCATCCTTCCATGTGTATCATTAAATATAAACCATTAAAAAATTGACAGACTTACCTCACAAATAAATTGTGATTTTAAGTAATTTATTGGCAGGCAATTAGAGGCTGATTAGCAAGGGTTAAAAGTAGGTTTACAAAGAATATATATGTAATAATTAAAATTTTACAGTTACCTGTTTTCACTTTCTTTGTAAAGGACATGTCTACAACCATTATCTGATATATTATGAAATTGTTCTAGGCTTGTGTACACAAATAAATTATGATTTGAATTTATTGATTGGCAGGTGATTAAAGACTCATTATTAAGGGTTAAAGTAAGTTTACCAAGAATATAATAATTAAAATTTTACAGATAACTGTTTTCACTTGCTTTGTCAAGGACAACCAACAATTATCTGATCAGATAAAAAATTCTGAGTATAAAAATTGACTTAGTAGTTCCATCTAAATGTCAAATAAAACATTTCCTTTGACAAAGAAAGCAAATACATAAATGTATATAAAATTTAAAAAAGATTTAAGCTCCTACCATCATTTATTAGAGCGAGAGTCGAAGCACAATCAGGGCACACTGATGACAGCACTGCTGTGAAACTCAACATAGGGTACAGTGTCAGCTACATTATATTCAAGTTAGTATTGTTTAGTGTCTCAAATGCTATCTAACAAGCTCTATATACACTTACCTAGAGTCCTGTTAAATGCAGGACCAGTTAGATAGCCACATCTAAATTTACAGGATGAGGCATCCCGGGAGAGCCCAGCCAAGGATAATGGGGCATTAGTTATCCGGATGGTGTACTACAGATCGCACGGGACATAAATGGCACTGGATGAACGATCGGACTAGGTGTATAAGTTAGTTTATTCTAGTTTATTAGTAAATACAACATCTGAACTTCGGCTAGCCATGACAAAGCAGCTTGATAAATGGTTAATTGAAGGTGCCTGAAACCTAAATGATGGAAAGCTTATGGCTGTGCTTAGTGGAGGTGATGTGGCTGCACAGGAGCTGAAGAATCATTATTTCTGCCTGACAGCTCTGTATAATAAGGAGAGGGCTTACTTACTGACAATTGAAAATCAGGATGACATCAAACTCTCTTGAGAAAGGGAAGTATATGCTCTCGTGTTTTCAGAGCTCTTCACCTATATATTGGGGATAAAAACAAGTAGTGATAATCCTGTTGTATTCCGCCTTACATATATAGTCAGTCTCTCCAAACAGTGATTTGAACAAGTAAGAATAAAAACTCATGATGCCAAGGCTATCTTCGATAAAGTACAGAAGCTGTACACCGTAATGAAAGATATGGGAAATCCGTTTATGGAAGAGACTGGAGGTCTTTTTACACTAGATACAAAAATTATTGCCCATCCTAGTGTTGCTGAAATGGTTGCTTCTCATTATGATAATGGTAAAACTCGATTCAATGAGTTCTTGAAAGGGCTAGATACCGATGAGTCTTCATTTTATCAACCAAGCCAGATTTCTTTCAGCAAAAGCCAGAACCAAACACGGGTGATTCAAAGCAAAAAACATTAAAAGGATGACTGTTGTCTGTTCTCTACGATTTTCACATCCTGCCAGTCTAGAGAATATGACCTGATGGAATTTTTCAGCATGAGCATCAGTCTTTTCCCGCTGAACTGAGTGATAATGGTAATCTCCACAGCTGTCAGAAATCGTAGCTTGCAACAATTCTGGAGACACACGTTACTCCTCCTGATACTGAGCCAGAAGCTAGCTTCATCATTTTGGACGGATCAGCGTTAATAAATGCATTGCCTTCAATGATATTGAAAAACGTTTGAAGAATATGCAGTACTAGAGGTAGTCCCAAAAGTTCAGGCATACAGTTGTACTTACACGAGAAGATATTGTGTTTGACGTATACTGGTCTGTTTACCGGCTGTGTATCTGCATTCCATGACAAATGGGAAAAGAGTGAATGGCAAACATAGAATGTATGGCATGAAGCGTCCACTGTTTTTAGAAACCTCAGTTAATACCCACCAGTACTTGGCGAAGACGATCAAAGTAATCTTGAGAAGTTTGTAGTCATTATGTATGACATGTTTAGTGCCACCGATAGTATTGATGAAGCAAGACTGGAAATGTTTCCCCGAAAACAGGTCATATGACTCGCCCCCACCCCACAACGCAAGCAGCTCTCATTCAACATATTAATTATAAGCGTGCTGCACACCAATCAGTATGCATATGGGGACAAGAAACTACTATATGAGCAAGAATATGGTATTTGAACCGTTTCTGATAACGATAGAAAACTGATAAAATTGGATATTTCTTTGATATATGTTGTAATTCTATGGCCAAATGGTTGGTTGGTGTGTTAGATGAATGGGGACCATTGATATATTGTAAATATTTTATGAATAAAAATTATTTTTAATGTCCATCTTCGTACTTTTATGCGTCGTTTCTTATTGTTATTTTCGTCTCCGAACTGCGTAACGGAGTTGGATTTCCACACAACTATTACATACAAAAATGTAAGCTAGTCGTTAAAATATTGACAAACATTGATAATGAAGAATGGAGAGAAGAAAATTTTGAGCAGAGTAAGTATTTCTGTTACAGGTGTCATATATTGCGCGTTACATTGGTTTCCGATTTCGTAACACTATTTTAAGTTGTGTTATCTCCTTTTTGTAACAGTCGCCATAACAACGATTAGCATAAATAAACTCTTGTGAGATGTTTAAATAGATTAATCACGAATGCTTACATTTAAGCTTTTCATTTTCTATTTTTTTTTATTCAATCATCCACCTGTTCCGTTATGCGTTACATGTCATCCAAAAAGAAAGGTTAATTTAAAGATTAAATAAATTGGTATGATTTACAATTTCCGCCCAATTGAACTTCCGGTCACAAGTGAACCACGTGTAATGGAAGTGTGATTTTCGGAACATTTATACAATTTTTGTATGATAATATTATAACTCAGATACAGTGCTTGTGGTTTCCTGTCGCGTTAAAAAAAATAAAAAAATATACTACTTTAATATTTAAAATGGTATATACAGTCAAACCTGTCGTAGCGGTCACCTTTGTATAATGGTCACCTCCTCATAACGGTCACTTTTGTGCTCTCCCTGTGCATTTTACTATATATTTTAATTCGATATAGCGGTCACCTGTTCAATGTGGTCAGCGGTCACCATTTATTAGTAATTTCCAGTGTAAAACCTTTGTATAACGGTAAGGTCATTCTTAAAATAATACCGAAAGTGATTTCGAAAGTTCGGTATTTTTCTCAAATGTACAAAAAATCCTGAGGTGTTACAAAATATATTGCTTAATTTAATTAACTAAATAAACAAACACTATTGAATTTTGTGAGTAATAAATTACATAAAGGAAAGTTTATACCCGGGGGTTATTGGAGATATTTATTCATTACGACGAGAGTAGAAATTCACTCACCAAAAAATATTTTGTATCTAGTGCATCATGTCAAAACCATCAACATCCGTAAATAAGAAAGCTTTGAAATTAGACGTGAAAGTTATCTGTATTAATTTAATTAACTAAATAAACAAACACTATTAAATTTTGTGAGTAATAAATTACATAAAGGAAAGTTTACACTCAGGGGTTATTGGAGATATTTATTCATTACGACGAGAGTAGAAATTCACTCACCAAAAATATTTTGTATGTAGTGCATCATGTCAAAATCATCAACATCCGTAAATAGGAAAGCTTTGAAATTAGACGACAAAAAGTGAAAGTTATCTGTATGAGTACATTGGGCTTTAATACAATGGGTTATAAATCATTGTGATCGATGGTGGGAAAAGTTGTTGAGCTGTGGGCAAAGAGAAGGGTGTTGGTCGTACCCAGATAATGAACATTCTTTAAAGAAAACGTGAGATTCAATCGACGATTTTGAAAACAATATTTCCAGTTCAACATCGTGTTACTGGAAATTGTACTTTTGTTTATTAAATATCTTTATTTATTTATTTGTATGTTTTATTCAAATCATATCAGATTGAGATAAGAATAACATCTGGGATGTGATTAAAAATGTTTATTTACAACTAATGCAGAATATTTCGTCGAATAATCAAACCCCTTCATATAAAGGTCACCTGTCTATAGTGGTCATTTTGTCAAACTCCCCCAGGTGACCACTATAGACAGGTTTGACTGTAAATGCATTAAATAACCAAGAAAAAACCCAAATGGTCTTAGATGGTGCCGTTTCATACATTTTTATCGTGACAGGAAACCAAATGTTTATTACCATAACTTGTAATAAACATTTGGTTTCCTGTCACGATAAAAATGTTTAAAAAGATGGGTAAATATTTTTTCCTGATATCACTTGTTTCTCTTATACAGTGTTGATATAATCATATTCCACGTGTGAAATATTTAAGTTTTAGTATTTAACCATTTGGATACATGTACCAAAAGTTCAAATACCATATTCTTGCTCATATGTCAAATGGAAACCTAAAGCCCTGCGTACTGGAGTTGGAAGAAGCAAGATGACATGTGGCAAATGTTTTGGACAGTACTTCCGCCAATTGCTCAGAGTTGCCAACAGCTTAAGAAGTGTGGCTGCAAGATTGAATGCCGTGTCAGGTGCAAGTGATATCGCTTTAGTCTTCCTTGCATAGCTTTGTGTAGATGCAATTGCGATGGCTAAAATCTATTCATAATTTTTGCCTGACTGTAAAAAATCGGTAAATTAACGAAATCCAAAACAACGATTTCTCACTTTAAGTTATATAAAGGCAGTGAGGATGAATTGTTCAGTAAAATGGTAAATTTTAAGAATAAAACAACGAGATTTTTTTTCCCCGAATAAGTAGTCCCTAAGGAGTCTCTATGCCAATTTTGGTGCTTGTACCACAATGTGAACGATTGTTTCACTAATCAAAAGGTAATTAACAGATTTTATGATTTTTATACATACATCATCTGTGTCTTTCACTCGTAGAATCTGTTCTCGTAAATCTTGTAGATCATTGAATGTTGATTGTGCTGTTATTGAATAAACTAACAAAAATCCCTGTCCATTCTTCATATACAAATCTCTCATTGCTGTAAATTGTTCCTGTAAAAATCAAGTCATAGTAAACAACAACTAGTATTACTGTGAGCACAGCTCACTAAGATATACCCCCCACTCCCCACATCTGTCCAACCTATTTCCATAACCAAAACATTACTGATTGTTCCAACCAAAATTGAAAGGGACCCTCCTCTCTTCACCAGTAAGCTGCTGATAAAATTTCAAAACATTCTGAGATATACTACTCAAGTTATCATACGACATAGGGTAAAAATCTTATTTTCCGTTGTATCAAGTCACATAACTCTGGAACGGCAAAAGTGAAAATCGTCAAAAATGAAAGGGATCCTCCCCTCTTCACCAGTAAACAGCTGATAAAATTTAAAAAGATTCTAAGAAAGACAACTCAAGTTATCGTACGACATAGGATTTGTCTACAGACAGACGGACAAACGGACATGGTGAAACCAGTATACCCCCCTACAACTTCGTTGCGGGGGGTATAATAATGTATCTACGATATACATAACTACATACCGTTCCTGCTGTGTCTAGAATCTCTAACATACACTGTTGTCCATCAACTTCTACTTGCTGAAATATACAAGATAATAAAGTTATCATATAGCTTATATTAATGGCCAAATCTGACTGATATCTATACAATATTGTAATTATACATGTCTATCTAACTTGGTTGCAAAAAAAATGACACTTAAAATTAAGTGTCAATTAAGCTATTTTCCTTAAATGAACATATACTACTTCAGTTTACACGTGTTGCTTTGAGAAAGAGGCATATTGATTCAGTGAATGTTGTTTAAAGCAAAGATTATGAAAAGAATTACCCAGTAAATACTTCAACTTTAGATGATACATACTTTGTACAAGACCAACACGCTGAGCTGACTCGACAAAATCCACACATACACATTATCCTGACTCTTGAGCTATGCTCTTAAAACATGTGTCACGTTTATAACTTTATCATAGAGGTAGTAACTATCAATTTTATAGTATTTGGTTTGACAGAATTATGGACCAAATCCATGTTATTTTTTTCTGTCATCTGCCATGGGGAGGGAGATGAATATATGTGGTTATTAATCAATTATTTACCTTTCTGTAACTGTCTTCAATTGTTGGATCATATTTTTCTACGAAAATGTTTTGTACAAACTGTACTGTCTGAAACACAAAGAAATGAAGTTATAATTAGAATACATGTGTATATCATAGGGTGAACAAATTTAACAATTAAAGGGGACTCATCACAAGTAAAATTGACATTTGCTGTAAAATATTATCTCTTGGACGGTAAGAACTAACCTGTTCTAGTTCATACCAAATTCAAAGTTGATGGTAGTAACTAATTAAGATGTATTTATCATAATACATGTTATGATGATGTATGTACTCTTCCTTGTTGAGGTCAAAGTCAAAATATTGATATACAAAGTTCAGATATCATAGACACAGTTTAAGTAGTATTTCATTTCTATTGTTGATTCTTGAGATTTTGAAGGAGATAACACTACTTAACCCTCCCCACCACCTCCTTTGAGGTCCCTACTCAATTGACTTCATTTGCATGTCTAAATACTATGAACCCTTGCATTTCGGATCCATTTGCAATTGAATTGACATGCCGAGAAGTGAAAAAATTAGACAGATGTCCATGGATGGCAGACATCACATGGTCTTTGAAGTATAAATTAAAACCATCTGTAAGATCTGGATTTTACTATGGCAAATAAGGACACAGCTACATGTATACCTATCAGTTTACACAATTATATACAGTATAATAACAAGATTGTTATATTATAGCTATGGACATGTTTATTGCAATTATCACCTTTGGATATATGGAATCAATAACTTGTTTTCAGATAACAGACAACATCCTAAATACATTAATGCTGACAATAACCTACATTTGTTTTCTACTTTACCTGGAGAAATGTCAAAAACGAAAACAAATCACTGACATATACAAAATGAATACATGTTTGTTCCACTCTAACTTCAGATTTTCTAAAATTTTGCTTCATCATGGTGGGCATGTTCAGTGATGGATTAAGTCATTGCACTCCTTTGGAGGTTGATTAACAAAATTCAAGAGAACATACTACATATTTTATAAGTCAAATTTGAATGTGAAAAATGTAAAATTTGGTTTTCACATTAAAAATAAACTTTTTTTTTTGTTAATTTCAAAATGTTTGGCAAGTGAAACTTAAGTCGTCATAACACAAAACCAAAACGAGAAAGACAGACAAGGGTAACGCTTAATAGCATAAAAACATTTCCATTTCTTCTGATGGTCAGTACATGAATGACATAATAGGTCTACTTACTAGGGCACTCTTTCCAACACCACCACTACCAAGCACAACCAGTTTATATTCTCTCATGTTCGACGTTGCCTGAAAAAAATATCAAGCTAGTCAAATTAAGATAATACATATATATCATGTTTACTTACATGATATTGCCAACATACTAGTGATTCAGGAATCCAATTTCTAGGAAAAAAAAGTACAGTACATTGTGAGGACGTTTACCACATGCATTACATCAACCAGAGAGTCAATAAAAAGATGCATAAAAAATCTTAATACACGTTTCTTTTTCAATACGTGCTTGGTGTGGTCTACATGGTTTTAGCTTTAAAATACCCACATACATTTAAATTGGTCTTAGCGATCTCCTTCGTATAACGATTTCTGTTGTTATCCGACCTTATTTATTCCTCCCTCATGTTTTCAGATGCAATTGAGCTTTATATAACGACTCACTGTCAAACATGAGTAACAACTGTGTTCTAAGGTTGAAATTCCTTCGTATAACGACTATCAAAAGATTTACTATCAAACCAGAAGTTAGAAAAATAAATAAAGAAAAACAGTCTCGCTGAAAACAAGATTTTATGAAATTAAAATTTTAAATCTGGCTAAACGACACCTGATTTCTGCTAGACCATTTTGCTTCTCTAAAAAACGATTATTGTTTGGTAAATCAATATAAAATGGTCAAATTAATGTTAAAGCATCATGTTTAGAAATTGAATACTCCTTAAAATTCTTAATTAAAGTAAGTAATATGTAAGTGATGCCAAGATCGAAGTCAATGATTTTAAAAATATATTACTGAACACAGAAATAAGATAAATTCCAGATTCCTGAAATATCAAGAATGTGCTATGTTTCATTAAATGTTTTAAGATGCTTATAAATCAAAGATAGCAACAGATTTATGATATCAACTAAAAATATTCAATGGAGTAAACCGGAAGTTGTCATTGAAGCATAATCCGAAACCAGATCAAACCATTAGATACCGACATGGAGAAAAAAAATTACAATAAAATGCAAAAAGATATTTCATTGAATTAAATATATGTAAACACAGACATCATTACACTTAAATACAAACTGGTAACTAGATACACTATAAGTATGTGTATGCCAATGCCGAATGGACATCATTTTGTTGGCAAATATATCATAACCTCTATATTAAATCCTCCCTGTCTAATGCAATTTTTTTTTCAGAATTCCTATTAATAGTCACTATAGACAGGTTTGACTGTATATATGATAGACTCAGATCAGCGTCCGTACTCAAAACGACATCCACTGATGTCATTATCTCAAATCACGGTCCGATTTAAGGGTATTCTCAAATTGGTGTCCTTTCCAAATTCTCAGATCTATATATGGCCGATTTATTGGTTAGGGCATATGTCAGTGACATCTTTGGACCAGAGATTCCCAAACAACCTGGTCCTACAGACATATCCAGTAAAAATCAATTCGGAACGGAAAAACATTGGTTTCCACTGGACCAACTGTCCGGTGTATAAAATACTGGGGTTGTATAAAAGAGCCCTGTTTGATCTCCAATTTGTCCATAATTTATTTTGATTAAAACTAAAGTGAAACGCCAGATCAAAACTCTTTTATTGTATCATTTATCGTTCCTCCATCCTTTGATGAAGTTCAATGACATTGACAAAATCTCAGAAACGCTTTAATGAACGAAAATATCAATATTTGAAATATAAGAACAAGAATTACTCTGGACCGGACACATAAAAATTATCGGATATCAATTTGGCACCAAATTTAAACTTGTCTTTTGTGCAAAATACGAGGACTTGATTTAGACTTTTGGGAAATATTGAAACCTTTGGAATGGACAAATATTACAAGCTTTTTCCTGATTAAGACAAATGGTTGAAAAGATACACTAAAATTTTTATTTCTCTGTGAATTTAAATAAAATACTTTGCTAATATAAAAAAATAAATTCAACAAAATGTTTACTTCAAAGCAGACTTGTTTTAACAAATAATTTTCAAAAAAATATATATAGAGTTAATTTGCGTTACTAAAACGAGAATTGGAAAATTGATATCCCTTGGTTGAAAGCAACCACTGCAGGAAAAGTTTGATATTTTTTCGGTTCTGTGAAATTCTGTTCGGTCTGGTGAAAAGGGAGTCTTTACCAGACCGAATGTTTGGTAAAGTGAGACAGACTTTGGTAATCTCTGCTTTGGACGTCCATTTGAGAAAGTGAGAAACGGCCATAGATTTCAGAATTGGACACTGATTTGAGAATTTGAAAAAAGACATAAGATTTGAAGTACAGATGTCTGTGATGCAGAAATCGGACATGGACGTCGATCTGAGTCTTACATATATGTCAGTGATTCCGAAGGTCCGTCGGACATGTCCGGTAAAAATCAGCATGGTCCGATAATGTTTAACGGAACTCCGGACCAAAAGTCTGACGACCGATTCGGTAATTATCTACAACTGTATTTTTCATGTTTTAATACTGCCAGGATCTGCTCTTTGTCGGTAAGAAAATATTTTACGTAGTTCATCAGCAGGTCATTGATGATGATGATATTGTTCACCATTGAGGCCTAGATTTGTTTAATTTCGTTCAATAACAAACAACATTGGCGCCATTTTAAAGGGGACGCACCCCGACATTGTGCTATGGGAAATGTTGACCGCCCTTTTTGTCCGAAGTTACTTACAGCAAAACTAACTTTTGATTAAATTTGTTCTCATTTCTGTGACATAAATCATAGTTCTCATGTTTAATATGTTAGTGTTTTATCTAGGACTGAAAAGGGACATGGTATTTTTTTTTTAAAAAGGGCACTTTGCACGTAGAATTTACCAAAAAGGGCACATAGAAAAAATAGGGTAGGTACAAATGTAGGTAGGTAAAACCATTTTATTTTTCAAAATTATTTTGATTTCTTGACTTTCTCTCAGCAAATGAAGAATGGATTGCTACAAACATTTTTTTACGATTTTTTGAAAATTCAAGTGACAAATTACGGATCGTTTGTAGAAATGAAAAAGGGCACATCGGCAATACACGGCGCCACGTTTTTTTTTATCAAAAGGGGCATGGCGCTGCACCATTCTATTTTTCTTTAGATAAAACACTATATGTTCACATTTGCGAGTGTTGGCCATTCAAAATTCGTTAAAATGCACGGGGACGCTTCACATTTTTATCCATCCACATTGATATTTTATACTCGACACCGGGTTAATATTACGATCTATCGAACTGTTTATTTACATACATTTTGTACATACATACATGTGTAAACGTAAATGCCTATGCAATTATAAAATAGACTTTGAACTACAGTAACTTTATTCAATTGTTGCAATCTGATTTAAGGTCTGACAAATAATAACTACATTTTTGACTGCCAGTGTTCATGACAATATACTAGTGTCTTATCTAGGACTGAAAAGGGGCATGGTAAATTTTTTTTAAAAAGGGCACTTTGCACGTAGAATTTACCAAAAAGGGCACATAGAAAAAATAGGGTAGGTAGGGAGGTAAAACCATTTTATTTTTCAAAATTATTTTGATTTCTTGACTTTAACAGTGTTTAACCAATATGTGAAGCGTTTTACAAAAAATACCAATAAAATGTGCTAGGGTAGGCCGAAAAAATAGGTACTGTAGGGAAACCTTGAACAGAGATATATTTTTTTCTGGTCTTATTCATACACACATGACACAGGTAGCCGCAATAATGTAGCTCCTGTGACAAACTTGTGTCTCGGCAGAGCTACAACGCGGTCCCATTCATCACAATGGAGCAAAAAAAAAATTGCAGTTGAAACGTAAAAACTCACTATTTACGCTTCAAACATTTCATTATAACTATTACTGATGATCCCAGTCCTTGTTAAATCGGTTTGGCTGAGAAATATATGCTTTTCAAAGGTAGCAACAACCTTGTTCAAATTTATCGATTGTTTGTCATAACCGGAAACTACGGAAGGCAGAGCTTTTCTAAATATGGTATTTTTTACTACGATGTTTACGACTGCTGATGTAAATATTCACGCCTTAATCGCCAAATATGGTATCGACATCCAAATAGTGAGGCCGGAAATGACGAAATTCAAAAATTTCAGCGATGGATTTTTATTTCGTGGGAATTACATTCTAAAATACTGGTAGGTGATAAAAACTTGTTATAATAATGGACAAAAGGAAAGGTTATGACTTATTATTGATAAATGCAGGCGTCAGAAACTCTGTAAGCGAGCGCAAAAAATCTCGGCGGCTGCTCCATTACGTGTAATGGGATCCCGTTATAACCCTTGCGAGTAAGCGAGCATTTAGGGTTTTATTATTAGAACTAATGACACAGGTACATGTGGGGTGGGTCAAAGAGAACTGCTAGTGCTATCAAAACATCTACAATAATTAATGTTTATACAAATGTTGAATAGTAAAGGCCTACACGTGTTTTGGGGGAATCCATATAAACTGCTATCAAAACATTGTTGACAGATTACCAAGCTCAGGTAAACATCACCACCGCCGATGAATGTTGATTAAAAATTGACACTTCATTACAAGTTCACACAATTTTACGGTGGGTGAAACATTTTATATACCTGCTGAAGAATTTCATTAGGTTTCGGCATGAGGCTGCTTCTGCCTTCCTCATCTCCTCCCTTTTCTTTTCCTTCTGTCGGCAGTCAGCATTTTTTTTTCACACAATGGCGTCAAAATTTGATAGTTCGCTCGAGTTGTCGCCCTTCGACGAAGCGATCTTACGGATCGTTTGAAGAAATGAAAAAGGGCACATCGACAATACATGGCGCCACGTTTTTTTTTATCAAAAGGGCATGGCACCGCACCATTCTATTTTTCTTTAGATAAAACACTATATACGTTTGTGCTATATTTTCATTATCTAGGCTCTAACTATATATTCCTAGTTAGTCCGTTCAGCTAATTGGCAGAGACATCTTTCTTCTGCTGAAGATAACACAAATATGAGTTATTACTATTTGTGTGATATTAGATCACAGTAATAACTAATATTTCAAAAGGGGAAAAAAGGGGGAGGGTACTTGTAAAAAAAAGCACAGGTATGCAAGACTCCAATAGTCAAAATACATGTAGACAGAAATAAATATTTGATTAAAAGGTTTTGCTTGATGCTCTGGGGAAAAGAATCATTCTTTGTCTCTTCATCGTCTTGTCTGCACTTTGAATAACTGGAATTGACTGACATTTTGTAAGTATCTTTGACTCTGTCAATTTGTTTTGGTCCGAATGTTAAGGGGGAAACGATTCACTGTATGTACCGAAATCGCGATTATTTTGGGGACCGTTCGGTTCACGATACGTCGATGCCGCTTACGATACAAACGATATGATGCTCATTTTTTGAAAAAAAGTAGTGTTGAACTTCCGTTTTCTTCTTTTGGCGATCATTTAATTAATATTTTGAGAAAAGTGAATCGATTAATTTACGCCTTTAAAATTAATTAATCAAATATCAATAATTTCCGCTAGTTCGTAAGCAACCTCATATAAAAAAATACATGGCAGCGCCCATGTCGACCAGCATGGACTTCAAGGAATAGTTACAGTTTCCTATAAAACGTATCGTAATACATATCAAATATCGCGATACATATCGCTGGTGGAAAAAGTGTATCATTACACCCCTACCGAATGTCCTGTAAAAGTTAAAAACACCTTGGGAAACACTGATATGTATGCAAATTACATACAAAAATGTATTATTAGCAAAACTACCAATTGCAAAAAATTATCCTGAAAGAGAAAATGCTAGTTTTTTTGTAATAAATAACTACAAGCTTGGACCAATTCTTGCCATTTTTTGGGAGAAGACAAAAGACATTGTTATTGTTAAAAGATTGCCTGTGATCTGTGTTTCTAAGACATATTGTCTTTACAATTGGATTTTGGAATTGTTTCGAAACTATGATTTCTTTCGTGAGCAAAATGGTCTTATTGGAATAGGTAGTGTTGTCTTGCCTTAGTCTTACGTAATCTCAAGAAGTCTCTGAATGGCACAGCTTTTCTATTGAATTGGCGGGAATCATCAAGCTGTCAGTAGTGTCAGTAGTTAGGCGAGGTTCAGTATTAATCTACTCCTATTCTGACATCATTAGATTTAGGAGCATATAACATACGGTAGGATCAATACTGTTACTTACCATACAATATGTTTGTACAAGGGACTGCTTCCAAATTTTAAATGTCTAGAAATCTTTTGATGAAATTTGAAACAAATTCCTATTCTAGAAAGACAACTTACAATATCATTTGAAATCATCCAAAAATAAAACTATTTCGAAATCTATGGGGAGTGGTAAATAGCAAAAAAAAAAAAAAAAGTTTAACTGAGTCATCATCAAACAATGAACTAGCCCAAACTTCATCACCACATCAGCATTCCAATAATAAACAGACACAATATTTTTTTACTCACTGTGCTTCGTTCTGAAGGTTAGGACTAAACTTTAACGCATTAAATTAAAAAAAATAAACTTATTGCAATTATGAAACAATGTTAAGACTTCGTCTTTCAAATTAAATCAACAAACATCGTTCAATCTCAACACATCTTGCATTCTTGGCATTTCCTGTTTTGAATAAATTTGTATTTTCACATACACGTTCGCTACTTCACTTGTGTATTATCTGTATGTGAACTTCTAATTTTTGTAAATGTACATTTGTATTTCCTTACCCCAATATTGATTCTTAAAAGAATAAATTTGTTAACAGTTTGTAATGACGTTTAGCCCTTTTATTTTTGGTAATGGCGGATTTGATTCTAAATTAGGAAGTAGTACACTGCGCATGTTTTATTCTTCTCTGTCTGATTAGGTGTAATACCTCCGTTATTCGGAGCACTCCGTAAGTGGATTGGTCTGTTCAGTACATACCTGTATATATATATATATACACTGCAGCACCATTCGATTAGCCTTACGTCCAGCGCCCTAGACCACTCGACCACACCCACTCACCATTCGATTAGCCTTACGTCCAGCGCCCTAGACCACTCGACCACACCCACTCCCTAGCGCCCTAGACCACTCGACCACACCCACTCCCTATATATTTATATATAGGGAGTGGGTGTGGTCGAGTGGTCTAGGGCGCTGGACGTAAGGCTAATCGAATGGTTATATAGGGAGTGGGTGTGGTCGAGTGGTCTAGGGCGCTGGACGTAAGGCTAATCGAATGGTGCTGCAGTGTATCAATGGTGTGCACGTCCAACGCCCTAGACCACTCGACCACATATGCATCCACTCCCTAAAAAAAGGAGCTTCAATAATCGTAGTGTTACCTTTTCTCGTAAGGCAAATCTAGGGATAAACGAAAGACATGTGTATAAGCGTGTGTAGATGGTACATATATACTTAATATTATAATTTGACAGCAATCTAACTCAGCATTTTTTAATATATTGTATAGGATAATGAAGAATTCATTATACAGTCACAGGAAATAAAGTATATTATACAAACGTCTAGAAGCAAGTGACAACCATACAATATATCTGTCCCACTGGATCTCAAAGTTACTAAGGATACTAGGTTAATACTAAATATTATATACGTCTGAAAATTAAACCAAACAGTGTTAGAATTAGATTTTAGAGCTGTCAAATTTTTGTTCTTCCCTCGACGGGATTTGAACCCACACCATTGATACACTGCAGCACCATTCGCTTAGCCTATCGTCCAGTAATATATATTTCTCTTACGTCGCATGCATTACCATATTTCTGTAAGCTCTCCCACTAACAAATTCATTTTCGAGGTGGTAGTCAGTGCTAGCTCGAATCATTGACATTTTATAAATATGTGAATAGAAAATATAACAAATATGTGAATTTATGAAAAGTGTAAATTTAATATATTTCTATTTTTTTTGCACAAAATTAGGAAAAAGGGTAATCTAATAAACTGTAGATGAATCATTATCAGAAATTGGCAAGTTTTAATTGTAAGAAAACTTGAAAATAAAGTTGCTTTGAATGAACATTTTAATATTGCAAAATGAAGCAGAACCATCATGAATCACAAAATTACTGTTTGTAATTCTGAATTAAGCAACACAAAATCAAGGTACTGGCATAAAGGTTCTTTCCTGTTACCATTGTACACATTTTTTAAAAGTGATTTATGTCAACCAGAATAACATAGAAAACAAATAATTCTGTTGTTATATGTTACTAGAAGTATTATAATTTACAAAAAAGTGTGTGGTAAATTACTGGTAATTCACACATTTTCATGAAACATGCAAATAACACGGATGAATAACGTTGGTTACAAACTATTGCATTTTCATTGCAAAGTATATCTTGTACACACTATACGATTATATATTTGCGAAATCAGATTTGAGAATCATGTAAAAGACAATCAGACCTATAGTTAACAAAAGAATTTAAGTTCAGATTCTAAGGCATATTTAAAATATATCTAAATATATCATCAGTAACAGTATGGAATTTAGGAGTAACAGCATAGAAGTGGATAACAGGATGAAGCCCTCAAACAATGAAACTGTCTGGAGATGTAAATTTTTATTGTTTTTCAATGTAAAATAACGTCCAATAGCACGGCCGTAGGCCGGGTCTGAATAAAGTGAGGCAAAGGGGGTGAATTTAGACAAATTTTGAAAAAAAAGAAGATTTTATTTGCTTTCAAAGGTTACACTTGCCGTTTCAAAAGTGAGGCATTTGCCTCATTTGCCTCCATTGCGCTACGGCCATGCCAATACTATCATACTAACATATATTAATATACAATGTGAAGCTAGTAAGAACAGTTTCAAGATACCGAAGGGCTAATCAGAGGCGTTTGTCGAAAGACAGACCATAAAATGACCAAAAGAAAGAGGACAAATAATGATCTACAAAACGCTACACAAGAAACTAGATTGAGCAACATGAATCTCACAAAAACCAGGGGTGAACTCATGTGCTTCTTTAGGGTAAGCAGTTCTTGCTCCACTAGTGGCACCCATCGTGGTACTCTTGTTACAAACCCTGTGAAAAATCATGAATGAAGGACAGAATTATGATTACCACATGTTTCATCCATGGTCATTTGTGACACAAATATTCACAACGGTTAACCAACTCAGGTCATGGTGACGTCTGTAAAACTGTCGAAGTGGTGATTTCAACTTAACCACTTTTTCCCCATGTCCATGAAATAGTTTTTAGTTCCAGGGGATCTTGTTAGAGCGACGACTTTATCTAATGGATACCAACACATATCTTGTCCTTTTGGCCACACATGTAAATTCCGTTTCTTGTTGATTTTTCCCCCATACAGTTAAAATAAACCTCATTAAGTAAAGGGTTCTTTTCTAAACTTCCTCCGGGTAAGTATCATTGTCATAAAACATTTACAAGCGTTCCTTTGCCAAGCATATCCATGTTTTTGACTTGACTCATAATCGATTTTTAATCTATATTGCTATGTGCAGATAAGTCCATTCCACAGTTTTCCATCATTTGTTCCTCGTCTTACATTATCATTAATATTGCCAGCGATGTTCTCTTTGTCCCTGTTGTTCATGTTTTGTACATTGATGTTCTCAGTACCGCAGTCAATGGCCTCTGTGATCTGTTCTAAGCTTTCTGTTCCATCATCAATGTGTTTTGTACTACCACATTCTACATTGTACCAATGTAAACTTCGTCTTGTTCTCTGATATTCCTTATTCCAGTCACGTTTGTATTTGATATTTCCCATCCTACCTGCCTCCACTGTGACACCAAGTAATGGTCTTCATATAAGAAGAGGTAATCAGAATCCGTAAATCGAAGGACAGACAATACAATGGCTAAAGAAAAAGGACAAAAGGATTGTTTGAACAATCTAAGAAACAATACATAGAAAACTAAAGATAAAATCGAGTAACAAGAACTCCACTAAAATCCGGGGTGAACTCAGTTGCTCCGGAAGGGTAAGCAGTTCCTTCTCCATTAGTGGAACCCATCGTGCTACTATGCTATAGTTACAAACCTGGTGATGAATGAGGAAAGAACTGGGGAGTGCTTACGACAAGTTAAACTTATCGATGGTCATTTGTGACACAGATACTCCGTAACGGTTAATCAAGTCATGGTGTTGACCGTAAATCCTTCGAAGTAATGACTTCAACTTAACCAATAGGAACTCTTGGTTCGGTAGTTTCCCTGTTAGCAGCTACCCTCTTACTTGAAATCCTGATAGAAACCACAAGTTCTGGAATGTCAGATCAATTGAGAAATATATACTCCATATGCAGGTACTTCTGGAATGTTGTTACATAAATCTGGAAGGTTCACAATGGGCAAATCTCATTTGTCGTAAGGTTTCGTTCTCCACCGGACATCACTGTCAATTTTGAGGTTTATGTCAAGGTATGAAGCAGACCTAGCGGTATCTGTGGTATCCTTTATCTAAAGATCAATGGGATAGGTGTAATCAACGAAATCACCAAACTTAGAATTATTCATCTATATAGCGGAACATGAAATTAAAGGATTGGGCTAGCTTCTTTTCATTTTACCTGGGAAGCCCCTGTATGAAGTCTGCCTCATACGAATAAAGGAACAAGTCGGCGAGAGGAGGAGCACAGTTTGTACCCATAGGTATGTCGATTGTCTATTGAAAAACATACACACCAATAAGTTCCTAGATTATCCCAAGTCTCATTTCGGCGATATGACAATCATTGCCATAAGCAAATATATTCCAACAGCCTAGACGCCATTCACCATCTGTCCTAAAAACAACAGGCTTTGTCGCTTTGTATATCATCTGGGAATTAGTCTAAGGCAATCTGATCTGCAGTGGATCTTTATACATAGCATGTTTCTCTGCTGTTACATATATAAATTCTGTGCTGTTGTATTACTTTGACATTGGTATTTTGCTCCACATTAGTCCAGTCAACAGTATGATTTTTTTGCTTTTCCTTTAGAAATGTTTCTTATAGCAAATATATCTAATAGCAAATTCATCAATAGATCTCCTCTTTAAGGTATTTAATCTTTGTTTCAGTCTTTCCTGTTACGCAAACTTTCTTTCCTGTTACTATTTGTGAATGAAATTAATATTTTGAACATACTTCTCAATTTTAAAACTCCATTAGAAAAGCAAAATATATCATTTTCTTGAGCTTTAATCCCTGAAAAATTATATTTCAAGAATTCTTGTCTTGTAGTCAAATAAATGGAAAATATGAATTATAATTTCCGCCCTGTTACCAATTTCGTTCTGTCCTGTTGCATTGCCTACAGTAACATGAAAGAATGTAACAGCACAGAAATATTCAATAATTATTTATATTCTTCATTTCCCTTTTGATGTCCTCTATTGAGTAAAATGCTATTTTTGAATTAATTCATATAGGGATGTATATAAATGACATCTTGTCTAAAAATTTGACCGATTTAATGGTCAAAAGCTAGTAACAGGACAGAAGTACAAAAAGTATTGTGGTAATAAGTCTTAGCTTGGATGTCCACTGATTTTGATAAAATGCGCCTTTCAAACTTTTTTCTTTGATTAATGGCTGCAGGAAATGACATAGTAGAGATGACATATGGGAAATTGTACTCGGTGGTATGTGTGTTTTAAAAACATCAAAATATTGTTCGGTAACAGGATAGAATTCAAATTGTGAGACATGATTAAAAAACCATTTTGTTCTCTAAATAAAGGAGTTTTTTGGGGGAATACTCACTTTTATTAATAGTTATGATCCCTAACTATTATATAAGCTAAAGTAGACATATTATTGATGCATTGTTAATTTTTTTACTGTTGTTGCAAATGTGCTGACACTGCCATGGACAACACTGTTTTCCCGACCTGTCAATGTTTGGTGCATCGAAAAAGTATAAATTATTGCTTCAAAATTCAAGTTTATACTATTAAATACAATATAATATACTAATCTTTTAAAGAAAACCAAAGTTTACTAAGAAAACTCAGAAATAAAATAAATCAGACAGTGGTTAGGTCGTGGACAGGAAACTTGCCAATTTTTGATATTGACTCAGATGATGTTGGATGTTGAAGTCAACAATCAAACTGGTTGTGTATGAACCAATTAAGGTCATTGTATAAAAAATACTACAAGTTTACTGCCTTGTCGTGAATGTAATGAAGGGCAGTCGTGGTTGTATGGTAGTTGGATTTACAATTACGTGTGCAATCAGTGCCTATCAACGTTAAAGTTGTGACTTCGAATCTCGCGTATTGCGAAGTATACCCGATACAACTTTTTGTGATAAAGTTTGTCAGTGACTTACGACAGGTCGGTGGTTTTCTTCGTGTGCTCCGGTTTCCTGCACCAATAAAAGTGACCGCCACGATATAGCTGAAATATTGTTGAAAGTGGCGTTAAACACCATAGCCCCTAATACTGAATATAAGGCGTCAAAATTGCCACACAAACACATTTTGAATCAAGCACACGTATATTTTCTAGCCATTTACATTAAGCCAAAATTGGGTAAAATTCTATAGTACCTCACGTGACTCTCTATATTTTTGGGGGAAGGGAGGGGGATCCTCATCTACCCTAAAATAGATCTTTTACTGTGATGAGAATTGTCATTTACACCCTAGGAGAATACTGTATCCCGAATTTATAAATTAGAACCATACGAAATAATGTGTTAACATAGTACCATACAATCTAAAGTTGGGTATATTTTGACAAACAGACTGAACATCTTGGGAAAATATGCGGGAGTTACATAGGAATTTATCTGGCATGTTTAGCAAATGCTTAAGAAGAGTTTGAAGATATCAAAGGGGTAATCAGAATCCGTATATCGAAGAAGAACAGACAACACAATGGCCAAAAGGAAAAGTACAAAAGGACAAACAACGATCTACAAAACATACACATAAAACTAAAGATCGAGTAACACGAACCCCACTAAAAACCGCTGGTGAACTCAGGTGCCCTCAACTTTTTATAGATGGAAATTATATTTAGGAGGGTGTAGATAAGGCAGATCATTTTAATGTCTACAATCAACTGTAGACGATTAAAATATAATTATGTTGATAACATTGACTCGTTTCGTGACAATAGTCCCATTTTAGATAATATTATTTAATATAATTAGCTCAGAAGAAGTTCTTGATAAAATAAATTTATTAGACACATTAATAGCAATAGGTCTAAGTTGTATAAGTCCAAAATGGGTTTTTAAAAACTCTATGTCCTCCTCAAACCCAGCAAGTTTTTAATAAATCTCTACAGTTTTGTACTTTTCCTTAGAAATATCATATTTTCAAAAATGTGTTCAAAAATAAAGGCGAAACGGAACTGTTAGTAATAAAATATAGTCCAATTTCCCTGATATCTGTTAAAGCTAAACTAATGTGGAAGTGTATTTTTAAACATCCTTACAACTTTCTTTTTTCAAAAAAGCATCATAATAAAAACGTAGATATTTAATTTAGCGAGTGAGTGAGTGATTGTTGTTTAACGCCAATTCAGCAATTTTTCAGCTATATCATGGCGAAAACAAGTTAATTTTCAATGAGATGATGATGATGAGGTCCGCTTTGTTCTAGACCAACACGCTGAGTTGGATTTTTATAGTGCTAGCTCACTGAAACAACAGTCCGTGGGTAGAAATGTCGCTCCACTCGGACACATTATTCTGATTCCGAGCCGACCCGTCTTTGCTCTTTCTCCTTAATGCTGCATGCTAAGCGGAGAAACAACAAATACCAATTTTGTAATCTTTGTTTTGACCCGACCGGGGCTCGAACCCACGATCTACCGCATTCGAGGCGAGCACGCTAACCATTACACCTCAGATGCGGTTTCTAATTTAGTGCACATGATCAATTAACCAAAGATGTCTGAAGGAGATGAACATAGTTATTTTGTATAATAATTACATTATTTAAACATAAGTTTTTATATTTGTATAATATAAAAACGTATGTTTAAATAATGTAATGGCGTTCCACACGTGTTCATCCCCAATCGAACAAAGATATCAGTATCTTATTATTGGTAGAGATAAGTCTTACTTTGTCAAAACAACATAAAATCGAATAATAAATATAAACAGGACG
The DNA here is from genome assembly GCA_963680875.1 of Bathymodiolus brooksi. Lineage (NCBI taxonomy): Eukaryota > Metazoa > Mollusca > Bivalvia > Mytilida > Modiolidae > Bathymodiolus > Bathymodiolus brooksi. The sequence continues at coordinate 33,471,102 of OY804575.1, forward strand.
AGATCATTCAAATGTTAGATTTTTTTATCGACAATATATTTGTCCAATTTAGTGGACTAGTTTTTCAACAGACGATCAGTATTCCAATGGGTACTAATTGTGTTCCACTACTCGCTGATTTGTTTCTACACGCTAATGAGGTAGACTTCCTTCAATGGCTTCTCAAGAATGAAGACAGAAATTTACCTCAAACCTTTCATTCCAGTTTCCACTATGTATATATATATATACACGTCTGAAAATTAAACCAAACAGTGTTAGAATTAGATTTTAGAGCTGTCAAATTTTTGTTCTTCCCTCGACAGGATTTGAACTCACACCATTGATACACTGCAGCACCATTCGCTTAGCCTTACGTCCAGCGCCCTAGACCACTCGACCACATCCACCCCCTGATATATATATGTTCTGTCATTGAACCATTCTCGATTCGATGATTAGCTGTATCTCTTCTATCAAAATGAGCTTGAAATAAAGGATACTACAGTCACTCAAATATTTGCTTCTTACCTTGACCTTCACAATGAAACCGATAACGGAGGAAGATTTAAAAAATCAAATTCTACAAAAAACGTGATGACTTCACATTTCCAATAGTCAACTCCCCATTCGTCAGTAGCAATATTTCAGGAGCTCCAGCGTATGGAGTTTACATTTCCCAACTTATACGTTGTTATAGGGTTTGTGGTCAGAACAGTGATTTTTTGGATAGAGCTCAAATACTGACACAAAGGCCACCCAGACAAGGTTACACTACTACTAGGTTAAGTTGTCGCTACACAAATAATACGGTCGTCAGCACAAACTGGTTGTCCGTTGCGAAATATCAATTTCTCATGTCAGTGGATTTTCCCCTTTTAGATTCCTTCTTTCCTCTATCATCGACAGGAACTCTGTAGGACTTGATTTCATGTGACAGCTATTGTTCTTTTTGTTCCTGAAATATATGACTGCTAGGTACTTTTCAAACAAACAAAAAACAGATCCGAGTGTTTCCGGGATATTTATAATAATTGACATCAAATATTTATAAATTTTGAAATAAAGAATAAAAATTATAATAAAGGTGAAATCAGCGAAAGAATGAACTTGATAGAGTGCACACACGGACTAATTCTCAAACTTCACAATTCTTAATTTAGAAAAAAACAAAGAATTTGCCCCCCAAAAATGTCGGATATCACTCAGTTTCGAACTTAACCGGTATCTGAGATATTTATAAAACAAACATTTTGTATAAATTTGGTGATAAATCGTCAAAGAAGAAACAACGCTCAAAATTCAGTTTTTCGTTAAAAAATAAAGATTTCATCCCAAAAGCGTATTTCGATATTACTAATTTTCGAACTTGACCAAGATATTTTATTTTGGAAATGTAACTCATAATCGTACACTTCTACAATCAGATTAACTGTCATCTGGAATAATTGGATTTCATAATAAAATGTACTTGAATTTCAACTTTGGTAAATATAAGATCTATTATTATTATTATTTGGAAAAGTACTTCACAACCATACACTCCTGCAATCAGTAAAAACTTTTTATTATGCAGGATAGGATACGACTTCCCGTCAAAAATTCTGACAAAAAATACCTCTTCGATGGGTTGTACCCTATAGCGGAGACACTAGGTCCTATTTCCATACCGTGGGTAATGAATACGACGGTCAAACGACAGAGCGGTTGATGCTTAACGCCAAGTGGGCAATCATCACTACAAAACAACATACTCTCAAGGAAATAACGGCAACATAAACATAGACTGTGAACACTCTACTTCACCGACGAATAGTTAAAAAGGTAGAATATGTTGGTTATAGACCATTACTCTGAGGACCGTATATACACGGTCAAACGAACCATGTCGGAATCACCTTTAGAGTTGACGGGACACATGCCAACTTATGACTTGATTTTAAATCATGAAAACGAATATGACGATAATAACCGTTTACTTTCTTTGAATATGCAGATTACAATAGGGCAGATACTTTCGTCAAGGGGCCGTCGTGGCCGTGATCGTATGGTAGTTGGATTTACAACTATCTATGAAATCAGTGCCTATCACCACTGCTGTTGTGAGTTCGAATCTCGATCAGGGCGAGGTGTACAAAATTATGTGATAACGCTTGTCAGTGACTTGCGACAGGTCAATGGTTTTCTCCGAGTAATCCGGTTTCCTCCACCAATAAAACTGACCGCCACAATATAGCTGAAATAAATTGTTGAAAGTTGTGTTAAACACCACCAAACAACAAAAAGCAAAACAGCAAATACTTTCGTCATCATGGATAATGTGATAATGTATATCTTTATTAGTATTTGATCAACTGTTTATGATTATCGTTTGGTATTACATTTGCCTTTCCAGCTTATTGTTTTCTTAGATTTTTATCAGTTTGGTTAATGCGTCTGATTTTTCAGTTTGTTCATTTGATGATGACCAAGATGACCGCCATTTGAAATTGTTCCTTATATCTCGATGTGTGTACAAGACGACAAATAACTTAAACCCGCTAAATTAGGTATGTATATATTTTATTTAGATTTATCATGCAAAGACTAGACATTCTCATGTTCATGGACATTGGTGTTTGCCAGATAACCAATTTATATCGTCTGATGTTTTAAGCAGAGATTCCTTGACAATATAGCATTCTCCAACTGTTACATTCCCAGATGCTGAAAAAATACATTAAAATAAATTGCACATGGTTTAGTTTGTTATAGCATTTTTACAACAGCATTTTTTATATAGAAAAAGACTGAATTTTCATTGGACATCTTTCGCCGACGTTTTTGATACAAAAACGTGTTTCTTGTAATGTTAAAAAAGGCATGGAAATTGTCAATGTGATGTAAACCACACCTGTCACTTCCCCCTTACTGATGTTTTCCGACGTGTGAGATCTGAAGAAATCCCATTACGAGTCACATGTTAGTGACACTAGTCTATGTCAAGATCTTTTCTGTCAAATGAAAATGGCGCTTAGGACAAATGATCATTAAGATCTCCCACGCCACTCTATGTCAGTATAAAGGGAAGCAATTAAGAGAGCGATGTGATTTTAAATGGTTGAATTTTCAAGATTAAAAGCTATTCACCATGATATAATAATTATTCAGGTGCTTGACGGAATATATTGTCACATTCCCGAATGATTCCCGGATATATTCTCGACCCGCTACTTACATAGATCAATTTAGCATATTATCATGTTAAGAAGAGTTTGAAGATACCAAAGGGGCAATTAGAATCCGTATATCAAAGAAGAACAGACAAAACAATGATCAAAAGAAAAAGTACAAAAGGACAAACAACGATCAACAAAACATACACATAAAACTAAAGATCAAGTAACACGAACCCCACTAAAAACCGGGGGTGAACGCAGGTGCTCCGGAAGGGTTAGCAGTTCCTGCTCCACTAGTGATACCCGTCGTGTTAATCTAGTTACAAACCCGGTGATAAATTATGACATGCAAGTAAAATATATAGACGAAACTGTCTTGGCGATACAGAAGCTGCATGGACTTGTCGGAATATGACCTATTAATATATTGAAGCACATATTTGAAAGGTGATAAGTCGACCCATTCCAGCATTACGTCTGTACATATCTGTACATTGGAAGTGAAACCCAACCACCCAATGGGTAAAGCTTATTATTATCAAAATTAAAGGAAGGAGGCCTAGGAAATATATGATACCTCAAGAAGTTGACACGATTGTTTTCTGTACATTTTACCTGTTAGGAGATAAACCTTATCAACACTTAATTTCAATTGCCCACAGCTGTCTGGCCGAATATCTGATGTTAGCTGAATTAAATCGCCTTTCTTTATATCTCCGGGACCCTATTCAAAATAAATACCGGTAAGTTCATAACATTTTTGTGATTTAGTATACAATGTAGTTTTTTAAATACCACAATCTCATCTTTTTTCCCAATGATTGTCTCACAACACCCTCACAAACTTTTTTGCATCGTCTATTATATGCAGTAAGAAAATATATTGATGTAAAGGAATTTGAGACACTATCCGTTTACTAACGGAGGAAACCAGAGTTTTTGCATAAGTACACGGAAAACCCATGATAACACGCAAATACACGATCAATTACCTTAAGCACAAGACCACCGCGCCCCTATATAATCCACATAGCCGAAATCCAACAAGTTAGCTGTTGGTGTATTGGTTTGGCTTTGTGGCAATATTGTCGATTTATGATAGTACTGTTGATGTATTGCAGTGTTGTTCTTGTATGGCAAAGTTGTTGGTATATGACAATGTTGTTCAATGTTTATTACACATTTCCATGAAACTTCCAATACAATGCTTCAGAAATGATATCTTTGCTTTGTCATTCTGCAACCAGGAAATAAATCAAATCGATACATATGCTTATACTTTTCCTAAAGACATCGACAGCATTGCCATATACATATGCAGAAATGCCATGTGTCAACAGCAATGTCAGACATTATCAAGATTGCCATACACCAACAACATTGGCATATACCAACACCATTCCCATACAAAGACAATACACCGACCGTATTCAATAGATTGATTGGTGTTTAACGCCAACTTTAGTAGTATTTCAGATATTTCGTGGCGTGAACAAATTTTAGGCATTTAACGTATTCAATAGATCATTAAACCTATTATTCTTAATTTCTTAATCTTGATTTAAAGTATTCTGCTTTTTAGCTTTATTCAAATTTTTATTATTAATGTTCACCTTGTATACTTCTGTGACCTTCATAGTGTATGTAATAATTGTCATATCAGAGGTGTCCTCCAGAATTTTGTCATTTCGAACACTTTCTATTTTCTCCATTATAGTGCCTTCAAATACTGAAAAAATAACATTGCATTAGAAATGATGAAATTTTAAGAACATTGTATTCATTTTCCATATCGGACCCAACATCATCTCGAGACGCAGTCGAGGTCTGATATGGCATGAGGGATGATAGGTATTTCCCTTTTAATTACACCTTATATAAGAATGCTGGATTCCGATTGGTTAATAGCCGTGATATTTTTTACACATTCAGGCCTTGCATTGTGAATTTGCAGAATTTTTACTTCATGTAGGTGTATTTGCATAAGATTTAACTTTTTGTCATGGTATTTGCAAAATCGTATTTGCCGTTTTCACCCTTCACCGAGACGCTTGTAACAAAATTTGTAAAACGTTATTAGTTGTGCGTTTTATGTAACATCATTCGGTAGAATTAAATAGATACATCATGTTAGGTCCTGAAAACGACAAACAAAAGGTATTATTTATTTAGCCAGTGTTCTAAATAATATTCGGTGTAATTAAACAGATATATCATGTTTGGGAGAGGTATTTGCGAAAAATACCAGTTTTGAGACTAAATTTCCCTCGCCATTCGGCTCGGGAAATTTTTCGTCTGTCGACTGGTATTTTTCGCAAATACCCCTCCCAAACATGATATATCTGTATAAAATCCAGCAAAAAGTCCAGTTTCATGAAATAACATATTTTTCCTGTTGCTGTTGATATCCCCCTCCCATAATTTATGCAAATTGTTAATGTTGTAAAAACTTGTTAATTTTCTTATTGCTATAAATGAATCCTCTAATTGTTTACTACAAATTGCAAAAAAAAATATACTCGAATAGTCTGTCTTTTCCATTGCTCTTACTTGAACGAATACCAATTTGCCGTTGTAAGTGAAATAACTGCTACAAAAACGTATAATTTAGAATCAAATCGGGAATGTGCAATTTAGGTACAGTAGATTATATTACGAGACAAATGAAAAAAATCAGTATCTTTATAAGGAAGTTAATAAGGGTAATAACAAAATTACGGAACTCCGAACAATCTAACAAAGGGAAAGTCAAAACTCATAAGTATATAAACAGACAAAATCAGTCAACAACCGGAAAACTGTGAAAGCATCACTACATGCATAAATATTAATTATTACATTTCCTATTGAAGCATTTTGAAACAAGTGTGTCAGCTATTGTTTATAAACAAACGATACTGGAAATACCGGAAGTTACTTGCGCGAGAGGTACTGTTTTGGGGTTATTTGAAATAGATGCCCCTTATATGGGTTATCAACCCGGGTCGTGAATTTGTGGCTTACTTCCGCTTGTTACACATATGCAAAAGGTATCACATTAATGCTATGTATATGATAAATAGCATTACATTAACATTTTAATCTTTGGTCATCCTTGAATAATAACTGAAATATTACCCACTTGACGTTAAACACCAACAATATATCAATCATAACAACTTACAAAATGATCGATTTAGTATTCATGACTCCAATAATTTTGTTGGTTATCCTCCAGTGCTGCCTCACATGAACCTTTAGAAGTTTGTTTGATTTTTGTTTGCTAGATGGTGTTTAACGCCACTTTCAACAATATTTCAGTTATATATTGTGGCGGTCAGTTTTATTGGTGGAGGAAACAGGAGGACTCGGAGAAAACCACCGACCTGTCACAAGTCACTGACAAACCTTATCACATAATGTTGTACACCTCGCACTGATCGAGAATCGAACTCACAACATCAGTGGTGTTAGGTACTGATAGCATAGGTAGTTGTAAATCCAACTACCATACGATCACGGCCACGATGCCCCCTTTAGAAGTAATTTCTAATTGAAGAACATTTTTACTTAAAACACCACGTGCTACTGGCATATTGATACCAATGGTTCATTTTTGTTATCAATGGATAAAACTGTCGTGTGTGAATGTTATAATGGCGAGATTAAGTTACTATTTGGTCAGATTTTAATGCCATTGATAATGTACTAGACCAAAGACGATGTCTGTATTGAGGGAAGCATGTTGTTTGTGTTTTGTTTTTATGTTTTGGGATGAATGAGATCTATTCTGGTTTATACCACAAAAATTAAAATGATTTTAGATTTAATTTTGTTTTCAACGGTTTGGTCATTTTATTCATGTCGGAAATATGGACACAATTATTTAGCACTATGTCGTTTAAATAGTAGTAAAATATTACTTACCATTTACATTTAAGATTGCCTCCGAGTTTCTAGGACAAAATTCATCTTTCAACGATGTACCTCGAGGTTTAGGGCAAATGTAACAACACGAGTGCTGATGTACATCAAACACTAAAACAAGAAATAACACAGATATAAACTGCATAGTATCGAAGTTAAGTAATAAAAACAGACTGTCAAATCTGAAAGATATTCAATTTTCCGCCCTATTCACATATACTTCATTTCTATTAAATGACTATCGTTAAATTATAGGAATATTGATATTTTTTGACTATCTATTCATTCAAATAGTTGTGTATAGCTTACAAACTATACCGAGTGACAGAAACTTATTTCTTTACAAATGCTTGATAATATTGAAATTTATACTAGAAATCTATTTAAATAATTGAAATTGAAAGAAGGGGGTTAGGGTTATGGTGTTTAACGCCACTTTCAACAATATTTCAGCTATATCATGGTGGTCAGTTTTATTGGTGCAGGAAACCGAAGTATCCGGAGAAAACCACAGACCTGCCGAAAGTTATTGACAAACTTTATCACATAATGTTGTATCGAGTATACCTCACCATGAACGGTTTCAAACTCGCATCTTTAGTAGTGATATCATATGCTCTGATTGTACATGTAGTTGTAAATCCAACCACCATACGATCACAACCACGACGACACCGAAATCCAAAGAATATAACTATGAACATTTTAATAGCCGACATCAGAAATGCATCACAGTTGTTTTGAAATCTTATCTAACGTCATTTGTGATGTACAATGTATTGTTTCTATCTATACGTAACCGTTGTTAACTCCTATATTGGGATAGGATCACTATAACGGTTAGTGTTACGAATGTTTAACTATATTGGGATAGGATCACTATAACGGTTAGTGTTACGAATGTTTAACTATATTGGGATAGGATCACTATAACGGTTAGTGTTACGAATGTTCAACTATATTGGGATAGGATCACTATAACGGTTAGTGTTACGAATGTTTAACATCTCTTCAACAAGTTTGTACTTACAATGTGGAAGAGGAATACGAAGTACCCGGAGAAGAAAAAAATCAACCTGTGACCAAAGCTGTATCGAGTACATCTCGCCACGAGCGGAACTTTAGTGGTAATAGGCTTTGATTGGACAGGAATATGTAAATTGTTGATGGCGTTCAAGATGGTCGCCTTCATTCTTAGAAGCAAATCGAATACATGTACAGTGTATATTTATTTTTATTTTTCATGGCTTAGTGTAAACCATATTTATTGAATAAATTGCATGAGTTATAACAATAGTACATACATAGGGATCAGAAAACAAGTGACGCAGCACTTATATAAATTCTTCTCCCAGATACCAAAAAAGAAAAGAAAAGAAAAATATATATAAGATGGATAGGACATGCACATTAATAATGCACACATTTGTTTAAATAAGCATATGAAGAGAAAGGGTGACAATTTGTACAATGAACAATAAAATGATAGATCTAATATTATGCAACAAGTAAAAGCATGATACATTTATATTCTAGGTGTAAAACGTTTAGATTTTATTATAAAATCTTGAATTACAAGGAAATTACTTTCATTTTCACAATCTGGGAGGTTAGAATCACCAAAGAGTAGATTATTAATATTCAAATGAGAAGACAGGTTAACAAATAAATCATTTCTTAACCTTTCATACAGAGAACATTTTAGTAAAAAATGCTCGGACGTTTCTACCAGTTTACAACTACAGTAGGGATTAGCTTCGATATATTTCTTATAAAGATGATCCATAAGCGCACTACTCTCAGTTCGAATTCTAGTATGAAGTATTTGACCAATTATATAACCTGCATAGAAGTAAGATGGGACAGGATTTATTGTGTTATTCAAAAATAATTTCATTGAATTGACTGAAACATTACTTTTGATTTTCGTTGGAAGTTCGTTCCAGAGTCGAACGGTTGAAGGTAAAAAGCTATTATTATAATAAGCTGTACGAGAATGTACATGAACTAGATTAGAATTGTTCCGAGTGCTATATTGATGAGTTTGTCCGAAGGAGGATGGAACTAAATTGGATAAATATTCGGGAACTGTTTTGTTAACCATTTTGTGAAATAATAAAATCTTATGTTTGTTTCTTCGTTCCTCTAACGTTTCCCATCCACATTCTTGTAAAAGTATACGTATACTTGTCAGTTTTGTAGCACCAGTTGTTATACTTGCGGCTTCATAGTTATTGTGTTCAAGTTTTTCCTTTATATAATTTGGACAGTTATCCCAGATTACATCCGCATATTCTAGAATAGGGCGGACATAACTGAAGTACATATGATCAAGCGATTTACGGTCTACTTTAAATTTCAACTTACGAATAATATTTAATCTAGAATCTTAAAAGCCTTTTGTTGTATATCATAAGTGAACTATGTCATTAGATTGCAAATGTTAACGGTACAAATATAGATAAAAGAGTAAGCAATTGACAAGCCTTGGATTTTTAACTTTGTATCAAAGTAGTCTTTTTAGTTTAATTTTGGAGAAAATTAATTTCAAAGTTTTAAAACAGTGGTTGACATATCAGTTGATGGCATAATTCAAGAATTATGTAAACCTTCAAGTTCATGACATTATATTCATGTGGAAGTGTTGCATTTTTAATGCCCACCAGCATACCCTTTTTACGAGATGATTTGCCAAAGTACCCAACTCAGTTCCATGGCACGGTGAAAGAAACAAGTCCAAAATAAAATAAAAAAGTATTGATTTCAATAATAATAATATATATTTAGTTGTTTTATATCCGGAAAGTTTCAGTGTCATTACGTGTGTAAAAAAAAAACCCCAAAAAAACCCAGAACATTTATCCAAACCCTTAAAATATTCAAAATTTGTCAACCTGTCATAGTGATTCATTTGTGTTATTTATGTCTTAGATCTATAGACAACAAAGTGGAGAGATTGGAGGTTTTTATCACCCTGCAAACAAATCAAGACGAACAAACTTGAAAACACGTGTTGTCACTTTAGTATATATACACAAAGAAAAATGTTAAGCACCCCCATGTTTTTTTGAAATGACAAATGATACAAGTATCACGAGATTACTGACCAGATAATCTCAAGAACGCAATGGTGACCTGTTAGGACATTACATTGGCTGTAATAAACCACAAACAAAATCAAGAAAAATGTTAATTTAATGAATATTTAATCACAATATCACAAGGTCAGTTTTTGCAGTAAAACATGTCCATTTTAAGTATTGACCTTCACAGTTCAAAAAGCACGATAAGATTGTCATTTCACTTTCAAAACGTCACTTATGAATTACTTGACACATTTATTGTTCAAAGTTCAGTACCGGGTGTAACCTCCACGTGCTTGGATGACGGTCTCAATCCTTCGTCTCATCCCTCCAGCTAGACGTCGGATGTCCTGTTGTGATAGCTGCTGCCATTCCCGATGCAATGCTGCTTCCAACTGACGAATGTTTTACACAGGAGGTTCCCGAGCCAGTATACGACGGCCTAACATGTCCCAAATATGCTCTATGGGATTCAAATCCGGGCTCATGGCTGGCCAAGGAACAGAAGTCACGGCTTCGCTTTGGAGGTAGGCGGTTACTGCTCTTGAACGATGAGGCCTGGCGTTGTCATCCATATACACAGGCCTTGTAGCTAGTGGGCGGTTGTCGAAATGGGGGACAACAACTGGTTGCAAGACGTCTCTGATGTACTGATCACCAGTTAGGTTGCCTTGTATGGTGACTAAATCCAGCTTGCAGTCATGAGAGATACACCCCCAAACCATTACTGAGCCTCTCCCGTAAGGGACAGTTGGCTGGATGTTCCTTAGGGTATAGGCTGTATTTTTGTGTCTCCAAACCCTCATCCGGCCGTCAGTTACATGAAGCAGAAACTGGCTCTCGTCTGACCAATGGATCTTGCGCCATGTCCTTAAATTCCAACCACGTCGTGCTAAACACCATGCCAAACGTGATCGTCGATGTCGGTCTGCCAACAGTGGACGTTTAATGACTCTCCTTGACTTGAGTCCCGCTGATTTCAGACGGTTTTTAACTGTTCTTGTTGACAGACGTCTATTGTTGTTGGAGTACGGGACTGGTTGCGAATGGCATCCATCTAAGCGCTGCAATGCCCTGTCGTCACGATCAGATGTTACCCGTGGTCTGCCAGATCTTGGCAAGTCTTTCACATTGTTGGTTTGTGTGTGTTTTCTCACCAGTCGGCTGACTATGTAACATTTTATTTTTTCCTCCATAATAGTCTTTCCGGCAGAATATTTTTAATATAAAATATTATCCTTGGACAATATTTCAATATTAAATTTCTTCCAATGCTATTATATATTTTCCGGATGAGGTGGAAGAAATTTAATATTAAAATATATCCGTGGATAACATTGCATATTATATTTCATCCTGAAAAAAAGTATAGAGGAAATAATCTGATTTTATATGTTACTAATTTTTTCAATTAATTAATTTACATTGCTGCAAATAAATATGTACTTAATACTAGTGTAATATTTCTTTATTACTGCAGTATTTTTTAAGTAAATATATAAATCATTACAATTACAATGTTTTAATAATATTCATAAGATTTTCTCTTGTTACTTTTCCTCAGTCGCTTTGGTTGAGGAGTACACAAAATTTAATTTTCACTCTCCGTTTCATTATCTTCTTCACTAATATACTGTGGTGATACTTGTAAATCAAAACATTACTAGTTTCTGCACTCTGTGGATACTTTTGGTCTTGTATGAAAGTTTATTTTACTGGAAATAAAACTGTATTTATATTCAAACAAATTACACTGGTGGCTTATATAATTATATGACATTATCAATATTTCCTTGTTGTTATTATGTACATTGTATGTTTGTATTCCATACTGTCAATCATTGTAATTGCTATGCCCCTTGTGGGTCCTTAATTGGTCAATAAAGTATTCTTCTTCTTCTGTATATATGTAACTATATCATTGTATTCTTCTTCCATTATTTAATATCTATTGTTACCGATGAATCAAATTTTTAATATATTTAAACTTACATGACTCTATTGATTTTATAATGGGGTTGAATACTACTCAATCTGTCATTTAAATTGACAGTGTTCTGGCTATAATATATTTTCCGTATATATATATATTTACCTGTAAATTGTATTTATAAAATATTTTCCGGATGGGTCGGGTGATTTATTAATCAGCGTCGGAAATAATATTACATACCTTAGTATAAAATATTATCCGGATTAGCTCATTTGATGGATCGGGTGATTTATCTACGAGTGTAGGTATTAATATTACAGATGCGTCTCGTGATTTAATAATCAGCGTCGGACATAATATAACACACAGACCTTAGTATAATTTATTATCCGGATACTTTTTTTTTATAGCAATGGAAAGTATTTTATCATAAAAATATTTACCGTGACATAAAATTTAATATTAAATTCTTTCCACCGGATACAATTTCAACCGGAAAAAAATATGCCTTACACAGTATAGTGGTAGCCCATCTGGCGTCCAATAGCTTTGAAGGACATCCCTGTTGTATGCATGCTGATTATTTGCCATCTTTGTGCTTCTGATATTCGCCTTCGTACCATGCTTACTGAGAATGAATACATTTTTTAAAACACCGGACTTAAATACCCAAATTCGAAGTGTGAACATACTGCATTTTGAGTAATGAGTGAGAGACATGGTTCACGTGCATGACTAGTCGATATTAGACATAATGGTCACACCTGTGTGAGCACATCTTTTTAATGGAACATTGTTCTTGCTATAATCAATATAAATATTAGAATCTAAACTTAGTGTAACTTATTATGTTTTAATATATCAGGGGGTGCATAACTTTTTTCTTTGTGTATATATTCATATACATAGACCAGTCGATTTGAAATGATCTCATCTGCAACATCTTGCAGCGTTTACATTTGATTTAATTCAGTTAATACATTTTATATTGTCAGATGTTTGCAATATATTTATAAAAAGTAGATGTATTATTGAATTGTATAAGTCAGTAATTTAATAAAGGTACGTTTGTTGCTAAGTTAGGTAGATATTACATTTCTGTTAACTGTTTGTCACAGCACAGAATGTTTATGATAATAGACTATTGGGTATCGGTCATTTTTTTAAATTAAAGTATTCGCTAAATGCTTTTGATCTAAGCCTCATATTGATTATTTTTCATATTACTTCATAATAGTATCATTCCTTATTCAAAACAGGAAATGTTATGTCACTATTATGTTTATATAGGAAATGTTATGTCACTATTATGTTTATATAGGAAATGTTATGTCACTATTATGTTTATATAGGAAATGTTATGTCACTATTATGTTTATACAGGAAATGTTATGTCACTATTATGTTTATATAGGAAATGTTATGTCACTATTATGTTTATATAGGAAATGTAATGTCACGTTTTATGTTGATATAGGAAAAGTAATGTCACTATTATGTTTATACAGGAAATGTTATGTCACTATTATGTTTATATAGGAAATGTAATGTCACGTTTTATGTTGATATAGGAAAAGTAATGTCACTTATTATGTTTAATCTGAGATTCAAAACATGGCTTAATAAACAACAAACAAAAATTTAAGTATGGAAATAAACGGCCACAGTTGACAAGAATGTTGACGAAATTTGACAAGATAAACAGAAATACCTATTCGTTGATTTTGGGCAAGTCTGTGCACCATTGGTACCAGTGGATGCTCAAGTTCCTCTAGGTTAGTGCAAGAGAGAACGAGGGTCACGCTTTCCCCATACGTCGACTCATATCCCATCACCCCCTGGAGCAACTAATCAGAGGAGCGCCACAAAATATGAATTGTTTGCAACATGTAATTTATATATATATTATATACTGGTAAGCTCGAATTGGTATCAATTCAGAACCGGCCACTCATGGTCGACATGCGATGGTCTTAACCAAACCTCCTGCGGTACCGCAGGAAAGTTAACACATGATATGATCCGACGTAGAATATCGGAAAGGATCGTGACCCCTTATCCTGCCATATCCCGCAATATGAGTGTGTCTATACACATTCACTTACAACTCCCCCCCCCTTTTTTTCAATTTACTGCTACCAGCACTCTTGCCGATCGATGACAAGAACATGAAAAAAACAGCAAAAATTATATCCCAATCTAATTATAACTTCTATAAATTCGACGTTATTATTCATTATACAATGCACAGCATTCACACGCTCTAAATTAAAGTTTCTAAAGCTCCTTGAATGTTATTAAGGAAAATCTCATAACCAGTGTCCGACGACAAATGAGTTCCGTCAAATCTGTGCAAGCTCCTCTCCCGAGCTCGAATATTTGGGTGGCGAACAATGAAATGGTTTTCATTTACCATAAAATTATTGACAGCTGAGTTGACACGCTTTCTTACTAATTCAATAGCCATTTCGTCATTAGCTACATGCCAATATCGGCGCATTAGTATCTCACTCCATACAATGTGAGTTTTTGGAAGTAGTAGCGATAAATGCAAGATATCTCTCTTGATATCTTGAATCAGGTCGTAAGAACTGACCTTACCCAAATCATTTGATCCAAGTTGTATTACTATAATAAAAACGGGAACGGTAAAGAGTCAATTTTCTTTTCAACCGTGGCGTGAGCTCACTCCATAGCATACCCCTTTTTCCAAACCAACGTATATTGACCCCTCTGTTCTGAAGTCCAAGGTGCCGACTCCCAGCTCTAGACTTGACAAAATAACTGGTATAGCTATACCATAAACATTTTGAAAATAATAATAATAATAATTTTTTAAAAAAAATATCAGCGAACTGATTATTCCACTCAAGATTCCATTTTTTATATTCTTCTCAGGTCAAATGATCCCAGAAATTTCGAAATACACCTCGAATCTGTACATAGTCTACTATATTATTATGTTTTATTTTATTTTCTTTATTTCCTTGAATTGTATAATAGTTTTTTTTCTTGTGATCAAACTTGGTGTACATGTTTTCATTATAACCTATTGTCAATTGTTTAAAAAATGTATTGTATTTGACAATGGATAATGATGCGACTGCCTACAGAATGGCAATAGGTTTATTTTATTGCAGATCTTGTCTTGTCAGTAAAAAATGTCTCTTCAAATCCCTTAGATTTCTACCATATTATTTTTTGCTTTTAATTGTACTCTTTCAGAAAACAATTCAAACCTTGCCATCTATCCTGAAAGTTATTTTTATAGACCCATTCGAACAAAACCTATCATTCACTTTTTTTCTACTACAACTCCTTTTGTTAAGTAATGATGTAGCAGAAAACCCCGGACCAGACAACAAAGTAGGTGATTTAACGGTGTTTCACTGGAATGCTAGAAGTGTAAGAAATAAAATTGAATATTTAGAAACAATATGTTTAGGTTCCTCCATAGTTTGTATAACGGAGAGCCATTTAGATGATAAGGTAAGTACACAAGATATTCTTATATCGGGTTATTTAGAACCATTTAGAAATGATAGGAACTGTTTTGGTGGCGGAGTCTTAATATATATTGCAGATTATCTCCATGCATCTCGACGATATGATTTAGAATTTAATAATGGAGAATTAATATGGATTGAAGTTAGTTTTCCTAGATATAAAATTCTTGTATGTGTGGTATACAGGTCACCTAGTGCTATAAACCCCTTCTGGAACAATTTTCATTATTCTGTCGAAAAAGCTATCGAGTCGTATTCTCGTGTGGTGATCACGGGTGACTTGAATGTTGATCTCTTAATTGAGACCAACCATCGATTAAATGAAATTATGTATAATTTTAACCTTAGAAATTGTATTAATGAACCAACAAGGTTTGGTGCATTATTAGATCCCATTATTTATTCAGATGAATGTGAAATATCGTTCTCGGATGTTATACAAATTGATAGAAATATAAGTGACCATGATGCCACTTCTGCTTCTTCACGAATTCCGCACAATTTACAAGCTAAGTATCAACGAGAAGTATGGTTGTATAAACATGCAGATTTTATAAATCTTAATTCTGAAATTCGTCTGTTCGACTGGGAGGGTTTCTTACTTTCTAGTGAAAACATAGATGAAATGTCTATTAAATTTACAAATAAATTTATTGAATTTGTAAAAATGTATATTCCCGTTAAAATCATTACTATACGACCAAACGATAAACCTTGGTTTAATTCATCTATAAGAAAAGCAATGCGTATTAGAGATCGACTCCATAAACAGGTAAAACAAAATAGTTACCCTTTTCTTCTACGTAAGTATAAGACCCAACGGAACAAAGTTAATAATATGATAAAGTATGCAAGAGAGCAATTTTTCATCAATGCTAATGATATGTTAGATAAAAATAGTAAGTCAAATCCAAAATCATACTGGAAATTGGTTAAAAAATTAATGGGAACTGTAAACATTCCCCAAACATCCCTCCATTGCAAAAATTAGACTCTGGTGAGTACGTAATAAATAATGAGGATAAAGCCAATATATTAAACAACTGTTTCTGCTCCATAACGGAAATAGAAAATTCTAATGTTCTTACCCTCGATTTTCATGATCGCACAGGTAATAGAATAGACACTCTACATATAACTTCAGATGAAGTTAAGGACATACTTGAATGTCTACAGCTTGGGAAAGCAGTAGGTAGCGATCTGATAAGTCACTGTATGTTAAAAAATACGGCTTCTACAATTTGTAAACCCCTCCAGTTAATATTTAATTATTCCCTACAAACTAGAAAATTTCCAAAAATTTGGAAGTCGGCTATAGTTATTGCACTCTTTAAGAAAGGTATAAAATCTGACCCATCAAATTATCGACCTATTAGTCTACTTAGTTGTGTTGGGAAAGTTTTTGAACGTGTTGTTTTCAAATATATATTTAATTTCTTATTGGACAACTCTCTTATTTATAAATATCAGTCCGGATTTATGCGCGGACACTCAACCGTGCACCAACTTATTGAAATTTACCACAATATTTGTTTATCATTAGAAAATCGTGAAGTTATGTGTACTGTATTTTGTGATATATCAAAAGCCTTTGATAAAGTTTGGCACCGTGGCCTACTTAAAAAATTAAAAGCTTACGGAATTTCCGGGAATTTGTTGCATTGGTTTGAAAATTACTTGAGTGACAGAAATCAAAAAGTTGTTCTACAAAATTGTCTTTCAGAAGTAGGGAACATTAAAGGTGGGGTACCACAAGGATCAGTGTTAGGCCCTTTGCTATTCATATTATATATCAATGATATTACTGAAGATATTCAAAGTCTTTCGCGATTGTTTGCTGATGATACATCACTATCGTATTCATCTTCTAATATAAATGAAATTGAACAAAGATTAAATTCAGATATAACGAAAATTTACAATTGGTCAACAAAATGGTTAGTGGATTTTAATCCCCAAAAAACTAAATGTATGCTATTCTCAACAAATCAGGGAAATATTAAGCCTCAAATACTTTTTAATAACGAGGATGTTGAATTTGTAGTAAATCATAAACATTTGGGTGTTACGTTTTCATCGAATTGTAAATGGCATTGTCACATTCAAAATATATTAAAAAGCACATCTGGTCAACTGTCTATGCTACGTAAATTCAAAATTAAACTTAACAGGGAAAATCTTGAAAAAATATATTTTACTTATATAAGGCCATTATTAGAGTATGCGTGTGAACTGTGGGATGGTTGTACTATTTTGGATTTAAATAAAATTGAACAAATACAACACGAAGCTGCTAGAATTGTTACTGGGTTGCCAAAATTTACAAGCATAGAATCCCTATATTTTGAAACTGGGTGGGAACCCCTCCATTCTCGTAGACATAGTAGAAAATTAAACTTGTTCTACAAAATACGTAATAATGATAGTCCTTTATATTTATACGATTGTTTACTGCCTTTTATACGAGAGGAAAATGAATTAAATTTGCGCAACCAAACCGAATTTAGAAATCCATTCACTAGATTACAATTATTTGCAAACTCCTTTTTCCCTTCTACTATTAAATCATGGAATAAATTAAGTCCACAATTAAGAAATGCACCTACTCTAAATAGATTCAAACAAGCAAATAAAAATCATACAATAAAACCCCCCAAATTTTACATTGCCGGATGTAGAATATTAAATATAATTCACACTAGACTGAGACATAGATCCAGTAGCTTGAATGCTGATCTTTTTCGTGTGCATTTGGCTAATGATCCAGGCTGTATATGTGGGTGTGCATTTGAAGATGCAATTCATTATATATTAGAATGTTGTCTTTACAACGAAGCAAGAGAAGAATTGAAATTAAGACTAGTTTTTCTTAATGAACTTAAAATTGAAGTCCTACTTTTTGGCGATGACACCTTAACTGAGATGCAGAATCTGCAAATTTTCAAATCTGTACAACTTTACACCAAACGAACAAAACGTTTTACCCATTTATGATCACAACACCCCCTCCCCTTCCTAAATATATATTTGATTAATTAATCAATCAATCAATCAATCAATTTCATCTCAGATACAAGTATGGTAAAACTTGCTTATATTATATAATTTCATGCTTTTTGTTTTGTATTTTGTTTTTTTTTGTTGTGTCTCGTTTTTTTTTTTTTTTCATTTTTCAAAGAATTTATTTATAATGTTGTATATTGTATTTTACTATTGCTGACGCATGTACTATTGTAGTTATTTATTATGTGGATAGGACCCTTGTAAATTGTAATAATTTGTGTCCAATCCAATTGTTATAATATTTAGCAATAAAATATGTTTAATCTAATAAATCATGAAAGCCGAGGTCCAGGTGTGAATGCTTTTTATTGGTGTAGATTTCTTATTTATTATTGACAGGACTCCCCCTTTAACAGATAATTCGCCGTCCAGATTTGACTCGTTTACAAGGTCCCTGTTTGATTTTAGAAGAACGCTTAATTCTATCAATTCACCATTTTTTCTTTTATTTTGACTGGTATATGTGCCGAAATTGGTTAAAAAACACCGGAAATGTTTTCCGGGAATTGAAATTCTTGTAAACGAGTATCAATGGCATTAAATGTATTGGATCCCCCCGAATTGTGTGGTTCTGTAAAAATAATAGGATCACATGACATACCTAGATTTTGATTTTGTCTACTGGGGCCTGGCTGGGAATCTGATGTCAGCAAACTGAGTTGATTACTGTTCAAGCGACTCTGGTTATTTTGATTCGAAGGCAGTCCAGTTGATTCTGTCTGCTTGTACTCTGTCCCGGATCGGATGTACTTAGCTGCAATAATGTAGCTCCTGTGACAAACTTGTGTCTCGGCAGAGCTACAACGCGGTCCCATTCCTCACAATGGAGCAAAAAAAAAGTTGCAGTTGAAACATAAAAACTCACTATTTACGCTTCGAACATTTCATTATAACTATTACTGATGATCCCAGTCCTTGTTAAATCGGTTTGGCTGAGAAATATATGCTTTTCAAAGGTAGCAACAACCTTGTTCAAATTTATCGATGTTTTCCATAACCGGAAACTACGGAAGGCGGAGCTTTTCTAAATATGGTATTTCTTACTACACGCATTCACGCCTAAATCGCCAAATATGGTATCGACATCCAAATAGTGAGGCCGGAAATGACGAAATTCAAAAGGTTCAGAGAGAAGCTTTTTATTTTGTGGGAATTACATTCTAAAATACTGGTAGGTGATAAAAACTTGTTATAATAATGGACAAAGGGAAAGGTTATGTCTTATTATTAATAAATGCAGGCGTCAGAAGCTCTGTAAGCGAGCGCAAAAAAATCTCGGCGGCTGCTCCATTACGTGTAATGGCATCCCGTTATAACCCTTGCGAGTAAGAGAGCATTTAGGGTTTTATTATTAGAACTAGATGTACTTGATGTCTGGTCAGGCTGAAGAGTGTTCACTGGGGATTCTCGGCTAAATACTTGTGATCTAGAAGCAGTGTTCCTAGTTCCCTCACTCAAACTAAGGACAACAGTACGTTGTCCAGCATGTTGATCAGGTTCATCGTCATGAACAATGTTGATCACCGGTCCATGCGATACCGACAGATTGTGAGCAGGCTTCGGTCTATCTTGAATCCTGGTATTTTTCGACTTTCTTGAAGGCCCTTCTCCGTCTAAATCTTTGGTTGTAGGCTTCCTTTGCCTTTTTGCTGGTTTCATGACTGGAAATGTCGTCAGGATGCCACAAAATTATGTCGATTCAAATTGATATGTTTCAAAACTTTTCGAGGCAATATCAAGCATGCACGGAAGTAATGCGACGTGTATAAATGTGACGTAATCATACAAATCGGAGTGCATCCGAATACCCGGGAAATAAGGAAATAAAAATACTATTGTTTTTACTTTCATTAAATCAGTTTATCTACAAAATAGATTAACCGTATTATATACGAAATGTAATGTCACTTCTTATGTTTATATAGGAAATGTAATGTCACCTCTAATGTTAGCATAGGAAATGTAATGTCACTTCTTATGTTGATATAGGAAATGTCATGTCACTTATTATGTTGATATAGCAAATGTAATGTCACTTTTTATGTTTATATAGCAAATGTAATGTCACTTATTATGTTGATATAGGAAATGTAATGTCACTTTTTATGTTGATATAGGAAATGTAATGTTACTTATTATGTTTATATTGGGAATGTAATGTCACTTATTATGTTTATATAGGAAATATTATGTCACTTATTATGTTGATATAGGAAATGTAATGTCACTTATTAAGCTTATATTGGGAATGTAATGTCACTTCTTGTGTTTATATTGGGAATGTAATGTCACTTCTTGTGTTTATATTGGGAATGTAATGTCACTTCTTATGTTTATTATAGGATTAAACACTGTTTTTTAGGAAATTATCTATGTATAAACTCTGGCAGCTCACTCACAAACTGAATAAAGTCGGACTTTATGTAAAGTTTGTGAGTGAGCTGCCGGAGTTTATACATAGACAATTTCCTAAAAACACAGTGTTTAATTCTTATAATTCTTATTCTTGGACGTCGTGTTTGTTTTCGACGCTAAATACTATTAAAGAAATACCCAAGGAGAGCCTCAAACAATGGACATACAATACACTGTATACGATTGTAAACTGAAAAAAAATCCGCGAAATGTTATTGACGACTTTGGAACATAACCAACATGACGTCATTGACGCCATATGAAGACTTCCAGTTTAAAACGTAAAGATTAGACGTTATTTGGCTTCGTGTACGCTTCAAGTTTGATACAATTTAACTAAAATAAGTTTTCAAGGTAAGCTTATTAATTATTTTTGTGTATTGTTGTAAATATGACATGTAGGATTTCACATTTTCAAGATGGCAGATCCTTCCAGCAGAACTCGTAGATTTATACGCGTGGAATGACCGGGGGAAAAGGTAGTCCGGCAAACGGAAATATTGATTTATAAATTCCTTTCGAATGACGTAGAATAAGTGACGATATCCAATCGGATTACGAGTTATTGATAAATTCTAGTAAGAATAGAATTATATTGGGAATGTAATGTCACTTCTTGTGTTTATATTGGGAATGTAATGTCACTTTTTGTGTTGATATTGGGAATGTAATGTCACTTCTTATGTTTATATTGGGGATGTAATGTCACTTCTTGTGTTTATATTGGGAATGTAATGTCACTTATTATGCTTATATTGGGAATGTAATGTCACTTTTTATGTTTATATTGGGAATGTAATGTCACTTCTTGTGTTTATATTGGGAATGTAATGTCACTTATTATGCTTATATTGGGAATGTAATGTCACTTCTTATGTTTATATTGGGAATGTAATGTCACTTATTATGTTTATATAGGAAATGTTATGTCACTTATTATGTTTATATAGGAAATGTAATGTCACTTATTATGTTGATATAGGAAATGTAATTGTCATTTCTTATGCTTATATAGGAAATGTAATGTCACTTATTATGCTTATATTGGGAATGTAATGTCACTTCTTATGTTTATATTGGAAATGTAATGTTACTTCTTATGTTTATATAGGAAATGTAATGTTACTTCTTATGATTAAAAACAAAACTATACGACAAACGCGATGACTTCACTTTTCCAATAGTCAACTTTCCCTTCATCAGTAGCAATATTCCAGCATCACCAGCGTATGGAGTTTACATTTCACAACTCGTACGTTATTCTAGAGCTTGTGCCCAGTACAGTGATTTTCTGGACAGAGCTCAGCTGCTGACGCAAAAGCTACCCAAACAAGGCTACGTTGCTCCTAGGTTGAAGTCATCGCTACAAAAACTCTAGTCTTCATCACAATTTAGTTGAGCGTTATGAAATATCCATATCTCAAATGACAATTGATTTTTTACGTTTTACGTAGATATTATCTTTCCTCTATCACTGCCAATTCTTTTACCGGACTGATATGAGCAGGAACTGTTTACCCTTCGCGAGCACCTGAGGTCACTCCCGGTTTTTTTGGTGGGCTCCGTGTTGCTCATCTTTTTAGTTTTTTGTGTTATCATATTATGTGTCTTTACGTTCCGAGTTTAGTGTTGTGATGTCCGTTGTTATTTTTGCATGAAAACGATGTTCGGTTCGTCTTTGCCTCCAGTTGTTGGTAGGAGGGCGCATGTCTTACTTATCTTGCTAGCGCTTGTTTGCGTATAGGGGTGTCCAACACATATTGTGTTATGTTTTTGCTTTGTTTTTCTTCGTCTTGTGTACCCTGTGTTGCCAGTTTCTCTGGATTGTTCATTTGTTATTGCACCTTCGGTATTCTCTAAAGTTTATTGTAACCAAGGTAATAAAAAGCGTTAATGTTTTTTTTAAGTTGAACTTTACTTTAGCGTCGGTAATAAACATTTGGTTTATAAACTCTAGATAGTTATGAAAAACTAAATCAGGTGTAGGAACTAATGTAATGCTAAACATCACGAAACCTGTTGGAGTGGACATAACAAACGTACGTAGTATTCTTACAAATACTTTCATCAATGTGTCGGATATCATATTAAGAAAAATATAATCGATACATAAAAGTCAGTCATGTGGTGAAGATCAATTAAAGTCGTTTGGATAAGTAATGTCGGTATCAAATGTAAACATCAGCTACTTCATTATAAAAGAATTCAATAGATAAAAGTCTGTCTGAAACCGTAAAGTGTAGAAGTGGAAAGTAATGCACAACTGAAACGAACGCAGTTAATTTACAATGTTTATTTACAAAGCACGCAAACTTCAAACAATTATTTCTCCTATAATATAAACATGGTTTATTTATCTTTGCCAGATATATTTCCTGTTTAGGTCTTGCAGGCAATGTTAAATCTCGAGTGTTGAACTGAAGTTTGTACGTCGATTCGAGAAAGCAAAAGTTGAATTTAGTTTGTACTGGAGGACAGCATCTTCTTTAAGGCGAAAATATCATGAACAATAGTGGAAGGTGCATATTACAACACTACCAGATATCAAAAATACAAAAAAAAACCAATTTGGTTGACAATGCAAATAAACATCAACACAGACAGATAAAACTAGAGGCTCAGCCCACTGAGCCTGTATCGCTCACCTGACAATAGAATGATACTGAAGCAAATTTTAAAGGGAGATAATCATTACCTTAAAAAACAGCATCCATCTTGAATGGAGGGTGGGGCTGTCGGACACAATTTTGAAAGGGACACACCCAGGGACCATCTATGCCAAGTTTGGCTCCATTTGGCCAAGCTGTTTCAGAGGAGAAGATTTTTTAACATTAGCCAATCAGAAAAAAGAATTAATCTTGGCGGCCATGTTTGTAGGCCAAATGGAACGAAATGGAGAAACTTTATAGAGGACCTTACATAGATGCTTACTGCCAAGTTTGGTTCCATTTGGCCAAGTTGTTTCAGAGGAGAAGATTAAAATATGAAAAGTTAACGGACGGATGACGGACGCCAAGTGATGGCAATACCTCACATGGCCCTTTGGGTCAGATGAGCTAAAAAATTATGAAAAAAGGGCAATAACTCCTAGACGGATAATTAGATTTACTTCAAAATTGCAGGGCATGTAGATCTTGACAAGCTGAACATGTTTTCAGTTTACACTCAACATCTATCTCTTATAGTTTTTGAAATAAAGGATGAAAAGTATTAACATTTTTAAAATTTGATGAAAAAAGGACAATAACTTCAAGATGGGTAATCAGATTTACTTTAAAATTGCAGGCTAGGTTGATCTTGACATGCTGAACATGTTTGCTGTTTAAAATTAACATCTATCTCTTATAGTTTTTGAAATAAAGGACAAAAGGTATTAACATTTTGAAAATTTGACGAAAAAAAGGGCAATAACTCCAAATTGGGTACTCAGATTAACATCAAAATTACAGTGTATGTAGATCTTAATATGCTGCACATGTTTGCAATTTAAACTTAACCTTTATCTCTAATAGTTTTTGAAATATCAGACAAAAATGTTTAAAATAAAAAAACAAAAATAAAAAAGGGCAATAACTCCTAGACGGATAATCAGATTTACTTCACAATTGCAGGGCATGTAGATCTTGACATGCTGCACATGTTTGCTGTTTAAACTTAACATCTATCTCTTATAGTTTTTGAAATAAAAAACGAAAAGTATTAAAATTTTGAAAATTTGATGAAAAAAGGGCAATAACTCCAAGATAGGTAATCAGATTTTCTTTAAAATTTCAGGGTAGTTAGATCTTCCTGTGCTGATCATTTTTACCCATAACAGATTTCTGATATTATTAACGGTTTTTGAGTTGTTACCAAAAACGTGCAATTTTACCATATGTTCTATTTTTAGTAACAGCGGCCATGTTTGTTGGCCGAATAGAACTAAATGAAGAAGTTTTATAGAGGATCTTACATAGATGCTTCCTGCCAAGTTTGGCTCCATTTGGCCAAGCAGTTTCAGAGGAGAAGATTTTTTTAACATTAGCCAATCAGAAACAAGAATTGCCCTTGGCGGCCATATTTGTTGGCGGAATGGGACGAAATGAAGAGACTTTATAGAGGACCTTATATAGATGCTTTCTGCCAAGTTTGGTTCCATTTGGTCAGTTGTTTCAGAGGAGTAGATTAAAATATGAAAAGTTAACGGACGGACGACGGACGCCAAGTGATGGCAATACCTCACATGACCCTTTGGGTCAGGTGAGCTAAAAAACCAGGCGACCGTTTCACTAAAGTGATCGTAAATCGTAAGTCTAAGATCACTCTTAAGATTTCCTTACGTGCACGTATACGTGCGTTTCACTAAATTAGTCCTAAGTTTAAGAGTTACGACTTACGACTTGCGGCAAGTAACATCTCCTATAATGGAGGTAAAAAGATATTGTATTGTATCATATATTTTATATATAATAAACCCAACAGCTCAAAAGCTGATTAGGGGCCCGGGTGGCTCAATGAGTTAGGTCGTTGGATCTAGCAACTCATACAAGCCTATCCCTCAATACGGAGTGGGTTCGTGCCCGGCTTTCTAAATTACAAAAAGGGCGCACTCGACTCGCAGCTGAAATACTGCTGAAAGTGGGGTTAAAACACCAAAAATTTAAAATCAAAAGCTGATTACATTAATAATCACATTTTAAATGTGCTTAAATACATTTTTAATATTCAACTAATTATAAAACTCCAAAGTGATTTTTAAATGAATAAATAAACCAAAGCTATCAGGAAAAAAATGTTAAGTGTAAAAATTTACCGAAATTGGAGAAGAAATTTTTGCTATGGAATATATTTTAACAAATTTCATGCTATATGTAAGGGGAAATTTCAAAAATGTGACCATATATATTTGGCAATACATTCATATTCTGCACTGATATTCCGTTTGCGGTGCATTTCAATTGCGCGGAAAAAAATCCTACATTTACGTGAAGAACTTCAACACATGACTATTGTGCGGATTTTTTTTACCTTTCTTTAAAGTACAATTCGTATTTTCATAATATTCTATGGTTTTAATAAACACTAATGCAGGAACTTCTTTTTTAACTCTTTAACGACTTCTTTCGCCAGCCAGAATACTTAATCTGTAATCCCTGCCCACCACGGGGGGGAGGGGGGGGGGGGGGGGGGGGGGGGGGGAGTGAGGGGTAGGATTTGGATAGTTTTATTGCATCACTATATTCACGCATATAAAATAATATGTTTCATCAACACATAAAACAACAAAACTACACATCTTACAATATCAAACCTTAACATGTACATGTTCTGTTGATTTATATTCATAGTGAGTGTTTAACGCTTTATATAATCAATAAAAACTACCAATGAATTTTAACATTTGGACTGCTCAAATATCTGTTGCCTTCAGAATTTTTTTTTATTCATGTATGTTCCACTATTTTTTTTTTAAATTTATATTTCATATAATTATAGATGTTATTCTTATATCTTTTGTTTTCATTTTAAAGGCTGACCAAAGAGGCGAATAATCCATATTGCATCGTCAGTCGTGCTGCAAAATGCAGAAAATGTTATGAGTAAATCAAATATATTCTAAATAACAGGTAATCCCGCACAAATGTAAAAGAAAAGTCTCAGGTATATTTTACGGGTAATTGTAATGCTCTTTCTCCGTGCACTAAAAGTGATACCTGTTAATCCTCAAATCCACGGAAATGTAATGTGCCCTCTGTTTGTGCTTAACTTTATTTTTGAACCATTGTTTGTACATGCACCCGATATCATTGTTTTCTTGAAATTTCATCTAGGTACATACACTCGTTAATAACATATGTTGATATTGTAAATGCAGAACTGATAGAAAGTACACTGAAACAAACAATAATGTGTAGCAGTTTTAATGATTTTGTATGGCTCTCGAAATATAAAAAATGTTGCATGCATCTAATATTTATTGATTGCTTCATTTGATTAATGTTCATATTAAAAAAAATTGATAGCAATTCTTCTCTTCAAAAATAGATTTACGATTTACGACTTACGTGTACCTTCCACCACTCTTAACTTTGCGATCACTTTTTATCTCGCAAGTCGTAAATCCTAACTATTAGTGAAACGGTCGTAACTCTTAAGAGTACACTTACGTCTACGTTTACGACTTACGACCTTTAGTGAAACGATCGCCAGAAGTCAAACATCAATTTTGTACTGATATAGACGGGTTTTTCAAATTATCCCCCTTAGTACTGCACGCCGCCGCTAGGTGACATAATTGTTCCGTCCGCCATTAAGGTCGTGAATGTAGATAAACACGCAGAAACAACAAGCATTACATACTCGCAGAAGTTTACGATTTTTGAAGAAAAATGTTTGCTTGTTTCCTAATCTTAATAAAAGACATTGAAATTGTGTGTTCGTTGACCTAAATAATTTAGCGTAACATAGGGAAAAAAATGTCTATCGTTATATTTATGATAAATTTTATTGAAGGCAGATTATTCACCCAAACCTGGTGATAGGGCAATCATCAATTTGACCAAAGAAAATAATTTACAACTGAAAGCACTAATTGAGAAAATTGAAACTGAATTAAATACCCATGATGCAAGCTTATTTATCAATGCTGGAAGAAAAATGAAATCAGGCAGGGAGTGCCACCATGACTTTAACAATTCAATGAAGGTTGAATTATCCATTTTACGGACAAGAATTATCTAATTAAACAGAAAATTAGAAAAAAGTGAGGAGATATACAAAGCAATTTGGGCACACAAATACAAACCAACAGGAATTTCTGAAGCCAAAAAAAGAATTAATAACAAATTCAAAGCAGAAAAAAGGAGAAAGCGCAGCATGTTGGATAAAGTTTTACGTGTGTTTATATCACTTGGTGGAGAAGCAGATGGGGAATATTATAGCCCTGCATTTGGCATTCCACAAATTACAAAGTTAGCAATACCACTAGAAGATTTAACACATAGTAATTTGACAGATTGTTTGGAATTATTGGTCAAGGATGGTTGCTTTGTTGAATCAGCTTTAGAAGAGGTACAGTTGTTCTTAGTAAAGCACAAGAGGGAAGATTCTGCTATGGAATAATTATTACATAAATCATTTTTATATTACATCATGCACATGTATTTTAAAGTACATTGTACTTCTCTTTTTCATGAAAATCTCTTTGTAGTACAGTGAATGTTCTGATACATTAATTTTTAAGGTCATTTATGAATTACAACATGTATTTTTGTTGATTTCTCTTTCTATTAAAATAATTAAAAAAAAAGAACAAACAAAAAAAACCCAAACAAAAACAGATGATAAATATAGACGAAGCCAAAACAAATATTGTTATTCAATTTCACATACATCTTCATTCTATGATATTGTTTAAAAACAAATGTAATTTATCATTGCCGCTTATAATGGCTATCAAACAATTGTTTTACTTGTTTGTTTATTACATATGATCAGAAATAGTTCTATACAGATAGAAATAAAAATAATATGATTAGTTAACATACATGTATGTGTCAATCGAAGTATAATATATCAGGATTAAAGAAAATAATTCACTGCTGATTCAACAAAGCAACCGTCCTTGATCGATTATCTTCATAAATAGCAAAATTCACCAATTATCCAATTTTTATAGCACTTTGTCATGAAAATCAGTCAAATATGGAAAACAAGTACATTTCTCAAACAGTGGATATTTTAATATTATGATTACATTGTACATCAGAATTGTATTTCAATACTGAATTTTTATTCTCACACATATTTAGGGCCAAATAAGGCTCTTAACTCCCCTACTCCTTTATACTACATGTACAGTGTT
The DNA here is from genome assembly GCA_963680875.1 of Bathymodiolus brooksi. Lineage (NCBI taxonomy): Eukaryota > Metazoa > Mollusca > Bivalvia > Mytilida > Modiolidae > Bathymodiolus > Bathymodiolus brooksi. The sequence continues at coordinate 33,499,988 of OY804575.1, forward strand.
AAATCTTCTACTGGTCTGTTAAAGAAAGTTTTATGTTTAAGAATTTATGTACATACAGTATGTTTTTATAGTTTTCCAGAAACATTTATGTTATTTTAAAAGACAATACTCAAATATACATTGAAGTAATTGGTTAGTTTTGTTGTTGTTTTTTTGTTGTTTTTTTTTTATTTAGATTTAAAGTGCCAAATATTATTTTTCATATTGTTTATTTTCTTATTTCAGTATTAACATGATTTTGTTCTTTTTTAAATTTGTATATGTTTTTAGTTTTAATGCTAGCACTTTAGCTTGAATACTGTGGTGCTCCTTAATTAAATGTGAGTACAATGTACAAGAGGGTTGTATACATGTACATTTTATACATTATGCTGTTATAGTTCACAGATTCTCTATTAATAATTATTAATATCAAATATACATTGAAGCACTTTGTTAGCCAGGTTACTTTGTTTCAGATTTAATGTGCCAATTTTTTTCTTATTGTTTATTTTCTAATTCCAGTATTACTGTACTTTGGTTTTTTTTTATATATGTTTTTAGTGTTAATGCTTGCACTTATGCTTGAATACTCTGGTGCTTCTTAATTAAATATGAGTACAAGAGGATTGTATACATGTACAAATAGTATTTTATTTAAAATCAAATGCATTTTTGAGTTTGTTTAGCTCAGTTATAATAAATCGTTTGACCTGTTGAACTTTTATAATTGTAAATTGTAAATTTCACTCTACTATTGTCCTCTAGATACATTGTTGTAGCAATATAAAAAAGAGAGAAAAATAGTGTCAGACTATTCACCAATATTACTTCCGTGCAATCATTTTAAAATATTGTCAATATATGATATTGTTGCTGTTTTATTGTAAATTGTTCAGTTGTACATTTTGTATTAAAGCAAAGAAATTCAAGCAATTAATTTAAGGCTATTTAAAATGTCATCCTATTGTTAAATCTTCTTGTGGTATTGCTTAATGTTTGGAGAACTCTACAAGTTAAATAAGGTGTATAAATTCTTCTAATTATATTCAGAACCAAGCTTTGTAACTCTTTTAGTCATCATTGGTCATAAAATTACAAGAAAATCACAAATAATGGACATTTGGACATACCTATAAATATATTGCATTAAGATTGTATACCAGTACATGTACATATGTTATTTCAACCTTTATGTTTTATGTGCTGTTATTTTATTTGCTTTTAATAAATACAGTTTTAAACTTTATTACTCTAATTATATTTTTTACGCACTTGCCAAGGTTTTAAAAAAAGTTTGCGCCCCGCCAAAAGTCTGTTTTAAAAAACTTATCACCCCGCTAATTATTTGTATGAAAAAAGTATTTGCCCCGTCCATATTTGCACCGGCCCATCCTTCTGATAAATATTGCACAGTCCCTTAGTGTGTGATTTAATAAGATTATACACTTCATACAGAATATTTGTAAAATTACATTTATTTAATAAAATCATTAAACACACAGGTCTACATATTTATATACACAAACAAGAACAACAAACGATGTTTTATTTATAACCATGACGGGGTACGTATAGGAGTGTTTGCCGTGATGTCATAGGCTTGAGAATTTACCTGTATGGTTGGCAAGAAATGGAAAATTTCCATTGTCTTTCATTTGAAGACTCAACTTTAAATTGTCATTATTTTTTTGTTATTTAAGATAATTCAATAATTTTTTCAGAAGTGAAAATTATATAGAAATAACTAATTCACAATGAAGGTTTGATAAAAAAATATCCAGAATAAAAGGATTGGAAATTCAATCTTTTTTTTATTTAGTTTTGAAGTGTAAAAATGCATTATTTCATATTAGAATTATGAATTTATGATATCAAAATTAAAAACATGTAAACTGAGAGAAAAAATATGAATTTTCTTAAGTCTCTAAAACAATTAACAGAACCAAAATTGGTTTGGAAATAAAAAAGTTATAATAGTTTAAAAATTTGTTATTTTCCTGTCAATTACTTTATTGTTTTATTGCCAACCAAGTATTTGTTTATTGTCATGCAAATTAATGAATATGACATCACTAATGAGATCGGCGAACACTCCTATTCCCCATGTGTACACAAAATCTATTTATACACATGTAAACATGAAATATCTTTGTTCTAATAATATTAAAATTACTGACAATTAATATAAAAGGCAATGTAATACACATATTTAAAAAAAACCATGGGTGAATTATAACACACACTACCCCTCCCCCCCCCCCCCCCCCCCTTATACTTTTATTTCAGGGATTTATTCGTATGCACGATTGCTCGTATAGTTTCACGCGGCAACCAAACTACCAAGCCTTGAAGCTTTTCAGCAAGAACTGACATCCATGAATTTATACATTCTACTGGCTAAACCTTTTGAAATTCCAAATCTACGGGCTAAATCATTAAACAGTAAATTAATTTTAGTTTCATTAACACAAGAAGCAACTGATCGGCGACATCGAGTTGGAAAGAAAATGTATTTTCTATTTTCAATAGTTTAACCAAAGTAAAAAATAACTCTTTCGTTACCCAGGTATACAACAAAGAGCCGCAATCTGTCACTATACTGCCTTTTGCCGGCATCGTACCGGTTTCAGTCATAACTTGAACACCCTTTTCGTCTATGCAAAGTATTTTGTCTGTATAAGCGTAGTCTGGTTGTCAGTCCATGGTTTCGCGTATGTGTGATCATCTTTTCCTAAAATAGTCTGAATATTTGTATTGTGTCCCGGCGCAAACACTTGACGATTCAAGAACATTAAACTCACAGATAGCTTCTGGAAGGTGTTCCGTTTTATGTCCTAAAGATGTAGAAACAGTATCACCGGAATTGGGTTTCTTTCTGTCGGCTTTCCGTCCAAAACATGTTCCGAGCAAGCAAATACCTGCTTAGGGAGGGATTTTCTATTTAAAGTGAAAGATCTCCTGTACTTGGCGATCACAATACTGGTATACTAGTATTGTGCACAATACTGGTATAAACATTTGTTCCAGTATTGTATACCAGTATTGTACCAGTATTGTGATTTAAAAAAAATAATTTTTAACTTGTGTATAGTATTGTAGTAAGTATTGTAATAGGTATTGTGGAAATGTTAGTTCCTGGGTAGACCAGTTCTTGAAGTAGTTGTTCTTGTGTCGCTGTATAATAATCTTGACTCTATCCATAATGGATTGTTGTGTATTGTGATGTATTACTGATACGATGTTATAAATGCCAATAAAATGATACACAATGAACTTGTACTTTTAGTATGCCCACTGTAATCGCATTGACTCCTTAGAGGGCATCGCATGTAGTCTATATGGAATCATACAAGAACAGTCTTCATGTTTTTGTTGATGTAATTCACAAAAAGTTTGTTTCCATTCATTTAATTTACGGCGATTATTTGAACAACCGTTGACGGCACACGAATTACCACCACCTTTTTTTTTTTTTTTACTTCACATATAAATACAAGAAATAATACAAAAAAATCGATGTGAAAATAAAAGACAGCTAATGTTTACTAATGATATACTATAGATTATTGATGCACGTGTGTTATCTTTCACGAGTGTTATGGCCGACGCAGCACGTGACCTTTTAATGGCAGCGCCCATGGTTTTGAGATAAGCTGTGGATAAACCCGTCTATATGACAAAGGGTCTATTGAGTTCAAGTCCTGGGAGAATGAACAAATGCTACGATATGTAATAGTTCATAAATCTCCATTCCAAGGTGAGCGGTAAATAAAAAAGGCTCATGTTTTTAGTTTTATTGTGTCTACTTATTATTAGAATCAATTTATATAAATTGATCACACCACGTTATAGCTGATACTTCTTAAGTTTTCGGTAAACACCAACTAATCACGTGTCTGTGTCGGCGAAAAGATCTTTATTTGTCTTTATAATTTGAATTGCGTCAGTTTTGAATTCTTCAACTGCACTTATCTTAAATTCATCTTTTTTGTGGGTGGATTGACATTTACTAATGTGAGACGACTTCCCCTTTACGTACATGTATCTCTTTTCAACGTGATGGTTCTGTTTGTAGTATAAATTTTCATTAAAGGAAATGTCTATTGTGTTAATATTTACAATAGTATTATTAATTAGTAATCTCTGTACTAACCTAACACAACATCAACAAGTGATATTTCTATCAATTTAGTACTTCAAAAGTAGGGGACAAACATTAGCCCTTTATGATTTTATAACTGCATTTGTTACTCAATCTTTAGTTTTATATGTATGTTTTGTAGATCGTTGTTTGTCTTTTTGTACTTTTTCTTTTGTCCATTGTGTTGTCTGTTCTTCTTCGATATACGGATTCTGATTGCCCCTTTGGTATCGTCAAACTCTTCTTATTATTAAGTACGACTACTGAATCTACGTTTAATATCTTCTTCTAAAAATACATTACATTTTCTTATTCTTAAACATCACAAGTCAAAATATAATCAAACTGAAATTTTTAACTAGCCAATCTTTCCTCGGAATAACATTTCTATTCATGTAGCAGAAGAAAAGTTTGTCAACACAAAATAATTTAACTTTTGTACTACCTATTCGAAAATCTATTTCTTCAGAGCTTTCGATGTCCAAACTTTCAACATTTACTGGGTGGTAAATAATTTTTCTTCTTTATTAAATTAGGTTTATCTTTTACAGTTAAAATATTCTTTAATGAAACACTAGCTCGTGTAATTTAATTACACATGTATTAATATACAAAAGTACGCAGCCCTCGTTTAAATTATGTTTTTATGTTAAAATACTATATCATAGGACTTTTTGAGTTTCAACATTTTTATATACATATATGTAGATATAAATTTCAACATAGACTTAAGAGTTTATACCGCATTGCTCTACTGCATTACAGAAAATCATGAGAAAACATGCATTGTGTTATATTGGGCCCGAGTTGCTCATCAAACACAAATTTTATGACGTTGATTATTGCTTTTTATTTGTCTCATTTTATAATTTTCGGCCACTTGTCGTCTTTCTGTATTGAGCTACGACTCTTGTTATCACGTCTTGATATCCTCAACTTTTCATTCCTCAATCCCGAGATTATGTTTTAGTTCTTGTTGCCCTAATTCTTCTCCTATTGTTTGACTGTGTGTTTGTCACTTTGTTGTATTGTATCTTGATCGTGCCTTCGGTATTGCTTTCTCAACGTTTATTTTGTTACCATCAATAAAGCATACACATGTATATTATTTACTATGCTTTCTAATAATATAAGTTATAAAACAAAACACGCTCAGTAGTATTTCTACCTTTATATAGCCATTTCCCTATCATTTATTATCTCCCTTTCACCATGTCATCATTAAAACACCATAATATATTTAGCATGGACAAGAAACAAATAAGATTAAAAATCTCTTCGATCTGAAATTGGGGGAAGAGTGTTGTAAGACTTTTGTTCCGTGTAGATGGTACATTTCACAATTTTAGAACTACATCGGTGGTAATGGTTAGCATGCTCGCCTCCAGTACGTTATATCTTTGGTTCGATCTCCAGTTGGATTAGACCAACGATTTGTAATGGTTCATTTGCCTCTTCTCCGCTAAGCATGTAGCACAAAGAACGGGGGAGAAAGACTAGTTGGTTCAGAGTCAGGATAATGTGTCTTAGTGGAGCGATATATCTACCGTGTGTTACAGTTAAATTTCAACTGAACATGTTGGTCTAATACAAAACATACACATCGCCTCATCAAAATGAAACTTGTCCTCGCCACGACATTTCTCGCTGAAAAATAGCTTATTTATTGATGTTACACACCAACCACTCCCTCATTACCCAATAAAAAAACAACTGAATATTTGGATCACCTCCATATGTAGATTACATAGGTATCTATATTGCTGGTTCCTCCAGATGATCGACCAAACCTATATACAGTCAAAGTCTCTAAAAATAGTGTGACCTAACATAATCTAAGGGTTGTAAGCCATAGAAATTCAAACTCATATAAAATCGGTTTGTATATCGAAACATTTGACTTTACTATTACTCTTTACACTTATATGACTAATTCAAAATTAAATAAATTGCATCTAAAAATACACATCAACCATTTTGGTATAAAAAGAAACATCACAACGTTATTTGATTCTGATTACCCCTTTGCCTTTGGCATCTTCAAACTCTTCTTGATTCTGATTACCCTGTGGTATCTTCTTGTTCCAAACATAATAAATACAATTGCTTTGTGTATTGTATCATCAGACTCTTGAGAGTTATCACCTTTCATATCTATAGCAATTATATAATATTGTTCTTCTTTGTCTAGGGGTTGAATTTTGAATTTTACAGGATATTGAACCTTTGTTAATAAAAACAACTATTTCTGTTTTAATTAAAATGATTGTCATGTATTTAAATATAGGTTATTGTTGTGAAATATGAATAAAGGGTATAGAAATATGATATCATTTCTCCACTGCGGGGTACAACCCCTCTGCGAAGGATGTACTCAAATCAAATGCATAAAAAGGGACATCATGTACGGGTAATGTCCCACTTCTTATACAACTTACTGCACCTCATAGTTCCTAATGGGCAACAGTTAGTTAGGAGTGGTCGTTGGCGGTCCATTGCAAGGCAAATTTTTGTAATCATATCCAATATATATCTACCCTAAAAGAACACCTGTTTTTTGTTCTGGAGACCGGTACTTTCGCGTTTCGTACACCAGGCTAAGAAAAAAAATGTAGTTCCCTAAATGGCGATCTAATCAGATCCAACTATCTAGTAAGTGGCGGACTTGACATATGGGATTTTGGAAAATACGCCATATTTACAATGTTTTCAAGTTCAGAGGTAACTTTTCTATGTTTTCATATTAAATAACTATCTCTATATATATGCCGTGAGCTTACACCATAAACATCATGTTGCGCTATCTGTTTTTACAATTTCGTAATATAAGAAATATTTACTTATGTTTTATATTAGATAATATTCTGATTATCTGTGAATTTCTGTAATTACTGAATAAGACATTTATCATAATTTTACCATTGCTATTCCACTTCCTTTTTTTCTCTTTTCTTTTAACATGGGCTGAAACTAAGAATAAATTGATATTCTTAAATATAGTAGAATTCATTTACACGATCTATTATAAGTAATGACACGATTGTTGGAAAATGTGGAAAACTGTTCGCGGTCTGATTAACATCGAGGGTACCCCGGAGTATGATTATGGAATAAGGCTAAAAATAAACTTTTATGTCAAGTTTGAAAAATCCAGTTAAGTTAATTTCATAATGAAAGCGTTCTTTTATGTTTTCTCTGAAATACATGATAAAGTCACGCTATGCATCGTCTTTATGGTTTGTGGTTGAATTAACTAATGTAACTAATGGTTTAATTAATCCACAAATACTTTTGATCACCCTAGAAGGTCTGGGACTGATTTAACTAATGACTTATTTTTACAACTGTTGAAACTAATGACAATTAGTCTCAGTTCTACAAAACTTTGACTACTTTTGATCTCCCTAGATTGTAGAAAAGGTTTAATTGATGTATTATTGTGGTTACAATGGAATACTTTATTTACTGTTGTGGACTGTTGATTAATTATTGATTATTTACTATTCAGAAATTTATTGTTATACATGTACTTAATGTCGATGGTCAATTATGAAATATGTATATTAAGCTAAATGTCTATTGACCTCAAGGTTTATGTGACATATGTTAAGATGACTTTAGGCAATTATATCAAATGAAAACCAAAATATACCACACTGTAAACACAATTCTAAAATCCAGTTGAAATTCACAGAAACGGAGACCATATAGAAATGATATATAGATACATGTATACTTGACAGGTAATTCTCAAGACTGAATACATGCATTTAAATAAAGAGTTACAGGGCAGGATAACATTTGTTTATTAGAACGGATAAAATGAAATACAAAAATATCACACTGATTTACCTGGAAGTGAACGAAAATGCCTATGGCACTCGGATACAAAGACAAATATTTAAAACAAAAAACAACTTATCATCGTCCAGTAGACGAGTCGTATGGTTATGTAGACGAGTCGTATGGTTATGTAGACGAGTCGTATGGTTATGTAGACGAGTCGTATGGTTATGGTTCACATATATACACGGGTCTATCAAAACGATTATTATGTACGGATAGAATGATTCTGTAAACAAAGCAAAACAAAACAAAGCTAAACTGTCATAACAACGAAATAAAAATAAAACAACAGTAAGCTTTATCATCAAGACATTTGTATGCTCTATTAACATTTTAAAATAACATCAAATGGACATTAAACTAAAACAAGTAGAACATCATTTCTCACTTTTGAGACAGACCAGTTCCTATTTTTAGCGATGTGAGATTTTCGTATCTTGCACTAGTGCAAGACAAAAAAATCACGTGCGTTTTACCGGCAAATGCATGCTGTACAGTTTATGTCAACTGCCCCCCAATTCTCCATGCTTTTCCTTTTTAAAATAAACAATTGACCACGATTCTACTACATAAGTATTTTTAAATTCATTTATGTATTATATTCTGCTAGCTAACGTGCACCTTTCACAGTGTTTGATTCTTTTTTCAGGCTCTCTTCCAGTCAATGTTTGTTTACTTTGAGTAAATAATAGAGTGCTCTCCCTTGTTAGTAACTGACGTAAAGAAAGAAATTACCTCCCTTTGAGCAAATTCAAATATTTTTTTACAGGTATTTATCCCTGTTGTAGTAACATTTATAATATATTTATTAAATACATTGTACTTTATGATGAAATACATTTGAAATACTGCCGAAATACGGTTGCATATGGATAAATCGAATATTTACTTCAGCAATGGAAAAATATATTGCGGGAAAACGCTCGATGGAATGTAAACAAAAACAATTAGGTGGTTTAGTGAGAAATAAAATCAAACACCGGAAAAAGTACAAGATAGGGAAATCTCCGACACCCTTGGGTAAGATTACAATCGTTCTCTAACTCGGCAAGCCTCGTAAAGAGAACGATTGAAATCTTACCCTCGGGTGTCGGAGATTTCCCTATCTTGTACTCTCCCCGGTGTTAGATTCTATATATCTAAAAAGGTGAAGATTAAAGACAAACAAGTAGGAAATAGCATGTCACGATCAGAGAATTTCACAGCTGCATAATTAAAGAATGTACACCTTAATTAATGATGGGACACGCTTTATCAGCTTCACACTGAACAGAGAAAAAATTATTAATATTACTTTCATTTCCGTAACTTTATTGAGAACATTTGTTCTGATTTTCTGTAACTATGTTGAAGACAGTTGCTCTAGTGTTTCCTGTAACTTTGCTTTGCAAGAAAAACTTGAAGATACCAAAAGGGTAATATGAAGCCGTAATTCGAAGAAAGATGGACAATGCAATGGCCAAAAGAAAAAAACACTAAAAGATAAACAATGGTTTACAAAGTACTACACTTGAAGCTAAAGATTGAGCCAAGAGAACCCTATTAGAACGGATGTGAACTCAGATGCTCTCCTCCACATTTGGTATCCGTCGTGTTACCTTATACATGCTATTCTGCGCATACTTTTTCGTCTGTTCGTTCAGATAAATGAAACGAATTTCTCCCACATCTGGTTTTAAAATCTTTCTGTAAAAAAGTAAAAAATGTTAACATTAATTTAGTATGCCCCTCGTTGGTATCCATCTTGCAATTAAGACCGGCAACATGTATGCTTTATTTTTGTCTGATGGAAGAACATTAATTTCAATGTCTGCAATTTGAGAAATATAGTCTAGACCGATCTTTGTTATTTTCCATTAAAAAGTATTTGACGTATCTCAATAAATGGACATTTTGGAACTTCTCTGTCACACATCATTTTTCAATAGCAAGAAGATGGAATTTATAAAATGTTTGTGGTTATCTTACTAACTTAATTATGAAAAGAAATTATAAGCAATCCCACCAATATGAACTAACGAACAATCACCTCTAACCTTCACTCACTGAACACTAAAAAGATCACGACATATGACGTTGGAAATCCAGATACTGGCTTAGGACAAGCACATACATGTGGCGGGGTTAAATTTATTTCGAAATTCTCTCTTTCTATTTTGCTGATTATATTTAATACTTGTACGATGTTTAACGTAATTTCCATTCTGTATGTCTCTGTTGTTGATTGGATAATACTTGTACGATGTTTAACGTAATTTCCATTCTGTATGTCTCTGTTGTTGATTGGATAATACTTGTACGATGTTTAACGTAATTTCCATTCTGTATGTCTCTGTTGTTGATTGGATAATACTTGTACGATGAACAGAAAGTGCAGTAGACCTTTGTACCCGGATATTACAGTTTTTTGCGTGCAAGGATTCTTTAAATACGAGACAAATATGCATAGTTATGCATTGATACATCCCTCCTATACAGTGGATTACGTCCTGGGGGGGGGGGGGGGGGGGGGGGGGGGGGGGGGGGGGTTGTACCCTGCAAGCCAAGAAGCTAAGGCCTACGTGTATACCATTTGGTCCCTATAACACGTGTCGTGATCTTAAGTTATGTTTTACAGTGTAATAGTTCATTAGCTATGAACTGGTTTGATCAGTGATAAAGATACCAGTTTTTATAGATGTACTTGATTGATTTGCATATACAAATTTCAGTGCAAGGGCAACATATGAAGACGTGAATGCATTTGCCTCATAAAAAGTCAGTATAAACCAAAAATAAGGTTTTTTATTTGACAATATCTTTTATTTAAAATATAAGATGCAATGAAAATGATGGATTTAATGCTTCTTCGGTGATATTAACATTTCAGTTGTCGAAAAATCAAGGTACGGCTGGTTATTGTTCTAACACAGGAAGCATCTGGCATATTGGACACATATGCCCGGAAGTACTGTACATAGTATATTGTTCTAAATCATATGAAATATTATACATTTACGTTGTAGCGCGTCGTCAATACCATGTTTTATATAATTTTTATAGTGATTCGACTTATATGATATATACCACAAGATGTTTCACGTAAGTTCAAAAAACGTCTTCAAAATAAGGAGGTGCGCCTACGGTCATACTAAATATAAGAAGAGTTTGAAGATACCAAAGGGAGGTAATCAGAATCCGTAAATCGAAGGACAGACAACACAATGGCCAAAAGAAAAAGTACAAAAGGACAAACAACGATCAACACAACATACATATAAAACTAAAGATCGAGTAACACGAACCCCACTAAAACCCGTGGGTGAACTCAGGTGCTCCGGAAGGGTAGGCAGTTCCTGTTCCACTAGTGACATCCGTCGTGTTAATCTAGTTACAAACCCGGTGATAAGTCATGAGCGATCTACACAACATTACACATACAAATACAAATGTACATCTCTTTTGTCGTACAGATTCGTTCTTAACCGCTACTCACTGTCAATTTCGAGGTGTAGGTCAAGGCAAGATGAAATGAAAATAAAAATCAAAGAAATACTCTCGTAACCTTGGATTGAAAATTAATATTTCCTTTGAGTATTATTTTATTGATAATGATTATTCGTAATCTGAGATAGTAAAAGAAGAACTTAATCAAAAGACGTTTCGTATATAAACAGTTTATGTGAAAAACACGTTAAAACTTTTGATATTAGTAATTTATTGCATTGCCAGATTTTCAATAAAGAATGCAATCTTGGTTTGCATTGTTCAACAATATATAATTACTCATAGGAATGATAAGACAAATTGAGTAAGAAAGTAGATGGATGTAAATGAACTCGAGAGACTATTGTCCAACTTTATACCATGACAAAAAATTAAGTAAAGGAACAGTGATTTTCTTGCTGTTCTACATTTCTCAGTCACCATAGGTACTTCAATAACGAACAAAACCTATATCCTAATATAAGTGTGACACGGCGCCCAATCTGCACTTCATATCCTAATATAAGTGTGACACGGCGCCCAGTCTGCACTTTATATCCTAATACAAGTGTGACACGGCGCCCAGTCTGCACTTCATATCCTAATATAAGTGTGACACGGCGCCCAGTCTGCACTTTATATCCTAATATAAGTGTGACACGGCGCCCAGTCTGCACTTCATATCCTAATATAAGTGTCAGGGGCGGATTCAGGGGGGGGGGGGGGCGCACCCGGCTCGCGCCCCCCCTAAAATTGGAAAAAATGTGATTTTTTTTGGCGTAAAATCGTGATTTTTCACACGAAATACCTCAAAAATGTTCGCGCCTCCCTCGGCAATTGAAAAAAATATGATTTTTTGGCGTAAAATCGTGATTTTTCACACGAAATACCCCAAAAATTTCGTGCCTCCCTCTGCTCGGCGCAATTTTTTTTAAGTGCGCCCCCCCCCCTAACTTGAAATCCTGGATCCGCCCCTGAGTGTGACACGGCGCCCAGTCTTTAGCGATACTCTTAGCTTCTGCCGATAAACACTACATAATTAGCATCTTTGTTGATTTGATGTTATTTACTGTATATATTTTATTTCACAGATGCAGAGTTTGCAACAAGAAAACAAAATACGGGGGTGATGTAATCTTATTAATACTGTCATCTTTATATTGTACGTATATATAACAAGGGGATAATAATGTACAAGTAACTATATAACACATCATGAATGGGTAAATGCCTCCAATTGTTTCAGCAAAACAAGTATTAGAGACACAAAAAGAATGTATTCAGTTATAATTGAGTTTCTCAAAGTGAGCAAAAAGTGTTATGTCCCCTCATTATCGCAGATGATGGTTACTAATATTACTGAAACTGTGCTGAAATACATGCCATTAGATGAAGAAAAGTATATAAATGGTCATCAGTGAAGTAAAAATAATGAAAAGATACCAAACATATGTCTAGACATTATGGGATAAAGAGCTGATCATTGATGTTTAATGATTTGATTGAGTGTTAATCTTCAATAAAGAAGTCACAATTTATATTTGTAGAATAATGAGTGATATCCGGCAATGAATCCAAATAAGTTATGCGTTGTGGCTAACATGACATTATTTGGATGGTTGATTTTCCGTAATTATAATCAAAAACATTTTTATATAAAGTAATATGAAAGGCAAATATCGTGGAATTTTTGGATTAAATATTTTCACTTATTATGTCACTTAATGTTAACTAAAATCAACTGCATAACATTAAAAATCCACTCAAAAGCAGATTTTAAGAGCAAATCGCAAAATATTTGACAGCAGATAATTCTGTGTTCCAGTACAGTAATGCAAATGATATGCGCGTGACACAAGATTTGAACTCTTTCGGGGAGATTATTGCTCATGCGCAATGTTCAGTTGATGAACAAATATATATCATATATTCCGTGTGTACCACATAAGAATAATTGCAACAACAAAAAATTGGTTCACACGACATGAAACAGACGTATTCCTCAATAATCATTGTCAGGAATGTGTACGTGCTTACCTCAGCATCCATGATTGTTTATCTTTTCTTCACGAGGTCATGATCGGCAATCATCGGACCGAAACTTTTCTTCACGAGGTTATGATCGGCAATCATCGGAACAAAACAACCGAAAGTTAATCAGTCTCCACAACAATGGCGAGGACGATAAACATGCACACGGATTTGCAGATTTCTAGTTGTTGGGAACAAATTTCGACTTGAAACATGCATGAATAGCTTAGTAAAGGTACCGCCGTATTCCATATTGAATTTTCAGGGAAACATTCTCTTCACCCAAAACTGGTGTAATATTACTTTAAGCTCCAGAGAAATAGAATTGAAACTTTACAGTAGGTCATACAAAATATAATTTTACGAATTTACAGTTCCATTAAACATTTGGTTTGCGCAAACGAATTCAGACAATTCAGCCACTCGAAAACATAATAATCCATGTTGATAATGTTAAATTTCAGGTCAGAATGTAAGAATTGAACATTATCAGGATAAAAATATTCCTATCAAGAACCCTTCCATTTGATCAATTGGTTTCAGAGGAAGACACTAAGATGTAAAACTTTACAGAGGGCCACAAGGAACAAAATATAGTTAGCATGGCTTATCGGAGTAATAAAAAAAACAAAAACAAAAAAAAACATTACCACACTATCGGAACTGCTCAAAATCCAATCGATAAAGATGCAAAATCGATACACATAACGCACATATACATTTCCGCTCATTGTACTGGCTTGGTACAAGAACTTCAATAAAAAGTGGCAGGGTAGCGGGAGCATATCCATCAAACTTTGAAAGTATAATGCCTTGCTTATTACACACAGATATAAAGAATCGAATTATATAATAAAAGAAATGACAATGCAAACCTTTTGAATGATTAACTCGCTTTTAACTGCAGCAACGCGTCGTACTCGATTTATATTCCCATAAGACGTGGGAGTTTGCCTCCACGAACTCCATTGATTGTTGCTAGGTTTTGTTGACCCAGAGTCTTTTGTGAGGATTGATCTTTTACTTGAGGTCATTAGCAAATATAAACTAGGAAAGTTTATGGAGTTTACATTTCACAACTCATACTCGATTCTAGAGCTTGTGCTCAGTACAGTGATTTTCTGGACAGTGTTCAGCTGTTGATGCAAATGCTGCTCAACCAAGGCTACATCACTCCTAGGTTGAAGTCATCGTTGCAAAAATTATACCGTCCTTTCGAAATATCCATATCTCAAATGACAGTGAATCCCTTTTGTACGTAGATATTTTCTTCCCCCCTATCACTGTCAAAACCTTTACCGGGCTTGTTTTCTGTGGTGTGTTTTTTGCCTGGTTTGTCTTCGTCCTGTGGCTGGTGTACTTAATGTTGCCAGTGTTTCTGGATTATCCATTCTTGGTTTGCGCTTTCGGTTTCCTCTGACGTTTATTTATATTCGAGAGGAAATTCCCGGAGTCTAGAAATAGGACCTAGTTTATGTGCTTCGGAGAACATGTCCCCAGAAATGAATGTCTACTGGCAGTATTTCAGCTGTATGCATGACGAGAACAAATTTGCAAATATATCGTGTAGGTAGATATAATGGATGTAAATGAACACGGGAGATTATTGTCTAACTTTATATTATGGGAATACGCTGGATAGGGTCGGAAAAGTTGCCTTGCAACGAGCCATTAACGACCACTCATAATAATTTGGTGCTGCGAGTATTTATTACGTGCCAAGAGCATGACATTTTCCATATAAGGAACATTCACTTTAGTTTCGTTTGAAGGACGAATTCCGTTCTTGAATCATCTTAACTAGCGGATGCCCGTTTCGGTGGGAGAATCTAGGTTCTATTTCTTTACGTCAGTGTTGAAACCTTCTACTCGTATTGCTCCATGATATTTGATATTTGTTCTCAATTCATAATTTTGACATCTTTCTATTATACAAATTGCTTTGTAATGTTAGCTATTGGCGTACGTCAATACCGGGGGTAGTTCGTTTGCATTTAATGATTTCAGTTTCCTTCCGCTAGCTTGTTTTAAGAAATACTCAATGCATTAGTAATTAAGATAATGGCTCAATTCGATTTTGACCATTTTATATTCTGCCATTCTGGAGTTATGTAGGGCCTTTGCTATTTAAAAAATTACTATTTACCCATAGTTATATACCGCTGATTACTTCAATGTTCATTGACCGAAAAATTGAAATATTTACACGTTGTTAATTAGTGTTTTTTTATCATTTCAAAAATCTGTTTTCCGCCCTCGATCAATGAACTGAGTATCAAACGACCAGTTTGATGTGATTTATTTATAATTAACATCTTAATATTAATGATTTTCTTATTCCATCATTTCTGTTTTTGTGTTCAAGATTCTTTGAAAAATTCTAATTCTAATTTTTGAGAATAATGTATTTGAATACAACTATTATAATACTGTAATCTATGCATAATATAATGAAAAATAAAAACAAAAAATACCTCATTGTGGGAAGAGTTCAAGATTCCAATTGAAAAACACCAGCAACAAATGCAAAATTGATACTTTTAGCAAACAAACACGTGACTCCACGGGTGCTCCGGAAGGGTAAACAGTTCCTGCTCAACTAGTAGCACCCGTCGTGTTACTCTTGTTAAATATCCAGTTGCTAGTCACAAAAAAGGAAAGGAAGACAGAATTGCTACAACGGCAAACAGAACAGATATATGATACATATGTTATATAAACCAGGATGGCGATCGTAAACCTTTATTATTCTTTTTACAGAGGTATTTTACTTTCTGCATCATGATGAGTTGGTATATGCTAACTAATATCAATACGAGCAGAAAGAACCAATGAAACATTCATTCATATTTCAATCAGAATTTGTTTGTTTTTTCAAAGCCATACGTTTTAAGTATGGCTCCACCTAAGAATCATGCAAAATAAAGAAAAAGTAATTTACCTTATGTCATCAATTCACTCAATATTTTGTTATATGACATATTTTGAGTCAAAATAAATGTATTTCAAAGACGGATACAAACAAGCATCATTCACATAACACCCTGTTCACAGGTGATAATAAATAATAAAAATCCTATTTTTCTACGTTTTTTTTGAAGATGCGAAATGAGGCTGTTTGGTTGCCATGGTAACAATAATTGTTTTTCTTTCCATGGCATTGTTATCAGTTTAATAGTTGGTATTTAGTTATAAAATCAGTACCGGTAATATGGAAATCTTTGTGACCAAAAGAAAATTTTATGATCTTAGCATGATATGAAATGCATTTAAAATGTTTTATTTTTGTTTCCATGGCAACCATTCACATAATCTAAGGTTAAAAGTTTATTTAGTAGTTAATTTGGTTGTAAGTTATGTGAAAAAGATAATATCAGTAAATACATTTTAGAGAAGCAGAAATATTTTGTAAAAAATGTAGTTGTATACTATTTGCTAAAAAACCAAAAGTATGGGACAAAAAAAACTTTTTTCCCAAAAATCTAAAAGAGGCTACAAACGATTATTTTTGATATGTTTTAGACAAGTGTCTATTGAACAGATACAAACAAGCATCATTCACATACCACACTGTTCACAGGAGATAATAGATAATGAAAATCCAATTTTTTTGCATTTTTTTGAAGATGCGAAATGAGGCTGTTTGGTAGCCATGGTAACAATAATTGGCAAATTTGCGTTTTCTGTACATATACTTTAATTTTTAGAAGAAGTCTTCAACATCACTCATATGTAATCATATTATGAATTTTTTTAAATATTTTTTTTAGAAATCTGTGTGGCAAAAGTGCAAATTTAGTGATTTGAAGACTGAAATAAAATGGGTTCTATGATGAAGTTGAACCATAGCAACCAAAGTCAATACATGTGTTCTTTTATTATTTTTATGAGCTTACCATCAAAATGCAACATATGAACCATATAGACTCCAATTTTGCAATTATCAATAAATCACCCACTGCATGATTCTTAGGTGGAGCCATACTTAAGTCTTCAACTTCACCTAAACATAAAACCCTCTCAGCCCGAGATTGTTCATTTTGGTTAAAACAGAAATTCAGTAAAACTACCATCTATTGCAATAAAGACACAAACCTTTATCCTATTTTCAATTATTTGATTATTCATATTTGAGATTTATTAATATTCTAGTTACTATTAACATTTTCTTGTCATGGATAAAATGAAAAAAACTACAAAACTGTCAGAATATAACTGAAATACTACTTTCTAAACGTGATATAAGATTCTATCATTTAACGTTTTCTTGGTCTTATGTTTAACCATGTTCTAGCGTGGCGGCCATCTTGGATTTCATATTGACACAAAGAACACAAAATTGGTACGGTATAGAACCATTGTTTATACATAGTAGTGTCCAACACATATGATGTTTTTTCTTTGTTTTGATGTTCTTTTCGTTTTGTGTACCATATGTTGCCAGTTTCTCTGGATTGACCATTTTTGATTGCCCCTTTGGTATTCTTTAACGTTTATTGACTTCAATCAGTTTTATTGTTTCTAATATATATGTTTGTTACCATTTTCCCATAGAGTCCCATGATAAACTATGCGTAGCTTTGGCAGCAATCTTTGATTTCAGGCTGATAGAGAAACTTCACAAGGTTCATAGAATACAAAATAAGTAGCTTTCCAATGATATTTTGTTTCAATTGTCCTGTTGGTCTAAGAGAAGAAGTCTTATGGTAAACACCATCTTTAATTATTAATCATCATATAACATTAACTTTGTAAAGGACCGTCTAATGGTTTTTCTTGTACAGTATTAATCATCATATAACATTAACTTTGTAAAGAACCGTCTAATGGTTTTTCTTGTACAGTATTAATCATCAGATAACATATACTTTGTAAAGAACCGTCTAATGGTTTTTCTTGTACAGTATTAATCATCAGATAACATTAACTTTGTAAAGAACCGTCTAATGGTTTTTCTTGTACAGTATTAATCATCAGATAACATTAACTTTGTAAAGAACCGTCTAATGGTTTTTCTTGTACAGTATTAATCATTAGATAACATTAACTTTGTAAAGGACCGTCTAATGGTTTTTCTTGTACAGTATTAATCATCAGATAACATTAACTTTGTAAAGGACCGTCTAATGGTTTTTCTTGTACAGTATTAATCATTAGATAACATTAACTTCGTAAAGGACCGTCTAATGGTTTTTCTTGTACAGTATTAATCATTAGATAACATTAACTTTGTAAAGGACCGTCTAATGGTTTTTCTTGTACAGTATTAATCATCAGATAACATTAACTTTGTAAAGGACCGTCTAATGGTTTTTCTTGTACAGTATTAATCATTAGATAACATTAACTTCGTAAAGGACCGTCTAATGGTTTTTCTTGTACAGTATTAATCATTAGATAACATTAACTTCGTAAAGGACCGTCTAATGGTTTTTCTTGTACAGTATTAATCATTAGATAACATTAACTTTGTAAAGGACCGTCTAATGGTTTTTCTTGTACAGTATTAATCATCAGATAACATCAACTTTGTAAAGAACCGTCTAATTTTATTTTTTGTACAGTATTAATCATCATATAACATTAACTTTGTAAAGGACCGTCTAATGGTTTTTCTTGTACAGTATTAATCATTAGATAACATTAACTTCGTAAAGGACCGTCTAATGGTTTTTCTTGTACAGTATTAATCATTAGATAACATTAACTTCGTAAAGGACCGTCTAATGGTTTTTCTTGTACAGTATTAATCATTAGATAACATTAACTTTGTAAAGGACCGTCTAATGGTTTTTCTTGTACAGTATTAATCATCAGATAACATCAACTTTGTAAAGAACCGTCTAATTTTATTTTTTGTACAGTATTAATCATCATATAACATTAACTTTGTAAAGGACCGTCTAATGGTTTTTCTTGTACAGTTTGCACAGCTCGGTCGTCTCTGATCTATAAAATGAAAAACAAAACAATGATGAGTAAGGGATTCATTCCCATCTATTCAACTTTTTAGAAATTCAATATCCCCATTTACCCAACTTTAACTTTTTTATCATTGAACTGTGTTTCTGTAACACGTTTATTGTGTTATACTTAAAACTAAAACAATAGTTAATATGGATATTTGTGTGCGATGAGTTTAAAAAAGTAAACAACTGATAATTATTAGCATAATAATAAGTTTATCGGTGTATAAATAACTTAAAACAAAGAATGTCAACATCCTTTACTCATACGTTTGTATATTTAATATGACAAGAAATATATATTTCCCCTTTTGGTGTATATGTTACAGCGTCTAGAACTATATCCTTAATCCTGGTTAATGACTTGTAATATTTATTAATAAATTAAACCTTTTATTATTCCAATGTACATGGTAAAACATTTTACATCTGTGTATTTAATCTTGTATGGTAATGATCAGATGATATCCAAATCATTGCCCATTTTTATTTAATTATTGACTGAGCAGGCTTTGTGATATATGGTGTTTTTTTGTCAATAAGTGACAAAAATCGATCTAGCGGCCTACCTGTAATATTGTAGAAATTGGAGAAAATTTGTTGACAAATGTTAGTGTCAGAGGTAGTATTTGTTTGTCAACTTAATTAAACAACAACTTAATGAGGACTAGTCAGACGTTTGATCAGTGCGTCAGTTCATGGATTCTACATGTAATTAATGAAAATCGTTGAAATCTAGGATGATCATTTTAAACACTTGAAAAGGGAGACTTGTGGCAGAGTATCATTATGGTAAGTTATCTATATAAATATACTAAATTTGTCCCAATATTTTTTAATACTCATTGTGATATATTTTAAATCAAAACAAGTCTGGGAGCAATACCATTTTTAACAATAATACACAAAAATTGCATAAATATCAAATATGTAGCCATCAACCAATTCCTATGTAATTGTTAGAACAAGAACTAAATGGATTTGTTATTTGTTATCGCTGATATAATTTTGTTTTTATGGTAAATCTTTTTTGGCTTGAAGAGAAAACAATCTAGTAATTAAAAACAACTTTTAAATTGAAATTAGTATATTTAATCTTCTGTAAATGTAATTGTTTTTGTTTTAAATATTAAAGCAGAATAGAATTTCCCCCCAGTGGAGCTAGTAATATTTATTTCAGCAGATTATATAAAGTACGTGCTGAGACTCAACTTGAACACAACATGACTTTGACGAATTGCAAATACCACCGCAATATAATTGAAATATTGTTGAAAGTGGCGTTAAACACGAATAAGAAAGAAGACACAAGACAACAAGACGTTATAAAACAAAATGAAAATCAATATAGATCATAACTACGTGGCCAAAAAATAAATAAAGTCAAAGACAATCAACGTGAACAAACCCTAAAAGAAAACCCGAACAACGCGGACCTCATCAATAACCGCCCATGAACTCAGGCGCTCCGGAAGGGTAAGTTGTTCCTGCTTCATACGTGGAACCCGTCGTTTTAATCAGGATAATGGTCAAAGTCCAGTAAATATCGTAAATGACGTTGAAGTGATGGAAAGACATTACGACAGTGAAGATAGACCCTGTGAGGTAGAAACTGTGTAGAGATCAACCAATTCATGATGGCGACCATAAAAGCACTTCAATGCAGACTTCAATAAACTTGTTATGAACCCCTGTGAAAGTAGCAATCTTCTATCCAGATAAAAGGCACAGGACCTGGAATATCGTATTTCTTGAGATATGCCAAATCCATTTGCAGGTGCTGGTGAAATGTAGCAAGAAATGAATGTTAAGTTTACATACTAGTAATCCATTATTTTTGTTGTGGTGTAACTTACATGAAGAAGAAATGAATGGTAAGTTTACATACTAGTAATCCATTATTTTTGTTGTGGTGTAACTTACACGAATCAATTTATTTTACAGTATGGACATATTCAGTTGTGTATCAAAGAGTTAGTTCTAGATAAGTTTGGACAAAGTGTATGGGACGCCATTTTGTAAGTATTTTACAGTCTCGTTTGTCACTCTTATATATGGTGATATTATTGAAAGAGACAACATGCTGTTTCGTGTTCTGTGCGTCACAAAAGGGAAACAACTGATACATTTTTAATTTCACTGACTTACAAAATTGCGCAACACAATAAAGACAGAGATAGCAGTTATTATTTATTTTTGAATATGGTTTCAGGTTGAATTATTATAACCAGAGGCTCGCATGACCTATAATAATGACCTGATTATCTAAACACATATCGTGTTCTAAAAATCATTTAAACCCATTAGAATCGGATTTAAAATACAAATTTTGGGTATTAGTCAGTGTTTTCCCCTTATCTAAGAGACGAATAATCTGCAGACACAAATATGTCTGAGGAATTGAAAGGCAAAAACCGCTCACAAATCGGATTTAAAATACAAAAGTATTGAGTTGTGTGTGGTCCCTTCTGCTACATTTGACTCAATTTATCTCAGAAAACACCAGAGCTAGGTAAATATGCTTGTAAAAATATAAATATGCTTGTAAAAATATAAATATAAAAAAAAGAAAACGCTACCAAAACATTTCATAGATATCTAAAGAAAAATTCCATTCAAAACGGAAAACTTCATCTATGGCTTCTTGGTTTTTTTTATGATTGTTTCTATCAAAACTTTCCAATCGCAGCAAATATACAATGATGTGGAATACCATCCAATAAATATTCTCAAAGAGTTTGCTTTTAATTAGCCAAGCCTTTCTTGGAGAAAATCAAAATGTGAAAAAATTATTGAAGACGCCGACGACAACAGAGCAAGGTAATGGCAATGAACCAGATGGTCTAATATGGGTATATAATAATGAAATTCATGACCTAACATACCAATAAATGTAAAGCATGCAACATTCTTATTTATTTAAGAAATGGGGGTTTACAGTTCGATTGAATATTTATGGATGACCATAAAATTCAATTAAGTAGACAATAAACATTACAAATTCTAGGCTATTATACAACTCCCTTAATTATAATTCTAATAGGATGTCATGCATTGACTATATAAACAATACTATGGTACATAGAAACATTTAAACTTCCCTTAAATTGTTCGTGTTATTTCTTTTCATACTCATTTTCCGGAAGGAAACAAAATTGTCGTCGAAAATTAGAATCGTCGTGCGCACTAGATTTGATATCTACGTTTTAATCAACTTCGACTTTTGTGTAAATTGTCGACTTCCAGTGACTTTGTTGAACACTGGTTACCTTGACACATGGTAATTGATTTATTTTCGATTCTTTGATGCATTTTAATTGTTTATCACTTAAAATCAAAATGGTATCAAATTGGAAATGCAATTAATTTATTTGCAACTCAGTGTATTTGTCTATACAGGGATAAAAGACTATAAACATGATGAATGAATTTCGTTATGAGAGGCATTTCCAATACTGTCTTCCAATTAAAAACAGCTAGATATTATCTGTTACTATTGAATATGGAGATTTTAACATTATTTTCTTTGCATTTTAAACCTCGCAATACGAAAATAATGTTGCTAATTTTTAAATCTCCGACAAGCCTATGGTTTCCAGTTATCATTTCTTGAGTAAAGACTCGCATTGTTGTGAAGAACATGTCCAGTAGGTTTATTTATGTTTGTCTTATATTGGATAATTTAAAATACAATCTTTATACCTCCACGGTAAGTTTGGTCAACAACATTTTCAATTGTTACATCGAATTAAACCATGACATATTGACAGCCTTAAATGTTTTTAGAAATGGTTGTTAATTTTAGATACAATAAAGAGGCCGTTGTGGTCGTGATCGTACGGTAGTTGGATTTACAACTACCTATGTAATCAGTGCCTCGATACAAAATTATGTGATAAAGTTGACTTACGGCAGGTCGGTGCCTAGGTGAATATCATGTTCCATGGGTTGATCACCTCGTGGAAAGTCATAAATTGCACATGTATAATATTGTTAGACTTGTATATAAAGGGCACACAAGGGAACCTGACTATGTGCCCTTTATGAGCAGTTGCCATTTATATACAAGTTAGAATTATATACACTATTCATCAATGGAAAAAATGGGACTTCCCTTTATAGACAGTGATTTGCTATATAGAGGTACTCTTTAAGGAAGGTTTGACTGTAGTAAAATTGTATTTTAATAAAGAGAAAATGAATATGTAAATAAAAGCTGGTGATACCCAAGATGGTGAACACAGTCTTAGATAGATTTGTTATTCTGTACTGGTCTTAATTATATGAAGTATATTTAATCTTCTAACTATGTTTTATGCACAATGGATTAGTGCACAGATACATATACATGTATGAGTTATCGATGAGTGTGTGATTATTGTTAAGAGCATTAGAATGTAATGGCGAGAGTAAATTACTATTTGATGAGACGATGCCTGTGTTTTGTGCTAGCCTACAGTCAGCAGGTAGAAATATCTCTTTTCTCTTTATCATGATTACGAAACCAAGCAGTCTTTTCTCTAACTCCTTGATATTGCGTGCTACCGGGAAAAACACCATGTACCAATTGTATGCCCTTTGGTTTGGTCCAACCCGCAACTGAAGCCACGATTTCCGCACTAGAGGTAATTATGTTAACCATTACACCACCGAGGTGATTAATGAGTTCTGAGACATTTATAAGAATACATGTCCAGAAAAACAACTCTCTGGCAAATACCTGCTATTTTTCCATGTACAAAATTAAACAGAATAAACCTTTCGTGATTCATTTCTCATTTTTGCTAGATCAAAAGAAAACGATTAATGTCGTGGCACGATTATCCGATCTAATTTGTCTTGTATAATTACGACGAACTACAAATTAATATTTGGCCTTAGCGAGTCTCTAATTTTTCATAAACATACATGAACCGTTTAAATGATAAAAGTGAAAAGTAAGGTTTTGAATTAAAAAAAATAGAGTTCACTCTTAATGAGTGTCAGAACAGACTACATCTTCTAATAAACAAATAAATTAAAGTAAATAAACTTAGAACCTTTGACATGATCTGAAGCTTTACAAACCCAAGGGAACATATAATTTATTTGAACATGTCGAAAGCATTATTATTAATATTATGTTATAGAATACCGGCTTACGTATTAGAAGTGGTAGTTGACATTGCAGAATTGTAATGTTAGCTTTCACACAAATCGTCTGGCATCATGTGGTGTTCATATTTCTAACCCATTGGAGCTCGGCATACATCAAGGTTTGACAATTACTTTGATTACCTCTACCAATAGTATTAACCGCCACAATATAATGGAATGGAATGGTCTCTAGATATCATACTTCATCGTCTTCTATATTAGTTTCATATAATAGGTACAACAAAACATCTGCAGTATTCAGCGGGGGAAATAATGTGTGTAGATACGCGCAAAGTTGCCAGTGTGACGCCGTAATTGCTTTCTTAAAACAAACTTTGTTAAGTCAACTGTCAAGACAAGACAAGACAAGATTTTATTTATACAACCTCAGACACACAGGTGTACAAGAGGACATAGCAAATTCACATTCCATATAAATACAAATAGACATATCATATATGCAATACAACATCACAAAATAATAAATAAATAACATACACCATAATTTTAAGAAAAGATGCCAGATTCCTGTACAGTTCTACATGACAATACATAAGCATTCGTGAAAGTTTCAGTTCGGTTGGATATTTCGTGTAATATATAGGAATGAACTTTTCCCTAATGGTTTTAATTTCCTGTTTTTCACAGATGAGCAAATAATGGAATTCATCTCCAATTCCGTTTCCACAAAGATTACAAATTTTTTCATGTTTAGGCAACCCGTTCCATCTTCCTGTTTCAATGGGAAATTTGATATTGGAACATCTGAATTTAGCTATCATCGCCCTATCATATGAATTCAGTTTCACTAGATATTTTTCTATACCAAATCCCCTTTTATGTTCTGAATAAAATAAACCCCGGGAAGAATTGTTCATCTGCGAAAACCATTTTTGTATAAATTGATCGTTCTACTTGGAGAAGATATCAAGTTTTTCAAAACATTTCTTTCAATGGGTATTTGATCATTCCATATAAAACTCAAGCCAGTATCATCAAAAATTGATTTAACATAAGAAATCCATTTAAAATGTGACGGATTTCGATCGTGTAATTTGAACATCAACTTATACAATATAGAGGACAATTTATTACTTTTACATAAAAAGTTGTTCCAAAATAATACAATCTTGCACTTAACCATTACCTCCATAGGGTATATACCTAGCTCTCCATATACCATATAGTTAGGTGTAATACTCCGTACTTTAAAAATGTTCTTACAAAATTGTAAATGTAACTTTTCAATTGATTCCTTATTTTCAAATGTCAATGGTAGAACGTTGTCATTGTTTTTCTTGCTGATGTTAATTGAGTAAAATTGAGAAAAATTTGAAGATATCGAAGGGTTGATCAGAAGTCGATAAATAAATACAAACAATGTACTGCAATTGGATCTGTGAGGACATTATTTGTATTATTATTTTTTGCGGATAATATTTGTTTTCCTTTTAGCAATAAAATGTTTCGTAGAATTCCAATGGGAATTTATTGTGCTCCTTTCATAGCTGATTTATTTTTATATGTAAATTCCAAAAAGGGCATTCCAAGCCCTCACTGGTTAGTTTATTCAACAATAATTGCAGATACTTAGAGAACAACATATCTATAAACAAACGACTTGTGTCAATTTGTCTTATTTAGACATATTCAGTTATTAAGGTAAATTTAACACACTATAAATATATTATAAAAGAAACGATCTTTCTTTGCTCTATCATAAGGCGTTCACATTTCTTAGTTGGTTCTTTTTACACGTACACCACGTATTTCACTAAATTATATTACCGCTACAGAGATATTGTATACAAACACAATTCTACATGCAGTGATCTGAACAAAAACGACATTTTCCCTCTATTTTTCTATTGAGACATTATTTATAAAGCTAACACATCTAAAGTTAATGGAAAATCTTTTTTTAAAAGGCTAAGACTTAGCAAATATAGCTTACTCTTTGATGCAGGTTTTTTCTTTCATAGAAACATAGACCATCTTCTGGTAGAATTAGTAGGTACAACTACCAATTAAATCAGAACATTTGTATTCCATTTGATATTATATCAACATTTCATATTCAATATTGAATGTATGATGTCAAACAAAATCGTTTCGTCATATTTGACCTCAAACAACAGATTGCTGAATAATCCTCAAATGAGGAACAGAAAGCACAACTGGAGCTAAGGACGGGGTATAGATTAGTGTCACCTGTTCATCTTATGCCATATTCCTTGCACATAAAAGACAACAGCAGGTCACAATGCAGGGGCGGATTCAGGGGGGGCGCACCCGGCGCGCGCCCCCCCCCTAAAATTGGAAAAAATATGATTTTTTGGCGTAAAATCGTGATTTTTCACACGAAATACCCCAACAATTTTCGCGCCTCCCTCCGCAATTGTAAAAAATATGATTTTTTGACGTAAAATCGTGATTTTTCACACGAAATACCCCAAAAAATACCCCCCCCCCCCTAACTTGAAATCCTGGATCCGCCCCTGCAATGAGTAACCATTTATTGGATGTTTGGTGACTCGTTAGAGACAAAATGTTGTGACAATGCTATTCTTAAACTTGTCCCTGTTATTATCCGCACGTCGTACGATTCATAAACTTGTTCTCATCATAAATGTAGATGAAATAAAAGAAAAGGTAGATATCCAATTTAGTGCGCACGGCGAATCTCTGGGATAACCTTCAGCAGGTACGTTTCTGGGATAACCTTCATCAGGTACGCTCAAAGTCTATAAAGATTAGTAATTCATTTGCTTGTAAACAACAATCTCTGGGATAACCTTCATCAGGTACGTTTCTGGGATGATCTTCATCAGGTACGTTCAAAGTCTATAAAGATTAGTAATTCATTTGCTTGTAAACAACAATCTCTGGGATAACCTTCATCTGGTACGTTTCTGGGATGACCTTCATCAGGTACGCTCAAAGTCTATAAAGATTAGTAATTCATTTGCTTGTAAACAACAATCTCTGGGATAACTTTCATCAGGTACGTTTCTGTGATGACCTTCATCAGGTACGCTCAAAGTCTATAAAGATTAGTAATTCATTTGCTTGTAAACAACACTCTCTGGGATAACCTTCATCAGGTACGCTCAAAGTCTATAAAGATTAGTAATTCATTTGCTTGTAAACAACAATCTCTGGGATGACCTTCATCAGGTACGTTTCTGGGATAACCTTCATCAGGTACGTTTCTGGGATGACCTTCATCAGGTACGTTTCTGGGATGACCTTCATCAGGTACACTCAAAGTCTATAAAGATTAGTAATTCATTTGCTTGTAAACAATCTCTGTGATAACCTTCATCAGGTACGTTTCTGGGATAACCTTCAGCAGGTACGTTTCTGGGATAACCTTCATCAGGTACGTTTATGGGATGACCTTCATCAGGTACGTTTCTGGGA
The DNA here is from genome assembly GCA_963680875.1 of Bathymodiolus brooksi. Taxonomy (NCBI): domain Eukaryota; kingdom Metazoa; phylum Mollusca; class Bivalvia; order Mytilida; family Modiolidae; genus Bathymodiolus; species Bathymodiolus brooksi. Next base: position 33,527,978 of record OY804575.1, read on the forward strand.
TGACCTTCATCAGGTACACTCAAAGTCTATAAAGATTAGTAATTCATTTGCTTGTAAGCAACAATCTCTGGGATAACCTTCATCCGGTACGTTTCTGGGATGACCTTAATCAGGTACGTTTCTGGGATGACCTTCATCAGGTACGTTTCTGGGATGACCTTCATCAGGTAAAAAGTCTATAAAGATTAGTATTTCATTTGCTTGTAAACAACTATCTATCAATTTCAATATCAAATTGTTATAATTAAAGTTTTTATTTTGAATTCGTGTTGAAAAGACTCCTGACATCGTCCGGTTTGTAATAAGTAGGTAATACAAAGGAAAGAACGACCGAGGTGAATACAGGATATTGATTTGTGAAATTATATATATGGTCTTATCAAAAACGGCTACACTTATTAAAAAATGAAATACCTTTAAGTAGCCAAAACCTATACATTTAATCCCGGATTTCCAATTTGTTCATATCGAGCATCTTTCAAATTCAATATGGAAGTATTGGGACAGGAAATAATTCTTGTTTGATATCACTTCGCTTTATTTGAAAGATTACTACCGATCGATGGATAATTCTGAACACGTATAATATATTTGTTCTCGTTTTATGTTTGTTTCTAATCCAATTGAATTAAATATCATCAGTTTTAAATCGCATGTATGACAGTAAACTAATGCACATAAAACTAAATGATCGATTAAAAAAAAACACATTTCTGTTATTTCCCAATCTCTGGTTTTTCTTGTTTGATATCGTTTTCCAAAGAAATCTGAGGTAAAGCAATTGAAGTTCCCCGATAAAGTTCGGTTTAATGCTTAAAATATAGAATGTCATAGTGAAATTGTCTAAATATCTATATATTTGACGAATACCAAAAATTGCAAAGTTTGACAGGAACATATGTTGGTAAGCAACTCCGTAGTGGCTATAGTTTACAAATCAACCATTGTTTTCATCAATGTAGATTAGTTGCTGTATTATCGTCGTATGAGCAATATTTCACCTTTAATCAGGGCTAAAACAAGATACCGGTAGCCAACCTTTAATCAGGGCAAAACAAGATAGCCAACAATAAATCAAGATACAATATTTCACCTTTAATCAGGGCTAAAACAAGATAGCCAACAATAAATCAAGATACCATATTTCACCTTTAATCAGGGCTAAAACAAGATAGCCAACAATAAATCAAGATACAATATTTCACCTTTAATCAAGGCTAAAACAAGATAGCCAACAATAAATCAAGATACAATATTTCACATTTAATCAGAGCTAAAACAAGATAGCCAACAATAAATCAAGATACAATATTTCACCTTTAATCAGGGCTAAAACAAGATAGCCAACAATAAATCAAGATACAATATTTCACCTTTAATCAGGGCTAAAACAAGATAGCCAACAATAAATCAAGATACCATATTTCACCTTTAATCAGGGCTAAAACAAGATAGCCAACAATAAATCAAGATACAATATTTCACCTTTAATCAGGGCTAAAACAAGATAGCCAACAATAAATCAAGATACAATATTTCACCTTTAATCAGGGCTAAAACAAGATAGCCAACAATAAATCAAGATACAATATTTCACCTTTAATCAGAGCTAAAACAAGATAGCCAACAATAAATCAAGATACAATATTTCACATTTAATCAGGGCTAAAACAAGATAGCCAACAATAAATCAAGATACAATATTTCACCTTTAATCAGGGCTAGAACAAGATAGCCAACAATAAATCAAGATACAACATTTCACCTTTAATCAGAGCTAAAACAAGATAGCCAACAATAAATCAAGATACCATATTTCACCTTTATTCAGAGCTAAAACAAGATAGTCAACAATAAATCAAGATACAATATTTCACCTTTAATCAGGGCTAAAACAAGATAGCCAACAATAAATCAAGATACAATATTTCACCTTTAATCAGAGCTAAAACAAGATAGCCAACAATAAATCAAGATACAATATTTCACCTTTAATCAGGGCTAAAACAAGATAGCCAACAATAAATCAAGATACAATATTTCACCTTTAATCAGAGCTAAAACAAGATAGCCAACAATAAATCAAGATACAATATTTCACCTTTAATCAGGGCTAAAACAAGATAGCCAACAATAAATCAAGATACAATATTTCACCTTTAATCAGGGCTAAAACAAGATAGCCAACAATAAATCAAGATACAATATTTCACCTTTAATCAGAGCTAAAACAAGATAGCCAACAATAAATCAAGATACAATATTTCACCTTTATTCAGAGCTAGAACAAGATAGCCAACAATAAATCAAGATACAAGGGGCACATTAGGTTATTACAGAAACGAGTCGTGCGCACTAAATTTGATATCTACGTTTTATTACTATCACCGGGTCGATAACTCTGCTGGTAGACTATTAGTCCCCAAGGGTATCATCTGCTCAGTAGTCAGCGCTTCGGCACTGACATGGTTTATTATATATTTATTACTAAAATTTACAGTTCCTAAATAATGTAATTTCTAATCAAACTAAGGTTCTCCTCCCTCAGGCATAGGTGACCATAGCCAATTTTGGCTATCCTGTTTAGGCCCTTTGGTTTTATTGCTCCCAATACTTTAAATTATTTGGCTTTCCAATCTTTAGATTTTGAGCGTGCCTGATGAAGGTTATCCCAGAAACGCGTCGTGCGCACTAAATGTGATATCTACGTTTTATTAGTCATATGGACAATCAATTGACTGCATTTAACCTTGGGCCGAATTGCTTCTGTTTTTGTTATGCATCGTGTTTCCCATACAACCATATTAGCTGAGATATCGTGGCGTCTAATACTGATAAAATGTTTTTATGTTTATTTAAACAAGAGGATATACACATATATATATATATTTCTTTTATAATGCATTTTAGACACAAATCTGGATTAGATGAAAGTACAGATTTCCTTGTGTTCCAATCGTACTCTGATGAAAAGACGTTTGCCTTGGTAGGAGCTGTTTGTGATATTTCAGGTAGATAATTGTTTATACTTATGTATGTTTGTTTTGGGTTTTTTTTTCACTTAAACAAATCAAATGGCCCTTGAATAAAATAGACGATGTGGAGCAAATGATTGTTATTTTCTTAAGAATATTAATATTTAATCAGTAATTAGTACAGGTATATTGTGTGATTTCTAAAAAAAAACGTAATAATTATTTCCCGACAAAAGATAGGATATTAAAAGTAACCATGAACATAGGTCACTTACTCTAGTCCTAAACAACAGCTTCCTATGATAGGGAGCGAGCTTTAAATAATTGTTGTCATAACTTGTGCCCAATACCACCTGTCAATACGTTGAGCTAATAACATATATTTAAATTAATAATAGACTTTGGGGAGTTCGATTTTTTTTTCGATCTGTTTGTATCGGGATTGTTGCTTTTCATGCATACATATATCTTCTGGTTTATACATATATCTCCTGTTTTATACATATATCTTCTGGTTTATACATATATCTTCTGTTTTATACATATATCGTCTGTTTTATACATATATCTCCTGTTTTATACATATATCTTCTGTTTTATACATATATCTTCAGTTCAGAGTAGTCCGTGTTTGTTGTTTTCCTAAATGAAGCAATTAATTTCAGTATAATGCAAGAGGAAATACTTCGCTGTATTAAGAAATTAAAAAATAATAAAGCTTGTGGAGAAGATTATGTTGTAAACGAATATATAAAATCTACATCAGATGTGTTTCTCCCTACTTATGAGAAGACATTTAATGCAATTTTTAACTCTGGTGGAATGGCTGATATTTGGCTTGTAGGTAATATAAAACCAATATACAAAAATAAAGGCAATCCACTTGATCCAAAAAACTTCCACCCGATTACTATCCTTAGCTGCCCTGGTAAATTATTCACAGCTATATTAAATGAAAGATTATGTCGTTTCTCGGAAGAAGCTCTCTTGATGAAGGAAAACCAATTTGGTTTCCGAAAATCTTACTCGACGACGGACAGTATTTTCACATTATTTTCATTTTTTGAGATCTTAAAAAGAAAAAAGAAAAAAACTGTTTTGTGCCTTTGTCGACTTCGAAAAGGCTTTTGACACGGTATGGAGAGATGCACTATGGTACAAATTACTATTGAATCACATAAATGGCAAAATGTATACTATTATTCTAAATATGTACACAGATGTAAAATCATGCATAACCTATAATTATTGTAAATCTGATTATTTTAACTGTGATATGGGAGTGAGGCAAGGGGAAAATTTATCCCTTTTCTATTTGCCATGTTCCTAAACGATCTACAAAAGTTTTTTGAAAATGTAAGTCTTAATGGTTTAGAAACAGTTTCAAACTGCATAGAAGATAAGTTGAATATTTATTTAAAGCTTTTTGCACTTTTATATGCTGACGATACTGTCCTAATGGCTGAAACCCACGATGATTTACAAAATATTTTGAATAAATTCGGTGAATATTGCAATACTTGTAGATTAAAAGCAAACACTGATAAAACTAAAGTCATAGTTTTTTTTCCAGGGGGAGACAATCAACCAATTTAAAATTTACATTGAATGGGTCTGAATTAGAAATTGTTAATGAATTTAATTATCTGGGAATATTGTTTAACAGGACAGGAAATTTTAACAAAACTATTAAAAAGCAAGCCAAAAAAGCTACAAAAGCAATGTTTGAAGTTTTGAAAAGAGGTAGAACACATAACTTATCAATTGAATGCCAGTTTGAACTTTTTAACAAAATGGTAAAACCAATATTACTACATGGTTCATAAATATGGGGTTTTAGTAAAAATATTCAATGTCTTGAAAAAGTACAACTTAGATTTTGCAAGCTGTTATTGAAATTAAATACATCGACACCCAGTTATATGATATATGGATTGTTTCCTATTGAAATTGACGTAAAATTAAGAATGATATCATATTGGGCAAGACTGTTAACCGGTAAAGAAACAAAACTCTCATATTTATCCTATAAAATTTTGTATAACCTTTTTATTGATGAAAATCTGGATTTTTCGTGGATTAAACATGTTAAACACATTTTTGATGATACAGGCTATTCCTACATTTGGTCTCAACAATTCTTTTAAAATTCCGACCTGCTTTTAGCTATAATTAGGAACCGTCTCAATGAGCAGTTTACACAGGAGTGGCATTCTCTGATACAAAACTCACCAAAAGCTATCAATTATAGATTATGTAAATTTCGAACCACAAATTACCGATAGAAACTGGACGGTGGAATGGTATCGACAGAGAAAATAGACAGTGTTTAAAATGTAATAGCAGGTCTATTGGTGACGAATTCCACTATATTATGGAATGTAATTTTTTTTACTGAAAATCGAACCCAACTAATAAGTAGATATCTTACTCAAAGGCCAAATATATTAAAATTTAAGCAAGTAATGTGTACTTCTGAAAAAACAAAACAAGAAAAGTTATGTAGATTTATAAGAAAAATCAACAGATCAGATATTCTCTTGGCTATTACTTAGCTCCTCCTGTTGTAATGTAAATATTGTATGTATATGTATTTGTGTATCTGTTATTTATTTGTCATGTATGTGTTGTGTTGTATATTTATATGCAACTTCTCTATACCATTGTAATGTATGGTTTATTTGAGAATAAAGATTCTTAGTCTTAGATAACCTCACAATTGTTTAAAATGCACTAATGAATTTGGCTAATAAAGAATCTGAAAAGAACAAAAAATAAGCAGATTGAATTATGAGTAATAATAACACCACTTTATCAATAATTCTGATAAACTGTGACAGTCAGTTTTATTAGTCAAGGATATTGTACCAAGAGAAATCAACATCTAATAGTTACATCGAGCACACTATTCAACGAGCGAGGGAATCAAACTAACAAACCTTGACAAGTTAGGCACTAATGTAAACATAGTTACCATATGATCATTTCCACGGAGGCCACTGAAAAAATATATACAATCTCCAACTACCAAGGCTACGCTATCAAAATGGATTTCTGGAAATTTAATAAATAATCAGAAGGATGGGCATTTAAATCATATTTCATTTTTTTAAAATAATTACTTTCATTTTGTTTACAATTTATTAATTACAGCACTTCAAAGTCATAATTTATATCCGATCGTTTTTCTCACGTTTTTATTCCTTGTAAAATTATATTTCGATTATAGCATGTCAATTATAATGAAAGTTTCTTACATGAAGAGTAATAATTATTCTTTGTAAAATTATATTTCGATAATATCATGTCAATTATAATGAAAATTTCGTACATGAAGAGTAATCCTATATAATAAATGCAAGTCATAGCGAAATATATAATTTTAAGTACATGTGTACAATAACCTTCATAATGTACGCGCATAGTCAAAAATAGGAAAGCTAAATAATTTAAAAGTCCTTTGGAGCAAGTAATCATACGGTTTATCACGATAGCCAAAATACGGTTGAGGTTAGCCATGCCATAGCGAGATTGATCATAGTTTAAATAAAGTATATGGGAATTGTAATGTTCAAAGATAAATATATCTATGCAGTGACTACTGAGTGGGGGCCATCGTGGCCGTGATCCTATGGTAGTAGGATTTACAACCACCTATCCAATCAGTGCATATCACCACTATGTTGTTGTGAGTTCGAATCTCGATCAGGTATTCAACATTTTGTGATAAAGTTTGTCAGTGATTGCTACAGATGGGTGGTTTTCTTCTTTTCCTCCGGTTTCCTCCACCAATAAAACTGACCGTCACGATATAACTGCAATATTGTTGAAAGTGACGTTAAACACCATCAAGCAAGCAAGCAAGCAACTACTGGTTGGATGTACTACAACAAATACAGCTAACTCGATTGGGTTGTTCGGTATACACTCTGAAGTCGTTGAAATATAACAGCTGTGTCTTAACAGTTCAAGTTTTGGTTTCTCTTTGTCATCTATTTTTTATTGTAAGATATATTTTTAAAATCAATGCATTTTTGCATCACTTAAAATATAAAAGTCATATAACAAAAAGCAAGATTCTATCGCTATAGAACATATGACAAGAATATCCAACAATTGTCAAACCGACTATTAAAATCATATTTGCAAAGACGGTATTTATTCTCCATGATCTAGCATGCAAAAACAATATTATAATTACGTTACTTCCACATTACATTAGATCTGGTATTGGTTTAATGTACCAGGGCCCGGTTGTTCAACTTGTTGTTAAATTAACCATATGGCTATATTTAACCATTGGTTAAAGATTTAACCATGGGTTAGTAAACCAAGGGTTAAAAATGAGTTTTTCAACTTCATTTAACCACTTGGTTAAATAACCATTTGGTTAAAATTTAACCAACGAATAACTGGGCCCGGTTGTTCAACTTGTTGTTAAATTAACCATATGGTTATATTTAACCATTGGTTAAAGATTTAGCCATGGGTTAGTAAACCAAAGGTTAAAAATGAGTTTTTCAACTTCATTTAACCACTTGGTTAAATAACAATTTAACCAACCAATAACTGCAGGTTTAATATTTAACCAAGACCAATGTATCCCACAATTCCTTGTTTTATCCTAGCAGCAGATAAATAAAATAATAAATATGGCTGACTCAATCCCCCCTTCACAGGACAAAAAGAGGCTGAAGAAATGCATTTTAGTCTTAATACTGAGGGAAGTGGAAAAAAATTATATCATCATAAATTTAAAGCACTCAAATATAATCACAAATGAAAAGAAAAAAAGTATGGACTGAGATAGCTGAGAAGACCAGCTAACTGGGAGATGCCATTAGGACCCCAAATGAAATCAAAGAAAAATGGAACAAAAGAAAATTTGTGTAAATGGTTTTATTTTTGAATGAAAATGAAATAAAAAAAAAAGACATCATAGCGCAGAGAATATTTTTTTTATAATTTCTTTTTTGTTTTGCTTTGTTATTATTTTCTTAATAAAATAATAAAGTTATTAAAATTAAAAAAAAGAAGTGAAATCTTACTTGAGGAATACAACTTTGTCATTGTCTAAGGTTATTTGTCCTATATTAAAAGTATTTTGCACAAGTTTAGTACGGAAGCGTCTATCGACCTCGTCTTAGTTGCTTAATAACATTAAAAGCAATGTTAATAAGACGTGTTTAGTGCATTATAATACACTAAGGGTGTGTTATTTAGGTGACGATAACTTCTTATAACTCATTAAACTACTTTTAATTAAATCTTCTTATTGTCTTATAATTTCAAGGACTGTTCATTTTCATTATATAAGTTAGGCTTAGAATATTTTCTTTAGTTTCCAACATCTCATTAAAATTGGGTCCATGCATACACATGTATGTCAAAAGTCTGTTTCTCTCTCAGATTTTAATGTGTGAATTTCTTTTTATTTCAATTAACATGCAAACAAATTTCATGAATAATAATTAAGAAAAAATATAACCCCCTTTTCAGTATGAAATGAATGGTTGATGTCTCATACATGTATGTAAATTATCCAATTTCTCCAATTGACGAGGAATGTCCATGATATCATAGAGGAACCTCATGTTATTTTTGAAGTTTTATAATTTGGTTTTTCCAACGTAATTGTACGACCAGCGTATTTTCTGATTGATTTTTGATAACCAATGGTTAAATATTTTAACAGAGCCCCTATACCGTGGTTAAATATTAATAAGCTTAACCATGCTTTAACCAGTAGTTAAATTTAACCATAAGTTGAACAACGCATTGAAAGATGAGCGACACAGGCTCAGCCCACTGAGCCTCTAGCTTTTAAATCTGTGAGAAAAACAAATCCAATTTGAATGTTCGGCGAGTTCGTTTAATTTTGAATAAAAGGGGTAAAATCCATATGCATGTCACAAAATTAAAAAAAAAAATTCTTCACGTCTTCAGTTAATTTTGAAAATTGTATATGATATCATCTAATGTCATTTGTTTATGTGTTAAGTTGTGCATGTATTAGAGAAGATGTGTGTGGGTTAGGTAACTTGTGTCTCCAATTTTTTATTTAAAAATGTTAAAAGGTTAACATTTTGTCATGAATGGTTCTTTGTGGGTCATTGCAAGGCCACACTTTCCGACCATATTCATATATATCCTCTTATTTGTTCATGTGGCAATCTACACATCGCACCGTCATAGTGCCACGTTTTGTACCTACTAAATACATTGCTTGTAATCTTTGTTCTCGTAATGAATATAGTTGAAATACTGATCTGTAGACGTTAAATAACAAGAAGTCAATCGGAAATGTACAAGTGGAGAATTCGACACCCCTTGTACGTAGATGACACCTTACAACAGTTCCTACTAAGCAATAAATTGATAGTAGGAGCAGTCCATCATCATACATTTTCCTTTGAGGTTTAAGTTTATGGTGTTTAACGCCACTTTCAACAATAATTCAGTTATATCGTGACGGTCAGTTTTATTGGTGGAGGAAACAAGAGTACCCGGAGAAAACCACCGACCTGTCGCACGTCACTGACAAACTTTATTACATAATGCTGTATCGAGTACAACTCGCCATGAACAGGGTTCGCACTCAAAACTTTAGTGCTGATAGGCACTGATCACAGAGGTAGTTGTAAATTCAACTACCATACGATCACTACAGACCCTGAAATAGGCAACCAATGACAGTGTCAATGTTTTACCTACATGGTTTAATTTTGTAAACTTGACTGTCATGACTATTACTGAAACACGTATAACTTCAACCATAATATTGTGTATTGAAGGAAAGAAATACAGTATCAACTTATTTAGATATATTTATTATTGAATTTTACATTTAAATAATTTAATTATTAAAATTAAGAATGATGACCATAGTCGATTTTAGCTATCACGTTTATGCCCTATATTTCTTGCTCTCAAATTGCAAAAAACTTTTAAATTATTGGAATTTCCAATCGTGCCTGATAAAGGTTATTTAAGAAATGCATCATGCACACTACATAAGATATATACATTGTTATCATAAAGTTTCGTATAAGTGTCTCTTAAATATTTTTGTTTCTTTTAACAACTTGACATAAACAACAAAAAAGAACGGGTAGTAAAGTAGAAATATCTAATAATCAAATAAGCGAAAGAAAATTGAAAAAAAAGTTTTTATCAAATCATCAAGGTCAATGTCAAATTAAAGATAGAAAAAAAATATGTTAATTGAAAGAGAGTAAAGTAATATTTATGTAGAATTAGGAGGTAATGAGGGAAGATAACCCAGGTCTATCATTGATTAACAGGATAACATTGATATTCATTAAGTATATTTTTCATTAAATTTTGAAAAATTACTATTTAAAGACAAAATAATTGATATGTGTTTTCAATCTCAGTGTGCCTGTCCGGCTGTATGAAGAAAAATAATTATAAAGTATACGTACATTCACGCCTCAATAACTACTCAACTATCACTTTTTTTCTTGTTAATTTATTCCAACAACATTGAGGAAAACATGATTTTATCTGAATTTTGGGGTTTACATATCACCTTTCATTTTAGTATTTATATAACTTGTTCTCTTGTTGTGCACGTGTTTGCCTACCTCAAGTAAAGACATGGGGGTTAATTCAAGATTCGCCACTTCTAGATTATTTTATACCCAATCCTAATTTTATGTTGTAGATTTGAATACAATGTACTGTGACGATACGTTTTTTTTTTATTAATTGAACGATTGTTGTTTAACGCCATGTCGGAAGTATTTGGGATTGTTCAATGACGTGAACATGCAATCAGGCAAAGGGTTGGTTGTGCATACAGATGGGTGTATTGATGGGGAATAATGGGCATGGTGAAAAAAAAATACCTAGCAACGGGACTCCAACGACCACTGCTGATAAACTGGTCCTTATTAAAATCTCAATTTTTTCGTTGTCTGAACTTGTTATTTTGTGTTATATCCATAGATATGACCTACAAGCTTAAAACTAATATAAAATATAAAACAATAGAATATGAAATAATAAAATGTATGCACTGTAGCAACCAATGATAGAAAATCAATCAATCAAACGTTTTACCAGAATGATTAATAGCAAGGTAAACATTTTTTATTCCATGAAATTGTATCTCCTTAATAGACGATTTTAAAGCAAAATATAATGATGAACCCATGCATTAGCAGGAACAACATAGCGAATCATGGATAGATTTATACGAAGACAAAGGAGAGTCGAATGATAACAGATAAAAAATGGAACCTTTCTTTTGTTTAAAAATGCAGGTATTAGCAAATATATTAGGAAAACTCACCATAATGTTACAACAAACAAGACAATCTGTAATAGTTTTAATGAGGTCGTTAGAGCTATATAAATCTGGTACCTTAATTCCAGTACTGTAAATATGACTTTTAAAATGTAGAGTTATGATTACAGATGGTACTATAATTAAAATACTCTAGTACTTCATCTTCTTAAAATCTAGATAAACATAAAACATACCAATCCTAATGTATAGCACCTGATACTCATATTCGTATTTACCTTCTTCTGTGGTGCCGGGAAACGATATCTAAAATACCAACATTAAATAGAAGAAAAATCACCAAAAATCTTCAGATATACAACTGAATCTAGCTAATGCTATCTATACCAGAGAGAAATAATAATAGATTAATGCATGCCCTTTTTTTCCATATCAGGACTGCTATCATAGTTGGAGGGCTTTAGCATTTATCGAATTCGTTAAATGCTAAAGCCCTCATTTTAATTATTGACTTGCCGTATACAATGTTACAGCCTCCTGTGAACATATAATTGTGATAGTAAATATTATACTTGTAGCAGATGGAAACAATGAACTAACTTGACTTATTCACTTACTATGTTTTATTTAACAATGGCAATCAGTACTTCGAATGATGGTATTCATAGAATACTATTTTAACTACCTTTGCACTAGAAACTGATCTACAGAAATGTCCATTGTTGTTCTTTCCCACGATTGTTAGATCAAATAATGATACTCAGAAACCTAGATATTGTTGACGGTTCCAAAGGCTCAACACACAGAGATGACAAGCGTTTCCACAAATGACGGATAGGTGTGTTCACTCGATTGTGGGACTGTTGATGTAATACGGAGAACCGTGGACCACAATGGATAATGTGATTGGAGAATGTCACGCGTCATACAGGTCAAATATCTCTTCGAAATATTTCGAAATATTTCAGGCACATTGTAGCCACCACAAAAAGTTAAATGTTTTGTTCTGGCATTTGTCCATTCTTTTCCAGTGGCTGTAAAAATCGTTGCTCGGTTGTTCCATTTCTCCCTCATTTCTGTGTACTTTTTTATATTTAATTTGGTCTCGTCTGGTGACATATTGCCACTGGACGTTTAGCAATCATTTAAAAACTTATTTAGAGATCAGTGTGTAACTATGACAATGCAAACAATTATTGCAATTCTGAAAATGTATGACCGAAATTGTCAGAAACATGCCTTAAAATTTGAAATGATAAACTGTGTTTACAATCAATGACTATTTTATAGATGGAATAAAAAGTTATCTTATGGAGCCAAAAACAAAATGGAAAACTTAAAATACCACACTGTCAGAAATAATCCAGTTAATCATACAGTGTTGCCATTATCTTGCAATGTTAAACTTTCTAATTCCTATCATTACATGTATATATAATCGTGTACATCACATTCAGGTTTCCATTCTATATAGATGGAGCTTGTGTTATATGGTGGTTATGAACATGTGAGCATGTTGAGCTGTAGTATATGTTTATCTATCTATTTAACTTCATGATAGGTCTGTTGCAGAAAAATCCACGGAAGTAGTGTGTGGAATTTTTTTTTAGGATAAATCGGTTAGAAAAATAGAAAAGATGAAAAGTCAGTTTATAACGTTTCTTTTGCTTTTAACTAATTTGACACGTACAATGAAAAATAAATTGTCCATTAGTGTAAAATGACCGGAGATGTCTTAATAAGAAAGTTACGTAGAATATACAACAGATGATGACGTTATTATGGTTACATAGTAGTTAAACCTTAATTAAGGAATATATACATATGATGAGGAAGAATATTGAAAGAGATATAAATTATTAATAAGGCCTTGGTCGGCGAGTATTATTATTTTGATTTAAGCTTTTAGCACTTTATTCTGTGAAATTTTGTACAACAAAAGGTTGATGTAATTGAATAATTGACCCAAGGACACACAATTTTATGTAAAATTAGCAATTAAGCTTCAAATTGATATCCGGAGTGTCATTTGACATAGCACAACGTAAATGTCCGAGTGAATGATTTGTCACGATCAAATTTTTATAGAGATCAAATTCATTGAAAGATATTGAACTATATTGAAAACATATGTAGTATATACAAATTTGTTGTACACATATACGATTCTACTAATGAACAATAACATAAAAACAATTCGAAATAAGGATAAATTCAACCAGCGTGTCAGAAAAATATTATTCTATAATTGGGCAAAACAAACTTTTAAAAAATAATTTGATATCTACGTTTTCATCAACGAGATTGTTAGTATATAAAGTAATACCCAGCCATTAAGTCTAGAGATTGTTAGTATATAAAGTAATACCCAGCCATTAAGTCTAGAGATTGTTAGTATATAAAGTAATACCCAGCCATTAAGTCTAGAGATTGTTAGTATATAAAGTAATACCCAGCCATTAAGTCTAGAGATTGTTAGTATATAAAGTAATACCCAGCCATTAAGTCTAGAGATTGTTAGTATATAAAATAATACCCAGCCATTAAGTCTAGAGATTGTTAGTATATAAAATAATACCCAGCCATTAAGTCTAGAGATTGTTAGTATATAAAGTAATACCCAGCCATTAAGTCTAGAGATTGTTAGTATATAAAGTAATACCCAGCCATTAAGTCTAGAGATTGTTAGTATATAAAGTAATACCCAGCCATTAAGTCTAGAGATTGTTAGTATATAAAATTATACCCAGCCATTAAGTCTAGAGATTGTTAGTATATAAAGTAATACCCAGCCATTAAGTCTAGAGATTGTTAGCATATAAAGTAATACACAGCCATTAAGTCTAGAGATTGTTAGTATATAAAGTAATACCCAGTCATTAAGTCTAGAGATTGTTAGTATATATAGTAATACACAGCCATTAAGTCTAGAGATTGTTAGTATATAAAGTAATACCCAGCCATTAAGTCTAGAGATTGTTAGTATATAAAGTAATACACAGCCATTAAGTCTAGAGATTGTTAGTATATAAAGTAATACACAGCCATTAAGTCTAGAGATTGTTAGTATATAAAGTAATACCCAGCCATTAAGTCTAGAGATTGTTAGTATATAAAGTAATACCCAGCCATTAAGTCTAGAGATTGTTAGTATATAAAGTAATACACAGCCATTAAGTCTAGAGATTGTTAGTATATAAAGTAATACACAGCCATTAAGTCTAGAGATTGTTAGTATATAAAGTAATACACAGCCATTAAGACTAGAGATTGTTAGTATATATAGTAATACACAGCCATTAAGACTAGAGATTGTTAGTATATAAAGTAATACACAGCCATTAAGACTAGAGATTGTTAGTATATAAAGTAATACACAGCCATTAAAGACTAGAGATTGTTAGTATATATAGCAATACACAGCCATTAAGACTAGAGATTGTTAGTATATATAGTAATACACAGCCATTAAGTCTAGAGATTGTTAGTATATAAAGTAATACACAGCCATTAAGTCTAGAGATTGTTAGTATATAAAGTAATACACAGCCATTAAGTCTAGAGATTGTTAGTATATATAGTAATACACAGCCATTAAGACTACAGATTGTTAGTATATAAAGTAATACACAGCCATTAAGACTAGAGATTGTTAGTATATATAGTAATGCACAGCCATTAAGACTAGAGATTGTTAGTATATATAGCAATACACAGCCATTAAGACTAGAGATTGTTAGTATATAAAGTAATACACAGCCATTAAGTCTACAGATTGTTAGTATATAAAGTAATACACAGCCATTAAGACTAGAGATTGTTAGTATATATAGCAATACACAGCCATTAAGACTAGAGATTGTTAGTATATATAGTAATACAGAGCCATTAAGACTAGAGATTGTTAGTATATAAAGTAATACACAGCCATTAAGACTAGAGATTGTTAGTATATAAAGTAATACACAGCCATTAAGTCTAGAGATTGTTAGTGTATAAAGTAATACACAGCCATTAAGTCTAGAGATTGTTAGTATATAAAGTAATACACAGCCATTAAGACTAGAGATTGTTAGTATATATAGTAATACACAGCCATTAAGACTAGAGATTGTTAGTATATAAAGTAATACACAGCCATTAAGACTAGAGATTGTTAGTTAATAAAGTAATACACAGCCATTAAAGACTAGAGATTGTTAGTATATATATAGCAATACACAGCCATTAAGACTAGAGATTGTTAGTATATAAAGTAATACACAGCCATTAAGACTAGAGATTGTTAGTATATATAGTAATACACAGTCATTAAGACTAGAGATTGTTAGTATATAAAGTAATACACAGCCATTAAGACTAGAGATTGTTAGTATATATAGCAATGCACAGCCATTAAGACTAGAGATTGTTAGTATATAAAGTAATACACAGCCATTAAGACTAGAGATTGTTAGTATATAAAGTAATACACAGCCATTAAGACTAGAGATTATTAGTATATATAGCAATACACAGCCATTAAGACTAGAGATTGTTAGTATATAAAGTAATACACAGCCATTAAGACTAGAGATTGTTAGTATATAAAGTAATACACAGCCATTAAGACTAGAGATTGTTAGTATATATAGCAATACACAGCCATTAAGACTAGAGATTGTTAGTATATATAGTAATACAGAGCCATTAAGACTAGAGATTGTTAGTATATAAAGTAATACACAGCCATTAAGTCTAGAGATTGTTAGTATATAAAGTAATACACAGCCATTAAGTCTAGAGATTGTTAGTATATAAAGTAATACACAGCCATTAAGACTAGAGATTGTTAGTATATATAGTAATACACAGCCATTAAGACTAGAGATTGTTAGTATATAAAGTAATACACAGCCATTAAGACTAGAGATTGTTAGTATATATAGTAATACACAGCCATTAAGACTAGAGATTGTTAGTATATAAAGTAATACACAGCCATTAAGACTAGAGATTGTTAGTATATAAAGTAATACACAGCCATTAAAGACTAGAGATTGTTAGTATATATAGCAATACACAGCCATTAAAACTAGAGATTGTTAGTATATAAAGTAATACACAGCCATTAAGTCTAGAGATTGTTAGTATATAAAGTAATACACAGCCATTAAGTCTAGAGATTGTTAGTATATAAAGTAATACACAGCCATTAAGACTAGAGATTGTTAGTATATATAGTAATACACAGCCATTAAGACTAGAGATTGTTAGTATATAAAGTAATACACAGCCATTAAGACTAGAGATTGTTAGTATATATAGTAATACACGGCCATTAAGACTAGCGATTGTTAGTATATATAGCAATACACAGCCATTAAGACTAGAGATTGTTAGTATATAAAGTAATACACAGCCATTAAGTCTAGAGATTGTTAGTATATAAAGTAATACACAGCCATTAAGACTAGAGATTGTTAGTATATATAGCAATACACAGCCATTAAGACTAGAGATTGTTAGTATATATAGTAATACACAGCCATTAAGACTAGAGATTGTTAGTATATAAAGTAATACACAGCCATTAAGACTAGAGATTGTTAGTATATAAAGTAATACACAGCCATTAAGACTAGAGATTGTTAGTATATATAGTAATACACAGCCATTAAGACTAGAGATTGTTAGTATATAAAGTAATACACAGCCATTAAGACTAGAGATTGTTAGTATATAAAGTAATACACAGCCATTAAGACTAGAGATTGTTAGTATATATAGTAATACACAGCCATTAAGACTAGAGATTGTTAGTATATATAGTAATACAGAGCCATTAAGACTAGAGATTGTTAGTATATAAAGTAATACACAGCCATTAAGACTAGAGATTGTTAGTATATAAAATAATACACAGCCATTAAGACTAGAGATTGTTAGTATATAAAGTAATACACAGCCATTAAGACTAGAGATTGTTAGTATATAAAGTAATACACAGCCATTAAGACTAGAGATTGTTAGTATATATAGTAATACACGGCCATTAAGACTAGAGATTGTTAGAATATAAAGTAATACACAGCCATTAAGACTAGAGATTGTTAGTATATAAAGTAATACACAGCCATTAAGACTAGAGATTGTTAGTATATATAGTAATACACAGCCATTAAGACTAGAGATTGTTAGTATATAAAGTAATACACAGCCATTAAGACTAGAGATTGTTAGTATATAAAGTAATACACAGCCATTAAGACTAGAGATTGTTAGTATATATAGTAATACACAGCCATTAAGACTAGAGATTGTTAGTATATATAGTAATACAGAGCCATTAAGACTAGAGATTGTTAGTATATAAAGTAATACACAGCCATTAAGACTAGAGATTGTTAGTATATAAAATAATACACAGCCATTAAGACTAGAGATTGTTAGTATATAAAGTAATACACAGCCATTAAGACTAGAGATTGTTAGTATATAAAGTAATACACAGCCATTAAGACTAGAGATTGTTAGTATATATAGTAATACACGGCCATTAAGACTAGAGATTGTTAGAATATAAAGTAATACACAGCCATTAAGACTAGAGATTGTTAGTATATAAAGTAATACACAGCCATTAAGACTAGAGATTGTTAGTATATATAGTAATACACAGCCATTAAGACTAGAGATTGTTAGTATATAAAGTAATACACAGCCATTAAGACTAGAGATTGTTAGTATATAAAGTAATACACAGCCATTAAGACTAGAGATTGTTAGTATATATAGTAATACACAGCCATTAAGACTAGAGATTGTTAGTATATAAAGTAATACACAGCCATTAAGACTAGAGATTGTTAGTATATAAAGTAATACACAGCCATTAAGACTAGAGATTGTTAGTATATAAAGTAATACACAGCCATTAAGACTAGAGATTGTTAGTATATATAGTAATACACAGCCATTAAGACTAGAGATTGTTAGTATATAAAGTAATACACAGCCATTAAGACTAGAGATTGTTAGTTTATAAAGTAATACACAGCCATTAAGACTAGAGATTGTTAGTATATAAAGTAATACACAGCCATTAAGACTAGAGATTGTTAGTATATAAAGTAATACACAGCCATTAAGTCTAGAGATTGTTAGTATATAAAGTAATACACAGCCATTAAGACTAGGGATTGTTAGTATATAAAGTAATACACAGCCATTAAGACTAGTAATTGTTAGTATATAAAGTAATACACAGCCATTAAGACTAGAGATTGTTAGTATATAAAGTAATACACAGCCATTAAGACTAGAGATTGTTAGTATATAAAGTAATACACAGCCATTAAGACTAGAGATTGTTAGTATATATAGTAATACAGAGCCATTAAGACTAGAGATTGTCAGTATATAAAGTAATACACAGCGATTAAGACTAGAGATTGTTAGTATATAAAGTAATACACAGCCATTAAGACTAGAGATTATTAGTATATATAGCAATACACAGCCATTAAGACTAGAGATTGTTAGTATATAAAGTAATACACAGCCATTAAGACTAGAGATTGTTAGTATATAAAGTAATACACAGCCATTAAGACTAGAGATTGTTAGTATATATAGCAATACACAGCCATTAAGACTAGAGATTGTTAGTATATATAGTAATACAGAGCCATTAAGACTAGAGATTGTTAGTATATAAAGTAATACACAGCCATTAAGTCTAGAGATTGTTAGTATATAAAGTAATACACAGCCATTAAGTCTAGAGATTGTTAGTATATAAAGTAATACACAGCCATTAAGACTAGAGATTGTTAGTATATATAGTAATACACAGCCATTAAGACTAGAGATTGTTAGTATATAAAGTAATACACAGCCATTAAGACTAGAGATTGTTAGTATATATAGTAATACACAGCCATTAAGACTAGAGATTGTTAGTATATAAAGTAATACACAGCCATTAAGACTAGAGATTGTTAGTATATAAAGTAATACACAGCCATTAAAGACTAGAGATTGTTAGTATATATAGCAATACACAGCCATTAAAACTAGAGATTGTTAGTATATAAAGTAATACACAGCCATTAAGTCTAGAGATTGTTAGTATATAAAGTAATACACAGCCATTAAGTCTAGAGATTGTTAGTATATAAAGTAATACACAGCCATTAAGACTAGAGATTGTTAGTATATATAGTAATACACAGCCATTAAGACTAGAGATTGTTAGTATATAAAGTAATACACAGCCATTAAGACTAGAGATTGTTAGTATATATAGTAATACACAGCCATTAAGACTAGCGATTGTTAGTATATATAGCAATACACAGCCATTAAGACTAGAGATTGTTAGTATATAAAGTAATACACAGCCATTAAGTCTAGAGATTGTTAGTATATAAAGTAATACACAGCCATTAAGACTAGAGATTGTTAGTATATATAGCAATACACAGCCATTAAGACTAGAGATTGTTAGTATATATAGTAATACACAGCCATTAAGACTAGAGATTGTTAGTATATAAAGTAATACACAGCCATTAAGACTAGAGATTGTTAGTATATAAAGTAATACACAGCCATTAAGACTAGAGATTGTTAGTATATATAGTAATACACAGCCATTAAGACTAGAGATTGTTAGTATATAAAGTAATACACAGCCATTAAGACTAGAGATTGTTAGTATATAAAGTAATACACAGCCATTAAGACTAGAGATTGTTAGTATATATAGTAATACACAGCCATTAAGACTAGAGATTGTTAGTATATATAGTAATACAGAGCCATTAAGACTAGAGATTGTTAGTATATAAAGTAATACACAGCCATTAAGACTAGAGATTGTTAGTATATAAAATAATACACAGCCATTAAGACTAGAGATTGTTAGTATATAAAGTAATACACAGCCATTAAGACTAGAGATTGTTAGTATATAAAGTAATACACAGCCATTAAGACTAGAGATTGTTAGTATATATAGTAATACACGGCCATTAAGACTAGAGATTGTTAGAATATAAAGTAATACACAGCCATTAAGACTAGAGATTGTTAGTATATAAAGTAATACACAGCCATTAAGACTAGAGATTGTTAGTATATATAGTAATACACAGCCATTAAGACTAGAGATTGTTAGTATATAAAGTAATACACAGCCATTAAGACTAGAGATTGTTAGTATATAAAGTAATACACAGCCATTAAGACTAGAGATTGTTAGTATATATAGTAATACACAGCCATTAAGACTAGAGATTGTTAGTATATAAAGTAATACACAGCCATTAAGACTAGAGATTGTTAGTATATAAAGTAATACACAGCCATTAAGACTAGAGATTGTTAGTATATAAAGTAATACACAGCCATTAAGACTAGAGATTGTTAGTATATATAGTAATACACAGCCATTAAGACTAGAGATTGTTAGTATATAAAGTAATACACAGCCATTAAGACTAGAGATTGTTAGTTTATAAAGTAATACACAGCCATTAAGACTAGAGATTGTTAGTATATAAAGTAATACACAGCCATTAAGACTAGAGATTGTTAGTATATAAAGTAATACACAGCCATTAAGTCTAGAGATTGTTAGTATATAAAGTAATACACAGCCATTAAGACTAGGGATTGTTAGTATATAAAGTAATACACAGCCATTAAGACTAGTAATTGTTAGTATATAAAGTAATACACAGCCATTAAGACTAGAG
Organism: Bathymodiolus brooksi; assembly: GCA_963680875.1. Lineage (NCBI taxonomy): Eukaryota > Metazoa > Mollusca > Bivalvia > Mytilida > Modiolidae > Bathymodiolus > Bathymodiolus brooksi. The sequence goes on from OY804575.1 coordinate 33,548,968, forward strand.
ATTGTTAGTATATAAAGTAATACACAGCCATTAAGACTAGAGATTGTTAGTATATAAAGTAATACACAGCCATTAAGACTAGAGATTGTTAGTATATATAGTAATACAGAGCCATTAAGACTAGAGATTGTCAGTATATAAAGTAATACACAGCCATTAAGACTAGAGATTGTTAGTATATAAAGTAATACACAGCCATTAAGACTAGAGATTGTTAGTATATAAAGTAATACACAGCCATTAAGACTAGAGATTGTTAGTATATATAGTAATACACAGCCATTAAGACTAGAGATTGTTAGTATATAAAGTAATACACAGCCATTAAGACTAGAGATTGTTAGTATATAAAGTAATACACAGCCATTAAGACTAGAGATTGTTAGTATATATAGTAATACACAGCCATTAAGACTAGAGATTGTTAGTATATAAAGTAATACACAGCCATTCAGACTAGAGATTGTTAGTATATATAGTAATACACAGCCATTAAGACTAGATATTGTTAGTACGGCCATTAAGACTAGAGATTGTTAGAATATAAAGTAATACACAGCCATTAAGACTAGAGATTGTTAGTATATAAAGTAATACACAGCCATTAAGACTAGAGATTGTTAGTATATATAGTAATACACAGCCATTAAGACTAGAGATTGTTAGTATATAAAGTAATACACAGCCATTAAGACTAGAGATTGTTAGTATATAAAGTAATACACAGCCATTAAGACTAGAGATTGTTAGTATATATAGTAATACACAGCCATTAAGACTAGAGATTGTTAGTATATAAAGTAATACACAGCCATTAAGACTAGAGATTGTTAGTATATAAAGTAATACACAGCCATTAAGACTAGAGATTGTTAGTATATAAAGTAATACACAGCCATTAAGACTAGAGATTGTTAGTATATATAGTAATACACAGCCATTAAGACTAGAGATTGTTAGTATATAAAGTAATACACAGCCATTAAGACTAGAGATTGTTAGTTTATAAAGTAATACACAGCCATTAAGACTAGAGATTGTTAGTATATAAAGTAATACACAGCCATTAAGACTAGAGATTGTTAGTATATAAAGTAATACACAGCCATTAAGACTAGAGATTGTTAGTATATAAAGTAATACACAGCCATTAAGACTAGAGATTGTTAGTATATAAAGTAATACATAGCCATTAAGACTAGAGATTGTTAGTATATAAAGTAATACACAGCCATTAAGACTAGAGATTGTTAGTATATATAGTAATACAGAGCCATTAAGACTAGAGATTGTCAGTATATAAAGTAATACACAGCCATTAAGACTAGAGATTGTTAGTATATAAAGTAATACACAGCCATTAAGACTAGAGATTATTAGTATATATAGCAATACACAGCCATTAAGACTAGAGATTGTTAGTATATAAAGTAATACACAGCCATTAAGACTAGAGATTGTTAGTATATAAAGTAATACACAGCCATTAAGACTAGAGATTGTTAGTATATATAGCAATACACAGCCATTAAGACTAGAGATTGTTAGTATATATAGTAATACAGAGCCATTAAGACTAGAGATTGTTAGTATATAAAGTAATACACAGCCATTAAGTCTAGAGATTGTTAGTATATAAAGTAATACACAGCCATTAAGTCTAGAGATTGTTAGTATATAAAGTAATACACAGCCATTAAGACTAGAGATTGTTAGTATATATAGTAATACACAGCCATTAAGACTAGAGATTGTTAGTATATAAAGTAATACACAGCCATTAAGACTAGAGATTGTTAGTATATATAGTAATACACAGCCATTAAGACTAGAGATTGTTAGTATATAAAGTAATACACAGCCATTAAGACTAGAGATTGTTAGTATATAAAGTAATACACAGCCATTAAAGACTAGAGATTGTTAGTATATATAGCAATACACAGCCATTAAAACTAGAGATTGTTAGTATATAAAGTAATACACAGCCATTAAGTCTAGAGATTGTTAGTATATAAAGTAATACACAGCCATTAAGTCTAGAGATTGTTAGTATATAAAGTAATACACAGCCATTAAGACTAGAGATTGTTAGTATATATAGTAATACACAGCCATTAAGACTAGAGATTGTTAGTATATAAAGTAATACACAGCCATTAAGACTAGAGATTGTTAGTATATATAGTAATACACAGCCATTAAGACTAGCGATTGTTAGTATATATAGCAATACACAGCCATTAAGACTAGAGATTGTTAGTATATAAAGTAATACACAGCCATTAAGTCTAGAGATTGTTAGTATATAAAGTAATACACAGCCATTAAGACTAGAGATTGTTAGTATATATAGCAATACACAGCCATTAAGACTAGAGATTGTTAGTATATATAGTAATACACAGCCATTAAGACTAGAGATTGTTAGTATATAAAGTAATACACAGCCATTAAGACTAGAGATTGTTAGTATATAAAGTAATACACAGCCATTAAGACTAGAGATTGTTAGTATATATAGTAATACACAGCCATTAAGACTAGAGATTGTTAGTATATAAAGTAATACACAGCCATTAAGACTAGAGATTGTTAGTATATAAAGTAATACACAGCCATTAAGACTAGAGATTGTTAGTATATATAGTAATACACAGCCATTAAGACTAGAGATTGTTAGTATATATAGTAATACAGAGCCATTAAGACTAGAGATTGTTAGTATATAAAGTAATACACAGCCATTAAGACTAGAGATTGTTAGTATATAAAATAATACACAGCCATTAAGACTAGAGATTGTTAGTATATAAAGTAATACACAGCCATTAAGACTAGAGATTGTTAGTATATAAAGTAATACACAGCCATTAAGACTAGAGATTGTTAGTATATATAGTAATACACGGCCATTAAGACTAGAGATTGTTAGAATATAAAGTAATACACAGCCATTAAGACTAGAGATTGTTAGTATATAAAGTAATACACAGCCATTAAGACTAGAGATTGTTAGTATATATAGTAATACACAGCCATTAAGACTAGAGATTGTTAGTATATAAAGTAATACACAGCCATTAAGACTAGAGATTGTTAGTATATAAAGTAATACACAGCCATTAAGACTAGAGATTGTTAGTATATATAGTAATACACAGCCATTAAGACTAGAGATTGTTAGTATATAAAGTAATACACAGCCATTAAGACTAGAGATTGTTAGTATATAAAGTAATACACAGCCATTAAGACTAGAGATTGTTAGTATATAAAGTAATACACAGCCATTAAGACTAGAGATTGTTAGTATATATAGTAATACACAGCCATTAAGACTAGAGATTGTTAGTATATAAAGTAATACACAGCCATTAAGACTAGAGATTGTTAGTATATAAAGTAATACACAGCCATTAAGACTAGAGATTGTTAGTATATAAAGTAATACACAGCCATTAAGACTAGAGATTGTTAGTATATAAAGTAATACACAGCCATTAAGTCTAGAGATTGTTAGTATATAAAGTAATACACAGCCATTAAGACTAGGGATTGTTAGTATATAAAGTAATACACAGCCATTAAGACTAGTAATTGTTAGTATATAAAGTAATACACAGCCATTAAGACTAGAGATTGTTAGTATATAAAGTAATACACAGCCATTAAGACTAGAGATTGTTAGTATATAAAGTAATACACAGCCATTAAGACTAGAGATTGTTAGTATATATAGTAATACACAGCCATTAAGACTAGAGATTGTCAGTATATAAAGTAATACACAGCCATTAAGACTAGAGATTGTTAGTATATAAAGTAATACACAGCCATTAAGACTAGAGATTGTTAGTATATAAAGTAATACACAGCCATTAAGACTAGAGATTGTTAGTATATATAGTAATACACAGCCATTAAGACTAGAGATTGTTAGTATATAAAGTAATACACAGCCATTAAGACTAGAGATTGTTAGTATATAAAGTAATACACAGCCATTAAGACTAGAGATTGTTAGTATATATAGTAATACACAGCCATTAAGACTAGAGATTGTTAGTATATAAAGTAATACACAGCCATTCAGACTAGAGATTGTTAGTATATATAGTAATACACAGCCATTAAGACTAGATATTGTTAGTACGGCCATTAAGACTAGAGATTGTTAGAATATAAAGTAATACACAGCCATTAAGACTAGAGATTGTTAGTATATAAAGTAATACACAGCCATTAAGACTAGAGATTGTTAGTATATATAGTAATACACAGCCATTAAGACTAGAGATTGTTAGTATATAAAGTAATACACAGCCATTAAGACTAGAGATTGTTAGTATATAAAGTAATACACAGCCATTAAGACTAGAGATTGTTAGTATATATAGTAATACACAGCCATTAAGACTAGAGATTGTTAGTATATAAAGTAATACACAGCCATTAAGACTAGAGATTGTTAGTATATAAAGTAATACACAGCCATTAAGACTAGAGATTGTTAGTATATAAAGTAATACACAGCCATTAAGACTAGAGATTGTTAGTATATAAAGTAATACACAGCCATTAAGACTAGAGATTGTTAGTATATAAAGTAATACACAGCCATTAAGACTAGAGATTGTTAGTATATAAAGTAATACACAGCCATTAAGACTAGAGATTGTTAGTATATAAAGTAATACACAGCCATTAAGACTAGAGATTGTTAGTATATAAAGTAATACACAGCCATTAAGACTAGAGATTGTTAGTATATAAAGTAATACACAGCCATTAAGACTAGAGATTGTTAGTATATAAAGTAATACACAGCCATTAAGACTAGAGATTATAATATATAAAGTAATACACAGCCATTAAGACTAGAGATTGTTAGTATATAAAGTAATACACAGCCATTAAGACTAGAGATTGTTAGTATATAAAGTAATACACAGCCATTAAGACTAGAGATTGTTAGTATATAAAGTAATACACAGCCATTAAGACTAGAGATTGTTAGTATATATAGTAATACAGAGCCATTAAGACTAGAGATTGTCAGTATATAAAGTAATACAGAGCCATTAAGACTAGAGATTGTTAGTATATAAAGTAATACACAGCCATTAAGACTAGAGATTGTTAGTATATATAGTAATACACAGCCATTAAGACTAGAGATTGTTAGTATATATAGTAATACACAGCCATTAAGACTAGAGATTGTTAGTATATAAAGTAATACACAGCCATTACGACTAGAGATTGTTAGTATATATAGCAATACACAGCCATTAAGACTAGAGATTGTTAGTATATATAGTAATACACAGCCATTAAGACTAGAGATTGTTAGTATATAAAGTAATACACAGCCATTAAGACTAGAGATTGTTAGTATATAAAGTAATACACAGCCATTAAGACTAGAGATTGTTAGTATATATAGCAATACACAGCCATTAAGACTAGAGATTGTTAGTATATATAGTAATACACAGCCATTAAGACTAGAGATTGTTAGTATATATAGTAATACACAGCCATTAAGACTAGAGATTGTTAGTATATAGAGTAATACACAGCCATTAAGACTAGAGATTGTTAGTATATATAGTAATACACAGCCATTAAGACTAGAGATTGTTAGTATATATAGTAATACACAGCCATTAAGACTAGAGATTGTTAGTATATATAGCAATGCACAGCCATTAAGACTAGAGATTGTTAGTATATATAGTAATACACAGCCATTAAGACTAGAGATTGTTAGTATATAAAGTAATACACAGCCATTAAGACTAGAGATTGTTAGTATATAAAGTAATACACAGCCATTAAGACTAGAGATTGTTAGTATATATATTAATACACAGCCATTAAGACTAGAGATTGTTAGTATATATAGTAATACACAGCCATTAAGACTAGAGATTGTTAGTATATAAAGTAATACACAGCCATTAAGACTAGAGATTGTTAGTATATAAAGTAATACACAGCCATTAAGACTAGAGATTGTTAGTATATATAGTAATACACAGCCATTAAGACTAGAGATTGTTAGTATATATAGTAATACACAGCCACTAAGACTAGAGATTGTTAGTATATATAGTAATACACAGCCATTAAGACTAGAGATTGTTAGTATATACAGTAATACACAGCCATTAAGACTAGAGATTGTTAGTATATAAAGTAATACACAGCCATTAAGACTAGATATTGTTAGTATATAAAGTAATACACAGCCATTAAGACTAGAGATTGTTAGTATATATAGTAATACACAGCCATTAAGACTAGAGATTGTTAGTATATAAAGTAATACACAGCCATTAAGACTAGAGATTGTTAGTATATATAGTAATACACAGCCATTAAGACTAGAGATTGTTAGTATATAAAGTAATACACAGCCATTAAGACTAGAGATTGTTAGTATATATAGCAATACACAGCCATTAAGACTAGAGATTGTTATGTATATATAGTAATACACAGCCATTAAGACTAGAGATTATTAGTATATAAAGTAATACACAGCCATTAACCTAGAGATTGTTAGTATATAAAGTAATACACAGCCATTAAGACTAGAGATTGTTAGTATATAAAGTAATACACAGCCATTAAGACTAGAGATTGTTAGTATATATAGTAATACAGAGCCATTAAGACTAGAGATTGTTAGTATATAAAGTAATACACAGCCATTAAGACTAGAGATTGTTAGTATATATAGTAATACACAGCCATTAAGACTAGAGATTGTTAGTATATAAAGTAATACACAGCCATTAAGACTAGAGATTGTTAGTATATAAAGTAATACACAGCCATTAAGACTAGAGATTGTTAGTATATAAAGTAATACACAGCCATTAAGACTAGAGATTGTTAGTATATATAGTAATACACAGCCATTAAGACTAGAGATTGTTAGTATATAAAGTAATACACAGCCATTAAGTCTAGAGATTGTTAGTATATAAAGTAATACACAGCCATTAAAACTAGAGATTGTTAGTATATAAAGTAATACACAGCCATTAAGACTAGAGATTGTTAGTATATAAAGTAATACACAGCCATTAAGAGTAGAGATTGTTAGTATATAAAGTAATACACAGCCATTAAGACTAGAGATTGTTAGTATATAAAGTCATACACAGCCATTAAGACTAGAGATTGTTAGTATATAAAGTAATACACAGCCATTAAGACTAGAGATTGTTAGTATATAAAGTAATACACAGCCATTAAGACTAGAGATTGTTAGTATATAAAGTAATACACAGCCATTAAGACTAGAGATTGTTAGTATATATAGTAATACACAGCCATTAAGACTAGAGATTGTTAGTATATAAAGTAATACACAGCCATTAAGACTAGAGATTGTTAGTATATAAAGTAATACACAGCCATTAAGACTAGAGATTGTTAGTATATAAAATAATACACAGCCATTAAGACTAGAGATTGTTAGTATATAAAGTAATACACAGCCATTAAGACTAGAGATTGTTAGTATATAAAGTAATACACAGCCATTAAGACTAGAGATTGTTAGTATATAAAGTAATACACAGCCATTACGACTAGAGATTGTTAGTATATATAGCAATACACAGCCATTAAGACTAGAGATTGTTAGTATATATAGTAATACACAGCCATTAAGACTAGAGATTGTTAGTATATAAAGTAATACACAGCCATTAAGACTAGAGATTGTTAGTATATAAAGTAATACACAGCCATTAAGACTAGAGATTGTTAGTATATATAGCAATACACAGCCATTAAGACTAGAGATTGTTAGTATATAAAGTAATACACAGCCATTAAGACTAGAGATTGTTAGTATATATAGTAATACACAGCCATTAAGACTAGAGATTGTTAGTATATAGAGTAATACACAGCCATTAAGACTAGAGATTGTTAGTATATATAGTAATACACAGCCATTAAGACTAGAGATTGTTAGTATATATAGTAATACACAGCCATTAAGACTAGAGATTGTTAGTATATATAGCAATGTACAGCCATTAAGACTAGAGATTGTTAGTATATAAAGTAATACACAGCCATTAAGACTAGAGATTGTTAGTATATAAAGTAATACACAGCCATTAAGACTAGAGATTGTTAGTATATAAAGTAATACACAGCCATTAAGACTAGAGATTGTTAGTATATATATTAATACACAGCCATTAAGACTGGAGATTGTTAGTATATATAGTAATACACAGCCATTAAGACTAGAGATTGTTAGTATATAAAGTAATACACAGCCATTAAGACTAGAGATTGTTAGTATATAAAGTAATACACAGCCATTAAGACTAGAGATTGTTAGTATATATAGTAATACACAGCCATTAAGACTAGAGATTGTTAGTTTATATAGTAATACACAGCCACTAAGACTAGAGATTGTTAGTATATATAGTAATACACAGCCATTAAGACTAGAGATTGTTAGTATATACAGTAATACACAGCCATTAAGACTAGAGATTGTTAGTATATAAAGTAATACACAGCCATTAAGACTAGAGATTGTTAGTATATAAAGTAATACACAGCCATTAAGACTAGAGATTGTTAGTATATATAGTAATACACAGCCATTAAGACTAGAGATTGTTAGTATATAAAGTAATACACAGCCATTAAGACTAGAGATTGTTAGTATATATAGTAATACACAGCCATTAAGACTAGAGATTGTTAGTATATAAAGTAATACACAGCCATTAAGACTAGAGATTGTTAGTATATATAGCAATACACAGCCATTAAGACTAGAGATTGTTAGTATATATAGTAATACACAGCCATTAAGACTAGAGATTATTAGTATATAAAGTAATACACAGCCATTAACCTAGAGATTGTTAGTATATAAAGTAATACACAGCCATTAAGACTAGAGATTGTTAGTATATAAAGTAATACACAGCCATTAAGACTAGAGATTGTTAGTATATATAGTAATACAGAGCCATTAAGACTAGAGATTGTTAGTATATAAAGTAATACACAGCCATTAAGACTAGAGATTGTTAGTATATATAGTAATACACAGCCATTAAGACTAGAGATTGTTAGTATATAAAGTAATACACAGCCATTAAGACTAGAGATTGTTAGTATATAAAGTAATACACAGCCATTAAGACTAGAGATTGTTAGTATATAAAGTAATACACAGCCATTAAGACTAGAGATTGTTAGTATATATAGTAATACACAGCCATTAAGACTAGAGATTGTTAGTATATAAAGTAATACACAGCCATTAAGTCTAGAGATTGTTAGTATATAAAGTAATACACAGCCATTAAAACTAGAGATTGTTAGTATATAAAGTAATACACAGCCATTAAGACTAGAGATTGTTAGTATATAAAGTAATACACAGCCATTAAGAGTAGAGATTGTTAGTATATAAAGTAATACACAGCCATTAAGACTAGAGATTGTTAGTATATAAAGTAATACACAGCCATTAAGACTAGAGATTGTTAGTATATAAAGTAATACACAGCCATTAAGACTAGAGATTGTTAGTATATAAAGTAATACACAGCCATTAAGACTAGAGATTGTTAGTATATAAAGTAATACACAGCCATTAAGACTAGAGATTGTTAGTATATAAAGTAATACACAGCCATTAAGACTAGAGATTGTTAGTATATAAAGTAATACACAGCCATTAAGACTAGAGATTGTTAGTATATAAAGTAATACACAGCCATTAAGACTAGAGATTGTTAGTATATAAAATAATACACAGCCATTAAGACTAGAGATTGTTAGTATATAAAGTAATACACAGCCATTAAGACTAGAGATTGTTAGTATATAAAGTAATACACAGCCATTAAGACTAGAGATTGTTAGTATATATAGTAATACACGGCTATTAAGACTAGAGATTGTTAGAATATAAAGTAATACACAGCCATTAAGACTAGAGATTGTTAGTATATAAAGTAATACACAGCCATTAAGACTAGAGATTGTTAGTATATATAGTAATACACAGCCATTAAGACTAGAGATTGTTAGTATATAAAGTAATACACAGCCATTAAGACTAGAGATTGTTAGTATATAAAGTAATACACAGCCATTAAGACTAGAGATTGTTAGTATATATAGTAATACACAGCCATTAAGACTAGAGATTGTTAGTATATAAAGTAATACACAGCCATTAAGACTAGAGATTGTTAGTATATAAAGTAATACACAGCCATTAAGACTAGAGATTGTTAGTATATAAAGTAATACACAGCCATTAAAACTAGAGATTGTTAGTATATATAGTAATACACAGCCATTAAGACTAGAGATTGTTAGTATATAAAGTAATACACAGCCATTAAGACTAGAGATTGTTAGTTTATAAAGTAATACACAGCCATTAAGACTAGAGATTGTTAGTATATAAAGTAATACACAGCCATTAAGACTAGAGATTGTTAGTATATAAAGTAATACACAGCCATTAAGACTAGAGATTGTTAGTATATAAAGTAATACACAGCCATTAAGACTAGAGATTGTTAGTATATAAAGTAATACACAGCCATTAAGACTAGAGATTGTTAGTATATAAAGTAATACACAGCCATTAAGACTAGAGATTGTTAGTATATAAAGTAATACACAGCCATTAAGACTAGAGATTGTTAGTATATAAAGTAATACACAGCCATTAAGACTAGAGATTGTTAGTATATATAGTAATACACAGCCATTAAGACTAGAGATTGTCAGTATATAAAGTAATACACAGCCATTAAGACTAGAGATTGTTAGTATATAAAGTAATACACAGCCATTACGACTAGAGATTGTTAGTATATATAGTAATACACAGCCATTAAGACTAGAGATTGTTAGTATATATAGTAATACACAGCCATTAAGACTAGAGATTGTTAGTATATAAAGTAATACACAGCCATTAAGACTAGAGATTGTTAGTATATAAAGTAATACACAGCCATTAAGACTAGAGATTGTTAGTATATAAAGTAATACACAGCCATTAAGACTAGAGATTGTTAGTATATAAAGTAATACACAGCCATTAAGACTAGAGATTGTTAGTATATAAAGTAATACACAGCCATTAAGACTAGAGATTGTTAGTATATAAAGCAATACACAGCCATTAAGACTAGAGATTGTCAGTATATATAGTAATACACAGCCATTAAGACTAGAGATTGTTAGTATATAAAGTAATACACAGCCATTAAGACTAGAGATTGTTAGTATATAAAGTAATACACAGCCATTAAGACTAGAGATTGTTAGTATATATAGTAATACACAGCCATTAAGACTAGAGATTGTTAGTATATATAGTAATACACAGCCATTAATACTAGAGATTGTTAGTATATATAGCAATGCACAGCCATTAAGACTAGAGATTGTTAGTATATATAGTAATACACAGCCATTAAGACTAGAGATTGTTAGTATATATAGTAATACACAGCCATTAAGACTAGAGATTGTTAGTATATATAGTAATACACAGCCATTAAGACTAGAGATTGTTAGTATATATAGTAATACAGAGCCATTAAGACTAGAGATTGTTAGTATATAAAGTAATACACAGCCATTAAGACTAGAGATTGTTAGTATATAAAGTAATACACAGCCATTAACCTAGAGATTGTTAGTATATAAAGTAATACACAGCCATTAAGACTAGAGATTGTTAGTATATAAAGTAATACACAGCCATTAAGACTAGAGATTGTTAGTATATATAGTAATACAGAGCCATTAAGACTAGAGATTGTTAGTATATAAAGTAATACACAGCCATTAAGACTAGAGATTGTTAGTATATATAGTAATACACAGCCATTAAGACTAGAGATTGTTAGTATATAAAGTAATACACAGCCATTAAGACTAGAGATTGTTAGTATATAAAGTAATACACAGCCATTAAGACTAGAGATTGTTAGTATATAAAGTAATACACAGCCATTAAGACTAGAGATTGTTAGTATATATAGTAATGCACAGCCATTAAGACTAGAGATTGTTAGTATATAAAGTAATACACAGCCATTAAGTCTAGAGATTGTTAGTATATAAAGTAATACACAGCCATTAAAACTAGAGATTGTTAGTATATAAAGTAATACACAGCCATTAAGACTAGAGATTGTTAGTATATAAAGTAATACACAGCCATTAAGAGTAGAGATTGTTAGTATATAAAGTAATACACAGCCTTTAAGACTAGAGATTGTTAGTATATAAAGTAATACACAGCCATTAAGACTAGAGATTGTTAGTATATAAAGTAATACACAGCCATTAAGACTAGAGATTGTTAGTATATAAAGTAATACACAGCCATTAAGACTAGAGATTGTTAGTATATAAAGTAATACACAGCCATTAAGACTAGAGATTGTTAGTATATATAGTAATACACAGCCATTAAGACTAGAGATTGTTAGTATATAAAGTAATACACAGCCATTAAGACTAGAGATTGTTAGTATATAAAGTAATACACAGCCATTAAGACTAGAGATTGTTAGTATATAAAATAATACACAGCCATTAAGACTAGAGATTGTTAGTATATAAAGTAATACACAGCCATTAAGACTAGAGATTGTTAGTATATATAGTAATACACAGCCATTAAGACTAGAGATTGTTAGTATATAAAGTAATACACAGCCATTAAGACTAGAGATTGTTAGTATATATAGTAATACACAGCCATTAAGACTAGAGATTGTTAGTATATATAGTAATACACAGCCATTAAGACTAGAGATTGTTAGTATATATAGTAATACACAGCCATTAAGACTAGAGATTGTTAGTATATATAGTAATACACAGCCATTAAGACTAGAGATTGTTAGTATATATAGTAATACACAGCCATTAAGACTAGAGATTGTTAGTATATAAAGTAATACACAGCCATTAACCTAGAGATTGTTAGTATATAAAGTAATACACAGCCATTAAGACTAGAGATTGTTAGTATATAAAGTAATACACAGCCATTAAGACTAGAGATTGTTAGTATATATAGTAATACAGAGCCATTAAGACTAGAGATTGTTAGTATATAAAGTAATACACAGCCATTAAGACTAGAGATTGTTAGTATATAAAGTAATACACAGCCATTAAGACTAGAGATTGTTAGTATATAAAGTAATACACAGCCATTAAGACTAGAGATTGTTAGTATATAAAGTAATACACAGCCATTAAGACTAGAGATTGTTAGTATATAAAGTAATACACAGCCATTAAGACTAGAGATTGTTAGTATATATAGTAATACACAGCCATTAAGACTAGAGATTGTTAGTATATAAAGTAATACACAGCCATTAAGACTAGAGATTGTTAGTATATAAAGTAATACACAGCCATTAAGACTAGAGATTGTTAGTATATAAAGTAATACACAGCCATTAAGACTAGAGATTGTTAGTATATAAAGTAATACACAGCCATTAAGACTAGAGATTGTTAGTATATAAAGTAATACACAGCCATTAAGACTAGAGATTGTTAGTATATAAAGTAATACACAGCCATTAAGACTAGAGATTGTTAGTATATAAAGTAATACACAGCCATTAAGACTAGAGATTGTTAGTATATAAAGTAATACACAGCCATTAAGACTAGAGATTGTTAGTATATAAAGTAATACACAGCCATTAAGACTAGAGATTGTTAGTATATAAAGTAATACACAGCCATTAAGACTAGAGATTGTTAGTATATAAAGTAATACACAGCCATTAAGACTAGAGATTGTTAGTATATAAAGTAATACACAGCCATTAAGACTAGAGATTGTTAGTATATAAAGTAATACACAGCCATTAAGACTAGAGATTGTTAGTATATATAGTAATACACAGCCATTAAGACTAGAGATTGTTAGTATATAAAGTAATACACAGCCATTAAGACTAGAGATTGTTAGTATATAAAGTAATACACAGCCATTAAGACTAGAGATTGTTAGTATATAAAGTAATACACAGCCATTAAGACTAGAGATTGTTAGTATATAAAGTAATACACAGCCATTAAGACTAGAGATTGTTAGTATATAAAGTAATACACAGCCATTAAGACTAGAGATTGTTAGTATATAAAGTAATACACAGCCATTAAGACTAGAGATTGTTAGTATATAAAGTAATACACAG